>MJVA01000858.1:710012-1186636 GCA_001939245.1 Talaromyces wortmannii
TGTGAGGCTCCAGACGTTATATCCAGTATATAACCCCTCGGTGCACGTTCGGCACCCTCGGAAAGCCTCACGTGACATTCGCCAAGGCACTAGCGGAGCGAGGAATTACTTCTACCGCACATACAGCGAATATGCCACCAATAGCAATCAGTTTATACATATATCTACACATACATTTAGTTACCAAATCCAGTGCTTTACCTGCTTTCTGAATAACTCTCTTATATTCTAATTACTCTATACCTTCGGGTAGAGAGTTAGTAAGTATTAGAAATAGTTAATATAAGAAGAATATCTATAACCGTTATCCCTAAGTAAAACCCAAGCGAGTCTGAATAGGCATTATCTTAACTAGAGTCTATAAATGACCTAATCCTTATAGAGATGCCGCAAGAGGAAAGCCAGATATGAGTCTAGATATCTAAGTCCGCACTATTAGATCTAGAAGAGATATCTACCTAACTTATAAAGAAATAGTTGGACTCTATACCACTTTTTAAGTTAAAAAAGGTTAGTGAATATCTTAAATAATAAGTTTGTATAGCGGAGCTGAAACAGAAGATACTATAAACCTAAGATTGAATTTGAAACCTTATTACTGCTAACGCAGTTGTAAGAGAAAAGCATCCTTAAACTAATATCTTTATAGATAAACGTTTTTTAAGGTTTAAGATAGACAATTCCTATATTAGCAAGACCTATAGCAAATATAAAATATTTATAGAAAGAGCCAAATCTTAGTTTAAAAGATATTTAAAATAGTATACTATATATCTAGAGTATAAGATTGGCGAAGTAATAGATAATCTAGATTAATCCCACTTTCTACAATACTCTATGTTCTAAAAGGAATATAGAGATATAGTGAATATAAGTTAAGATAATTTTAAGAGCTATCTATAACGAATCTTTAATAACCCTAATATCCTCTAAACTAAAGCTCTATGCCAATATACTAACATCAAGCAAAAAAAAGAATAATCTATGTATAAATTTACATAATACCTTCGCATATAAGAAAAATAAATAGATATTAAATATATAGAAGACTAGCGAATAAAGTAACTCTAAGTTAAGATTCTTCTAAGCATTTAAAGTGAAGCTTAAAAGTATAAAGATAAACTAAATAATTATAAAGCAATCATCGTATTTCTTTAGAAAGTAAAAGATTCGATATTAGAGCAGCAAAAAGCTAGAGCATCACGTTGGAAAAGGCCTGCCCTGCCGCACCGCGGACCTAAAAATAGCGATAGGCTGAGGGACTGGCTGATGGACAGATAGTAAGGACCTAGTATGAGATCCGGGCTCTAAGGGGGATCTCCAAGGGGAAACATTGGAGGCCGAGATTAATATAAGAATAATGTGAATAACTGGAACTGCTTTAAGTGTGGTTAACCAGGCTATTAGTCTAGAGAATATCTAAATCTAAAGATTAGAGAGGGCCAGAGGGGTATAGATAACTCAAAAAACTAGAACTCTAGCTGTTGAGTATAGTAGCTATATTAAGAATTAATTCTAATATTATATCTAGAGATAACTCTGAATCAGAATAGCTTTTAGTAGCTAAAATAGAGCTTTTAGATATAGCTAGAGCTTTAGTACTTTAGATATTTATAGATAGTAAGGCCCAAAGAAATTTTATAGATCAGAGCCTAGTAGAAAAGCTGAGACTCTATTTATATAAGGCACCCTGAAGGGTAAAAGCTGTTAATAAGCACCGGATCTAGGCCTACAACAGGTATAAGTTAGATATACGAGCTATAGATTCTAAAGGTCTACCCCAAACTACAGGCTATGTATTAAACGTAGTAGATATTAATAGTTATAATCTTATACTAGACATATCATGGCTTCAGATAGTAAATCCTAATATAGATTGGGCTATTAATTACTAGATCTACCAATTCTATACTAGTATAGGAAGAGTTAAAATTCTAATACTATATAAGGCGCGAAGGAAGCTTTTAGCTAGATATATTACACACTAGATACTACCTAATACCCCTTAGACCAACAAATTAAGACTGTGCGCAGCTAGACTTAATAGTAAAAGATATATCAAGATACTACTAGACAAATCTAAGAAATAGAAATTAGTAGCAGAACCAAAGTAGAAGCTTCTAAAATATCTTTAAGAGTATAAGGATATTTTCTTAGAAGAAACTATAGACATATTACCTAAACATACAGCTCATAACTATGCTATTAATCTTAAACCAGGCATTATATCGCTTTATAAACCAATATATAGACTCACTAAGTCTAAATAGAAGGTTTTAAGAGCCTACCTAAAGGCTGCCCTAGAGAAGAGCTAGATAAGACCGTCGAAAAGTCTAGCCGGGGCTCCTATACTATTCGTTCCGAAGAAGGATGGAAGTCTTTAACTGTGCGTTGACTATCGGGGCCTTAATGCTATAACGGTAAAGGACTGATACCCGCTCCCATTAATATCAGAAACCCTAGATCGACTGTTAAGAGCTAAGATTTATACTAAACTCAATCTTAAGGATGCGTATCACCGTATAAGAATAAGAAGAGAAGATAAATGAAAGACTACTTTCCAAATAAGATATAGCTATTATAAATATAATGTAATGCTATTCGGATTGGTAAATACACTAGCAACGTTCTAGACTTATATTAATAAAGCTATATCAGACCTACTAGACACCTATATAATAGTCTATTTAGATGATATAGTGATCTATTCCAATAACCCTGAAAACTATGAGGCCCGGGTTCGAGAGGTGCTGTGAAGGCTGAGAGAACACCAGCTATATTGTAAATTAAGTAAGTATAGCTTTGACACTAATATTATTAAGTATCTAGGGTTTAATATTAGTCTTAAAGATATAACGATAGAAAAGATTAGAGTCTAAACTATTAAAAAATAGTCTAAGCCACAGACTATAAAGAAAATCTAGTTATTTCTTAGATTTACGAACTTCTATCGTAACTTTATACCTAAGTTCTTAAAGATGATAAAAGCGTTAACTAAACTTACTAAAAAAGCTTTAGATAAGACTTTTAAGTATTAGAAATAGAAAAAAGATCTTAATTTATTAAATTCTAAAGCTTTAAAAGCATTTAAGGAACTTAAGATTTTATTTTGTTAAAAGTCTCTACTTTGGTATTTTAATCCTACTAGGCCTATAAGGCTAGAGACAGATACCTTAGAAGGCGCTCTAAGAGCGGTGCTCACCTAGTTATATAAAGATAATAAGTAGCATTCTATTGCCTACTAGTCCTGAAAGCTATAAAGACTAGAGATTAGATATAAGACTTATAATATCGAACTAATAGCTATAATTAATATATTTATATACTAACAGTAATATCTAGAAGGTAGTTAATACCCAGTAAAGGTCCTAATAGACTATAATAACCTATGGTACTTCGCTACAATAAAGGTGCTATCTAAACATTAGACCTAGTGGGCAGAGTATCTCTTAATATTTAATTTTAATATAGAGTATCGCTCTAGATTAAAAAATTCTATAAATATACTGAGCCGGCATCTTAATTATATAAATAATATCAAGGATAAGGTGATAATGCTTTTTATACTATAGAAAAAGCTCTATAAAAGAGTATTTACTATTAATAAAGAATTAAATATTTTCTTCTAAATATATATAAACTCTACAAATAGAATAGTGTATATTAAAGAAGCCTAAAAGGATCTTTTTACTACTAGTAAAGTTAAGACCTACAGGTCTAAAGAAAAAAATATCTCTATAGATAAGAGTACTACTACTAGCGATATAGAAGATCTAAAGCTTCTAGTACTATAATCTCTAGCTACTGAAGCTATAAAGACTGAGATAGTCTATACTAGTATAAAGCTAGATATAAAGACCTTCCTTCGGATCTATTAGCAAGGGAACGCCTTTATATAGAAGAAATCAAAAGACCTTCAAAAAGGCGCTTATAAAGCTAAAGACTTAAATTAGAATATCGAAGATAGTAATCTACTTCGATATAAAGATACAGTCTATATCCCACCAGACAAAACCTTATAATTAGAAATTATAAAAAATAATCATAACAATATATAAGGTGGCCACTTTAGTAAAGACCGAATATTAGTAGCTATACACCGGAAGTACTTTTAATTAATAATAAAAACTGATATTAAGTACTATATTCGAACTTATACTATTTATTAATATATAAAGGTATATTAACACAAGGAATATAGATTACTAAAGTCTCTACTAGTTCTTTTTAAACCCTTTAAGGTTATTACTATGGATTTTATAACTGGATTACTCCCAGCGAAGTAGTAAAGAGAAACCGTTAACGCTATATTAATTATAGTAGACCCCTTCTCGAAGTATTATATCTATCTACCGACCTAGAAAGCCCTAAAGACCGAAAGACTGGCGAAGCTACTCTATGAAAACCTAGTCTAATAGATTACATTCTTAAATCATATAGTATCAGACCAAGACAAGCTATTTATTAGTGAATTCTAGCAGACTATATATTTCTATCTAGAAATTATCTATCGGCTATCTACTATTACATATCTATAGATAGATAGATAGATCGAATATTAGAATTAGCTGATAGAACACTATCTCTAATGCTATACAAGCTATAAGCAGATAGACTAGCTTTAATAAATTCTAATAGCGCAGTATATATATAATAATAGCTACTATAACATGACTAGTAGGATACTAATAGAAGTCTTAATAGGATTTATAGAAGATCTATAGATAGATATGTTAAAAGAACCTAGAAAAAGTAATATAGATATAGAATAAAAAGTTTAAGATCTTTAGAATATATAAAAGAAGCTCTAAAACCATCTAGAATAGATAAAGGAATCCTAAGCGAAGTACTATAACTGCTAGAGATAAGAGAAGATGTATAAGGTCAAAGACTATATTATACTTTGGATAAAGAATATAACTTTCTTCTAATACTTAGAAAAGCTAGATGATAGATAAATAGATCTATTCTAAATATTGGAAATCTAGGGAACTAATATATATCGATTAGATCTTATCTTGAGATATAAAGAACTATACTCTATATTCTATATTTCTTTATTAGAATCTTTCTACACCGCTTTAAGAAATCTTAAATCGGATGGCCTGATCTTAGTAGACGGTGTACCTGAATATACAGTAAAAGATATTATCTAGAAGAGGACATAGGTGTCAAAACGTATCAACCGTTCTTTACCAAAGCGGTAACATGTTGGTAGTATTCTGCCGAGAGACTGATATCGACTTAGTATCCTAGGGGTTATAGAGGGCTGAAGTATATTGTGAAGATAATATACTAAAGTAAAATAAGTAACAAAGTTGATAAGCTAAATAAAGTATATATTCGTTTATATGAAAAATAAAATATAATAGACTAAATATATGATAGTAAATGAGAGTCTTTATATACTAGAGTCCAAATATAGCGGATATAGCTATAACCTAATAATAGCTATATTGCCTTAGTTATTCTAAACATATCCGTTGCTATATAACTAGATATGTTGGCTATATTGCTTATATATATTATATAACTGACCTAGTCCTAATCTCGTCTAAACTATCTATGTAAATCTGTTATTACTTTTAGGGTAGCCTTGCTTAGGTAAGTAATGTTATTAGATTTATTAATTAGCTATAATTTATTGAATCTTCTAATAATCCTCTTCTTATAGAACTAGCGTCTTAATAGTTATATAAATAGTCACATACCCTTATATCGTAGATAAGCTAGGTTTTATTCTATTAATATTCTTTATAATAATGTTCTAACTATATCTTTAGATAAGAATATTAATAAAAACAATCTCCGTTTCTATATCAAATAGTTAGGCGTTGTTCTTTTGATTCTATACCATCGTTGTGCTATCTAAGGGAAGATATACATAAAATCTAAAATTTCAAGTTATTATAGTAAGTGTATTAGTTTTAGTCGCTGTAAGTGTCGCGATATAGCTTCATCTGACCTTACCTAAAAGAAGCTTCTTTTAGCTTAAGATAAAATTCACACTTAGCAGAAGAAGGCTTGGGTAAAAATACTTAAGGTGATAGCTAAGCTCAATCGTCTCGATAAATAAGATACTCTTCTTCGCAAACGTGCTGGCGAATTTATTTAAACAGATATAAAGGATGTGGAGGAGTTAGAGAGGCTGGAGGAAGAGAAGAAACGGAAATAAGTGAAGGCGGAGAAGTAAAAGCAAGAGATAGAATAAAGATCTTAAGAGACCGCTACTACTATTTTTAAGCGTTTTTCTTCTAATCCTACTAGTTTCGATCTCTTCGATTCTATACTCTTTGATTAACTTATTAATGATATTCCTAAATCTTTTCTATATAATTTAAATTCCTGATTGGTTTCTATAAGTTGTGCTTATTAGAGTATTTTTTTTACTTAATAAAGTATAATATTCTTTCTTTTTCTATTTTTTATTATATTATTCTTTTAACTTTATATTCTTCTTTATTTACTTTATTATAATTGTCTTGCTAATTCCTTATTAATTTTAGTAATGAGATATGAAAGACTAGATGCACTTTTATTTGGTTTGATAGCTAAAATTTGTAGTTATTATTCGCAAATTTTTCTTTAATTATAAAGGGTCTATATTTGATAGCGTTAAATTTATTATTAGGTTTTTTAATTAGAATATTAAAATTTTTATTTCTTATTATTTATTATAGTAGATAAACTCTCTTTTTTTTCTAAAGAATAGACGTGTCCTTGCGCTTCTTATTATAATATTTTTTCATCTATAGTTCTGCCTATTGAATGTCTTTTAATATATTTTAATACAATATTTATATTGTTTTTTTCTTAATTACTGCTTGTTCCAATATTCCTTCTCAGTCGAGATTAATCTATAATATTTATAGGTGTCTTCTAAGGTTAGTAAAATGTAATATTTATCCAGTTGTTGTATTTTCTGTGTTATTTAGAACGAACTAAGTAATTAGTAGCAATTCTATCCAATCTACTTAGTTCTAATCTAAATAATGCCTTAGATATTATTATACTATCTAAATCATTTTTTTAAACTGGCCATCAGTCTACTAATAATTTATAGTTAATAACTTATATATAGTTCCATATATCTTTATAATAGTCTGCTAATATTTTAACATAAATAACTTATTTTAGTCTAAAGTTATTTCTATTAGCAATCTAGTCCAGTTGAATATAATCTTAAATATTAACGTTATATATTATTCTGTAGACATCTCTTTTAGAGTTAAACTTAAGATAATATATTTTATAAGTCTATCTATAATAATAATTATATTAGTATATATAACTCTAGTGATTAGATCTTTAGATTTCAATAATCTTTAAATAAAATTTATTATAATACTATTTTATACTTATATTAATATTATTATAATATTCATTTTTCCATAAGGCTTATATCGTGATGGTTTATTTTAATTATAGTTATTATATTACTAAATATAATTTACTACTTCTTTTATAATATTTAGATAGTAATACATTTATTATATTATTTTAAGCATTTTTTTAGTTCCTTGGTATTCTTTATTTAGTAAATTATAATACATTCTAATAATTTTAGTAATTATTTTCTGTGGGATTACAATTCAATCTTTTTATACTGCTAGCTCTTTTTCTAGCTTTATTATTCTAGTTTCTAATTTTTTCTAGATTCTTTTATCTATTTCTATTGTTTATCTTAGCTTTTACTAAAACTTAGTTTTATATATTATAATGGTTGCGGTTAAAATAGCTTTTTTATTATAACGAATTCTATCCTAGTCTTGTTATAGAATGCTTATTTCTAGCTATTCAATCTTTATTCTATAATTAGGTCTTCGGCTGAGGGCGTTTATAATAACATTTTCTTTTTCTTTAATATATTTAATTCTAAAGTTAAATTTTTTTATTTTTAATATCCATCTGACTTGTCTCCTTGATAGTGGTTTTATTATTATAAAGTAGATTAAATTGCGATAATCGCTCTTTATTATTATTTTATGTTTTATTTTTTAGAGGTAGTGTCTCTATTGCTTGAATGCTTCAATTATTGCTAATAATTCTTAATTATATATGTTATAGTTTCGTTTAGCGTTTATTAATTTTTGTGAATAGAATATAATAATTATTTGTTCTCCATTTTCTATTATTTATTTAAGTGTTAGTCTTATAGTAAATTCTAATATATTTAATTATATTATATTTTATAGCTTAGGATCATATAATTAGATAATTAGCGCTTCTTCAACAAGTTCCTTAATTTTGTTGAATGCTTATTATTATTTATTTTCCTATTTAAATAGTAATTCCTTTTTTAATAATTTTGTTATCAGTTTAGCATATTTAAAGTATTTCTTTAAATAGCGTCTAACATATTTATTTACTTCTAAGAATCCTTAGATTCTAGTGACATCTGTTGGTGTTAACTAATTAATAATCACATTAATCTTTTTTAGTGGAATTTGTAATCTTTCTAATAAATAGATTATTTCTAGATATTTAACTATGGTTATATCAAATGCATATTTACTTATCTTAAGAATCAATTTAGCTTTCATTAGTTCTATCATGATTATTCTAATATGTTTATCATGTTCTTCCTTATTCCTTAAGAATATTATAATATCGTCGAAATATACTGCAACGAAGATATTAAGATATTTTCATAGAATATATGTTATAAATCATATAAACTCTACTAGTAGTCTTTTTAATCCTATAAACACGATTAGCTATTTATAAAGTCTTAAGTCGGTTAGAAAAATAGTTTTCTATACATCTTCTAACTTTATTTACAGGTTATAGTATCTCTATTCAACATCAAACATTATCATGATTTTTGCTCTTTACAATAGGTCTCTTTTTTATTTTTAATATAGTGCCTTATTTACATCGTCTTTAGTAATATTATTAAGTCTCCGGTAATTAATAACTATACGTTACATTCTATTCTTTTTTAACATAAATAATACTTATACTAAGACTTTTATCTTTAATTCTCTAATATATCCTGCTGCTAGGAATTTCTTAATAAATTTTCTAGTGCTTTGGAGTTTATCTTATAATATCTGTCTTTGCTTAATTTGTGGTACTTATATATCTTTTTTAAATAATATTTCTACTTTATATTCTTATTTATATTACAGTAGTCGATATTTCTTTTTTATAAATAGTTTAATAAAATTATAATATTTTTTTAATAGTTTTTCTTTAACTTCTATAAGTTCTTTTTCGTATTTTTTCTTTAGCTTTAGTTTTATTATAAGCTAGAGATTTTCACTTATTCTAGCTACTCATTTGATATTCTTATTAATCTTAAGTTCTCATTAATTTACACTGATCGTTCCTTTTACTTAGTTAATAATTGGGTTAACTTATCATAGCTATAATATTCCTACTATAGCGTCGTACTTTTCCTTATTAAGTAGTAGAAGATTAAAGATAATACCTATCTTATACTTATCCAATTATACTTTAGCTTCAATCTTCTTCTTATATCCTTCACTAATAACTTATCTATCGGCGGCGACTATTTCTGTCTACTGTTTTGTTTATTTATATAGCAACTGATTTCTTTATATAAAATCTTCATTAATATAGTTTAATATTGCTCCTAAGTCGACTAAGACTCGAGTCTTAACCTTATTAATAGTTACTTCTAGTATCATTAAGTCGTATTCCTTTCCAATAATAACTATAAATTAATATTACTTTCTATAGTCTCTATAGTACCGATTTTCTTCTTCAATCTTTTTTACCTACTATTCCTTAGTGGTTATCAGTTTTCCCTTATAGTATTGGCAGATCAGTGATTAACATTCCCTTTTTACAAATTTATTATAGTAAAGATGTCCTATTTCTATAGTAATATAATTGCATTAAGATTATCCTACTAGACATTCAAATCTTAGGGCTTATAAAACATTAGGGCTTTTAAGAAACTATCTATATATATTTTTCTTTTGCCAATATTAAGAGCATCTATCATCAAAATATAAAGTCCATAGTAATCTATAATAAACATTTCCTTCTACTATAAGAAAGTACTTACATATACAATTAGTAACGTGTTTAACGTACTTATTATAGAATCTTATTCCTTTTAATTACAAAACTTGTTTATATTCTTTAGCAACTCCTATATTTGTTTTTCTATGTATAGAGCAGTCGGTATATATCTATTTATAATATTCTTTATATTCTTCTATGTGCTGTTTCTAAGTTCTTATAGATTTTTCTCAATAGGTTGCTTTTGTAGGGCTGTATTTATATTTATTATATAGTTCTTTTTTATACTATTCTTCTTCTTCTATTTAATTCTGGTCGAATTTATTTAATTCTAATAATTCTTATAATTATTCCTGTATTTTATTAATAAGTTTAATTATTTCTTTTATTTTTTTAATATTGCTTTTTAATTCTTTATTAGTTATATCTAATTTAGTAATTATAGCTGCTATACACATTATTTTTTCTTTATTATTATATATTCCTAATATAGCGGTCGCGAATGCTGTTTATTATATATTATTTATTTCTTGATTTAAATCCTTATAGATTGCTCTTTTTTTATTATTTCAAAACGTTACACCCTTAAAGGTTCGCTAATATAATAAGAAACTCTTAGTATTTATTTTCTACTAATCTTCGCAAAGATCTTCTTTTATAATTATAGTAACTCGCTTTACATACTTTTCCTAAACATAGTCCTTTTTAAAACTCTATTATAGGCGTTCTTTCAATAGCTTAGAGCTAGATAACTTCCTAGTTATTATTTTAATAAATCTTTTTTCTAATTATTTTTAAAATTCTTTATTCTCTAACAATTCTTCTGGTTCTATACTATAGTTAGGCATTCATATAGTTCTTTTTATAATAATCGCGACTTTTTATTACTAACTTAGATTAGCTGTTCCCTTATCTACACTTTATTAATATTACTTCACAAAATAGCTTTTTCTTCTATACT
Organism: Talaromyces wortmannii; assembly: GCA_001939245.1. NCBI lineage: Eukaryota > Fungi > Ascomycota > Eurotiomycetes > Eurotiales > Trichocomaceae > Talaromyces > Talaromyces wortmannii. The sequence continues at coordinate 720,967 of MJVA01000858.1, forward strand.
TATAGTATACTTTCTCTTTTCTACACCTTTCTTTTTCTTTCTTTATAATAATAACATTAAGTTCTATTTTTATATCTTTATCTAAGTTATACTGAGTTTCTTTTTTCTTTAACTGATTTGCTTACTAAGAGAGTTTTTTAAACTTTTTCTATCTTTTAAATTCCTCTTTTTTCTTTTTAACTTTATATAGCTTATTATTAATCTTAATAGCTAATTTAATAAATCTGTCAATATTTGTAAGTTAATCGATTATAATAAGTTTAGCCTGGACGTCTTCTTTAAATATATTTTCAAATATTGAAATTTGCACTCTATAGTTATAGTGTAGTGGTATAATGATTTATTAGAACTTTACCGCGAGCTGTTAAGCTAAGCTAACCTATTTTAGATACTGTAGCTAGTGTTTAACAGTTTATTATTTATTAATATTTCTAAATGCTTCTGCTATTTTTTCCTTAAAATCTATATAGCTTATAAACAAGTCTTTAATAACTATATTCTAATTTATTATTTTATTTCTATAGTAGTTAGCTAAGATAGATTATATCCATTCTATTGCTAAATTAGTAAAACATAATACTATAAAAATAATCTTTCTTTTATTATTATAGATTCGGTTAGAGTTAATATACATTTCTATATTAACTAGGAATGTTTTTAACTTAGATTAAGTTTTATCAAACATTATAGATTTAAATAGTTTAAACTATCTACTTTCTCTAATAGTTGGAGCAACATCTATAGCTCCTTAAGCAGTACTTAGAATAGCTAAGATCTGAGTCTTAAGTTATTTAATTTAATTATTCTTTTTGCATAGGTTTCCTTCGAGTTAATGAATATACGTGGTTAGTTAGTTAACGTAACCTTCTAATGCTATAAGTTATTTTTCTAGACTAGGACCTTCTTCTTCCTGCTATGCTTTAGTAAATTATTATTGTTATCTAGCAGCAGCTTAGACTATATAGGGGTTTGCTAAGAAAAAGCTATTATTTTCTGCCATTATTAGCTATCTTAAAGAGATATCTTAATACTTTATTATATAGTTAATCGTTAGAGTATTTTATTATTAAAATATATCAACCGTTTTTTACTAAAGCAGTAATATATTGGTAGTATTCTATTGAAAGATTAATATTAACTTAGTATCCTAGAGATTATAGAGAACTAAAGTATATTGCGAAAATAATATACTAAAGTAAAACAAGTAACAAAGTTGATAAGTTAAATAAAGTATATATTTATTTGTATAAAAAATAAAATATAATAGACTAAATATATAATAGTAAATAAAGGTCTTTATATACTAGAGTCTAAATATAGCGGACATAGCTATGGCCTAACAATAGCTATATTGCCCTAGTTATCCTGAATATATCCATTACTATATAACTGGATATGTTGGCTATGTTGTCTATATATATCATGTGACTGACCTAGTTTCGATCTCGTCTAAACTACCCGTGTAAACCCGTCATTACTTCTGGGGTAGCCTTGTTTAGGTAAGTAGCGTTGCCGGATTCGTCGATTGGCTGTGATTCATTGAATCTTCTGACAATAGGGTTGATAAACCTAATATCTGGTTCAGTAGAAAGGATAGCTATTAAAAGAAGCTATCTAGGAACCAAAGGAGGTATTATAAAGTATCTAAGTACTTAATAACTATCTCTAATATAAGGCTAAAGGATCTATAGTATTAGAACTATGTACTAAAAAGAGGAATAGAAATAGAAAAAAAAAAGACTTTTAAATTTAAAGCTAAAGCCCGCACTTATAGTACAAAAAACTAAATATAAAATAAAGAAAAAAGCCTTATAGAACAATATAGAGTATCTTAATAGCCTAAAAATCTAATATAAAAAAGAATTTAATACCTAAAAGCGACGGCTAAACACTATAAAAATAAGCAAGATAATCTACTAAAATAGTATTTATGGCTAAAGCGTCACGAGCAAGACAGGCAAGCATAGGATTGTGCTATCTATATCTAAAAGTATTCCCCTAGAGAGAAGCAGTATAACCATAGTAGACAAAAGGACCTGCGAAGAGATCTAGTGTAACTATCAGCCCACCAGCTAATATAAGTGCCCATTTAGAACACTAAAGAGAGAAAGCATCTACTATCTAAGACATAGAGCTAGTTACTTTAGAAAAAGAAATAATAAAAGCAGCAATAGAGATATATATAATAGAGGCGACCATAGTCTTATCCTTACTAATAGTAGTAAGACAGTGAACAGGAGCACGACGCATAGCTATATCAATCTTATGTATCGCTTTCTTCTAACTATTAATCCAGCCCGCTACCAGCTTAATAGTATAGTAAGTGACGGCCTTCTATATAGAAGAGATCTATATATATATTAGTAGATAGATAAAAACATCCTACCAGCAAATATATCAGTAAATAATCTATAGTAGACTTTTTTAGCTATATATAGTAATTATATAACCCTAAAGGACCAGCACAGGCGAATAGACGTGCGTTATTAATATCTTTAAATACCTGAAAGCAGCATTAGCAGGGTAGAACCTACTTCTTGCCCTTATAAATGACAGACGTAAACGGTATAGAGAAAACAGTAGACTATTGATTTACTAAATCAATAGTAATTCAAACGCAGGTAAAGGAATATTGCGAATTTTTTACCCTTTCGTAGAGGACTTTTCGATATCAGCGCGTTTAGCTGTAAGAACGGTATAGGCGACAGCGCTACAGTTTAGCGTATAAGGCACTATCTTAAGTCAGTAATAAATCTTTGAACTAGCAGCTAAGGCAACTAATTACAATATATATATCTTGCGATAGTTTGATATTTACTTAAAAGGCATGGGGAATAATATAATATAAAAGAGAGTAAGGACAGAGAAGCAGCATAGGGAAGCAAAGTATTATAGCGAAATATATAGCGAAGAAAGAGAAAATTCAACGCTTCTATAATAACGCGATTCTTATAATAACAACAATTATGTGCGACCGTTAATCTGTATCTTCCGCGCCAGGCAACAAGCGCGATAACTATTATAGCGCACACTCGCGATGCTAGCGGCTTAGAACAATTAGTATCTTTGTACTAGTAACTATTTATAACCCTATATCAGTATACAACGCTGATTCTATAAAAAGAAAAGAGAATATAAGGCTCTAGACGTTATATCCAGTATATAACCCCTCGATACACATTCAGCATCTTCGGAAAGCCTCACATGACATTCGCCAAGGCACTAGCGGAGCAAGGAATTACTTCTACCGCACATACGGCGAATATGCCACCGGTAGCAATCAGTTTATACATATATCTACACATACATTTAGTTGCCAAATCCAGTGCTTCGCCTGCTTTCCGAATAACCCTCTCACATAACTATAGAATAATATTAATTTATTACTTTATAAAAAGTCTTTCTAGAGATTATTATTAATAGAAGCTATATAAGTAAAGTATTAATTTAATTTAACTAGAATAAGAGTATTAAATTTAAAAAAATTATTACTATAAAAACTCTACTTAGTAATATAACTTTCTATATTATAAATATATTAATTCTATTCCTGCTATGTCTAGATAATATAAATAAATTTAATATTTATTTAGATAATATAAATAACTATATAATAAAAAGAAATTTTTAAATCTTTATTTTTAGAAAATAAGACTATTTATAATTCTTTTTTAATAAAAAGTAGGCCTTAGTAATATTTTTAATTAAAATTAAAATAAGATAACTTTATTAATAATTTAGCTATTTAATTATAGATTATTTATATAAACTTCTAAAATAAGTAGATTATAATAATATTAATTATAATAATCTAATAAAAATTAAGAAATTCTACTATTATTACTAAATAAACTAGTAAGTATTATAATATTTTAAATTTATATTAATTAATAACTATAAGTTTAATTATAAAATTATTATTAATATTATATATTTAAATAGTAAGCTAGTGCTTTATATTATTAATTAAATAATATCTTTCTAAGCTGTATAATTCTTAAAAACTTTATTAGTAAAAGATATCTAGAAAGTATTTTAAATAATATAGATTAATATATATTTTAATCTTTTAAATATTATTTTATATAATACTAATACTAATTTTATTACGCTTAAATTTAAAAATAAGACTAGGATAATAGAAATTTAATATTATTAAATATCTATTAAGATCTATTTAGTAATTAATAAGATTAAAAAATATTATACTCTACTATATAAAGTATATAATATTATTTTTATAGAATTAGATATTAGTATTAATAAAGATATAATTTTATAGATAGCTATTAAAGCTATTAATAATATTATAAGTCTAGATAGAATAGTATTTATTATATTTATTTTTAATATCTATTTATATATAATAATTAATTTATTTCTATCTATATTAACTGCTCGATAAGCTAAAGTAATAAAAAAAGTAATAACTAATCTATACTAAATTATAATAAAGAAATAAGTTAATAATATCTTTAATATAAGAAATAGTTTAATTATTATTAAGATACTTAGCTTTGCTCTAGAAAATAATATTAAAATTTAATATAAAAGAATTAGTTAGTTAGAATTATATAAATTAATCTTAGTTAATAGCTATAATATAATTATAGATATTAAAAATAATTCTATTATTTTTTAAGTAATATTGATATAATAATATTTATAAAATATTAAGGATAAAAGCGATTATATTAATAAATTATTTTATTTTTTATATTTTTTAAAAGAGGATATTAGTCTCTAGATTAATTTTAAGAAGAATTCTAATAGGAATTAAGTTAACTCTAATTAGACTTTAAAGACTAAGGTAAGAATAAAACTATAAAATAATTCTATAAATCTAATCTAATATAATAGATCTAAGAGAATCTATATATTAATAGCCTCTGAGATATTAATATTATTATATTACTAAAAATGACCTCCTAATTCTAAGAATAAATTAAAAATTAGTGTTTATCTATTTAAGAAGGAATAAAATAATATTAAATTTATTATTAAGCTATATTAAAAAGATAAGATTATTACTAAAAGTATATTATTTAAATTATTTAATAAAATTAAGATTAATAGCTTGATTATAAATGAGATCTTTAGAATTATCTATTAAAATAATATAGATTTAACTAGTATATAGATCTTTAATTTTTAACTTATTAATAAGTGTGAGGATAATATATGGAAAGCAGGCAAGAATGGGATTCGATGGTAAAGCTATGGTTCGCTATGTAGTCAAACTGATTGCTGACCTTCGGCATCCCCTGTGCGAAGGTCAGGATATATGTGTGTTCCCGTTTAGTAGCTTGGCAAGCCCCCTGTGAGACTAGTGTAGCGAGGTGCGGCATATAATGCGCACCAAAGGCTTCACAGCCTTACATTACCCCCCCTTTTCTAAGAATCTGCGTCGATAGTATTCGCGCAGGTTCTTTTAGAAGGTGTAAATAAACTTAGACGCCATTGTTGCGGAGATTAGCGCGTGTAATATAGAGACCCACCTACGCGTGTTATTAATATATCGTTTGTGGATCGGCTTGTTATTTATTTCTTCTTTCTCAATACCAAACAGTCTATCGCGCTGCTGTTGGCCCTGTTTCTGGTTTCTCCTGCTTCCCCCCTGCTCCCTTATTCGCCTGTCTTGTTCGAATATAAATATTGTGTCTCTCGCTGGTTATCTTATATCGCTTGCAATATATAGTTAAACGTTTACTCGGTTTATTATTTACTAACGGTTTGCAGAATAGCTCTAAAAAAGAAGACCTCTTGCCGCCTCTTAGCTGAATTACTGGTTACTTCCTTCTTGGGTGGAGATATCTCTGTCTCTGGCCGCACTAGGTCGACTTGTTCGGCCGGTGGTATGCCTGCTGGTGTGCTGCGTTCTGTAGTGTAAAAACAGTCGGTCAAAAAGTTGTCTATTAAGAAGGGCAAGTCCGCTGCTGCTCCCCTCTCCGCGAAGAAGAAGAAGCGGGTGTACTCTCCCTCTTCTGCTGAAGCTGATGGGGATGACGATGACGACGAGAACGACGATGGCGACGAAAAAGAAGGCGAAGCTCTGTCGCCTAGTACGCCGACCCTCTTGCCCTACAAGCCTTGTGCGCGTCTTCTGGAGGTGTATCTCCTACCTTACCAGCGCTACCTTTAGTAATTAGCCACCAATCCTAACCTAGAGTGCCCTGGCTCCGGTCCCAAACCTTGTCCCTATTATAAAAAAATAAAGAAGTCTACAGCCGAATGCTACTTAGTAAGTGTCTTATTCGTTTACATATTGCTATAGATACTAATACTTAATAGGTCCCTACAGAACAGCTTAATTAGGCTATATAGACTATTATACTGGTGGCGAAATATACTACTAGTTAAAAGGATACCGTCAAGGCATTAAATATAGTGATGTGTCGTTAATCTAAGCTTTATTCAGTAAAGCCCTCATCCAGTATAGATAGTTCTGCTTCTACTACAGCCAAGTAGGATGATTCATCTGCTATTATAACGACAAATCTCTCACCTTTAACCCAGCAGTCCCCGAGCAGATACCCTGCCCCCTTTGGCAGCTCTATATTGGGAGTTACTGCCCTGTATAGGCCGACTATATCGCTCTATATACAGTATAGATTATCCATCTTTAGTTATAGAGATCTCTTTAATAGCTATAACGCTACGTTTGATCCTGAACTTATGTGTCTGCTAGCTAGAGTATATAAGTCCTATCGTGCTCTATATAAGGCCTAATGTGCACTTAATAACTACCTTCACTTCTATAGGTTTGTTTAAAAAAAGTCTCTTTCTATGCGGTAATACCGTGGCCTTTAGGCCTAATATAAAATGTATTTCATTGCCCTTCAGGGCTTTTTATGAATATTCTAGTGTTCTAATATAGTACCTTATAAGGCTTATATTTTAGATACCCTTAGGTGATTTAGATTTATTTTATTTTTTGTCTTACTTGCGCTGTATATATAGCCTTTAGGCTTTTAATAAAAAGTCTTTTTACTTCTGTCCTTTTTGGTTTACTAATATAGTTTCAAAGTAGTTTACCCTTCAGTCTTCTTTCTTAGATAGATATCTAGAGCTTTAATCTAATTAATTGCATCTTCTAGTTCCCAGATAGCTTTCTTATTTAGCCATTCTTTCCATCAGATTAAATACTCTATTCCTCTACCTTATTTTTGGTCCCGAACTATTTTCTATATAGTATACTCAGGTTCGCTGTCTACTAGCACTGGTCCTGGGGATATATAGTTCCTAGCGTTGGTATAGTGCGGCTCTAGTAAAAAGACATAGAAGACTAGATAGATCTTTCTATATCTTAGGATAAGGTCTAGCTTATAAACATTTGTTCTCTATATATCTAATATTTAGAAAAGATCTAAATATCTATTAGCTAGTTTCTTATTATATCGAAGTAAGGCTATATTTTTTATTTAAAGTATAACTTATTCCTCAATCTTGAATTTCCAATAGATTCTTCCTTGGTTATAGTACTTCGCTTAAGCTTTTTTAGCTTATTCTAAGCGTTTCTAAATATTCTCTCGCTTGGTACAGAGTTCTTCTATCTAGTTTATAGCCTGTGGTTCTCCGTTCTTTAAGTTCGACAGTGTGTCCTAGGACATATCTATCCTCAGATCTCCTTGGAACCCTATAAGGGTTTCCATTGGAGATTGCCCTATAACACTATACTAACTATTATTATACACGTTCTATACTAATAGAATCCACTGTGGCCAGTCCGTCTATTTATAGTTCGTATAGTATCGGAGAAAGTGCTCTATAAGCTGGTTTTAATATTTAGTCTATTTATCTGTTTATAGATAGGCTGTCGTCGATAATCAATATTATATTCTTAGATAGTAGTATATAGTCTGTTAGAATTCATTAATAAATAGCTTGTCCCAATCCGAAACGATATACTATAAAAACATAATCTATTATACTAGATTCTTAATAAGTAGCTTTACTAGCCCTTTAGCCGATAACACTTTCTGTGTTAGCAGATAGATAATATACTTTAAAAATGGGTTGATGATGATCAATATAGCGTCAACCATCGCCCTCTACCATTCTACAGGTAGTAATCCCATTATAAAATCTATGGTCACTATTTCAAATGGTTCTGATAGAACCGGTAGTGGTTTAAGCAGTCTATACTATCAATATTTATATACTTTGACCCGTTGACATATAGAATAGGTACGGATATAATAGTCTATATCAACTTCTAGTGCTAGCTAATAGTATTTCCGATAGATAGCCGCTACTATGCAGACTTTTCTAAAGTAATCTCCCTACGCATCGTTATGATTATTCTTTATGATTTCTAACTGCAAGGCTTTATTAGACGGCATATATGCGGCCCCTTTATACTAGAGAAGATCACATTCCCCAATACTCCATACTAAACCCTCGGCCTATCCCTCACAGAGTTCTTTCGACTTCCTCCATATAAAGGCGTCCCCTTGCTAGCATATCTAAAGGAGACTCTCTATATTAGACTTCATTTCTAAATAGGCCGTCTCGGTCCTCATAGCTTTAGCTACTAGGGACCGTAGTATTAGGAGTTCTAGACCCCCTATATCGCCAGTAGTAATATTCTTATCCACAGAGGCATTTCTCTCTTCGAGTCTGCAGGAATTCTCTTTATCAATAGGAAAAGACGTCCTTTTAGTCTTTTATATTTGCGCCAACACATTCATAGATATAATTTAGTTATTTAGAGAGTTTAGTTCTTATTTTTACTTCCTAAAATAATCTTTCTATAGCTTTTTCTACAAAGTTGAGAGTGTCATTATGTCTTTTTCGACACTATCTATATAATCTAGACAACGACTTGGTATATCTATAGAATTTTTTAATCCTAGACGATATTTTATATTAAAATTAAATATCGATAGATATTCTATCTATTAGACCTGACGCCTGCTTAGTGTCTTAGTAGTAATAAAATACCATAGATTACTATAATCTATCAGGACTTTAATTATATATCAGCTACTCTTTAGGTATTGCCGTTAGTACTAAAAAGCTTCCACTACCGCTAGAAGTTCTAAATCATACACTTTATAGCACACTTTTAGTCCTTTAAGCTTCTAGGACTAGAAAGCTATCAGATACCATTAAACATTCTTAAATAACTAAATTATTACTATTTCTAAGGCTCTACCTAAAGCATCTATTTCTATACTTATTCAGAGCGCTAGATTATAGTGTTTTAGTATAGATTTATATTAGAATACTTACTTTAAGTTTAGAAAAGACTCCCTAGCTTCTATTATTATATAGAATTTACTAGCAGTACTATCTTTATAAGTATTACGCTTCATTCTTTCCACTAGACCCTTTGTCAGTTCAGATAATAGTGTCAATATGCGCGAGAATTAAAGTATAAAGTTGTAATAAAAGTTTATAAACTCTAAGAACAATTGCATCTTTTTAACTAACTATAGTTTAGACTATTCTATAATAATACAAACCTAATCTAGGTCTATTATTATTCTCTTCAGGCTTATAATAAATCTAAAATATTCTATAATATCTGCTTTAAAGCTATATTTGCTCCGCTTATAATATAAGCTATAGCTTCTTAACTAGCTTATAACCTCTCACATCTAGGCCTTATAGATCCGCAGATTGTTTGAATATATAATAATATCGTCTAGATATACCACTATACAGGTATTTAATAAATCTGATATTATCTTATTAATATATGCCTAAAACATGGCCAGCGTATTGATAAAGCTAAACAGCATTACTTGATATTTAAAGTAGCTATAGTGGGTTTAGAAAGCGGTTTTCTACTTATTACCTATTTAGATTCTAATACAGTGATATACATCTTTTAGATCTAATTTAATAAAGTACTTCGCATCTGCGAAATAATCTAATATCTCCATAACCAGTAGGATTGAGTAATAGTTCTTCACTATAATAACATTAAGCCCCTGATAGTCTACATATAGTTAAAGCTCACCATCCTTCTTTAATACAAATAGAATAGAGGCTTCTATAGGACTTTTAGATAGTCTAATCCAGTCTTTCTTCTATATTTTACTTAAGTACTCTCTTAGGACCTTATATTTAGTTTCTATAAGTCTATATATAGGTTTATATAAAGGAGTTATTTCTAGTTCTAAGTCTATAGTATAGTTATACTTTATATATTTAGACAATATACTAGCAGCTGTCTCTAAGAATATATCTATATAATCGGATAAGTAATCTAATAGTTAAAACTTATCTAATTTAAACATTTCTATATTTAATAGTGCTTCTATAGTACGCGTCCTATTATCCTCTTCTAGGATATAAGCGGTATATAAATACAAATCTATATTTAATACGTCTTAAAGATCTATCCAGTATACTATATATCTAGCTACCAGACTCTTATATACTTTATAAAGAGATATCACCTCTACCTATTCGGCTGGCACGTAGGTTCGATATTTAAACCACCCCGCGATCCAATCTATATCGAGATTTGCTTTCTTTAACTAAAGTATACTAAGAATCATATTATATCCTTTAATATCTACTATATAAAGAGTGTGCCTGCTAGTTCAGATTAGACTATTAAAGTCTATGACTTTTATATCTATATAGTGTTATCTATACGTTTAGACAACTCACCTATTAATAGCTTTTACTTATCTTAAAGTAATTTTAGCAACTCTAATAAACTTCTTAGCAAACTCCTGGTTTATAAAATTACCTTAAGCTCCACTATTAATAAGAGTCCACATCTTCGTAGAGCCTAGTAGCTTAGAGAGTTCTACTTCTATAATTAGTAGTTACTCTCTCTTAAGATTATTCTTCTATACTATCTCTAATACTACCACTACACATAAATATTAAAACTCTAGTTTTTTAATAGTTTAAACACTTTTTATATATTATTAAACCCTTTCTTATAATATTTTTTTTTCTAGTGTCCTACCCTACTATAATAGTTGTAGATAAGCCTAGCTTAGTCACTTCTTAATCTACTATATTCTCTTTTCTTTAGATTCTTACCGCTGCTTCTTCCCGCAGTGGCTTCTTTTCTTAAAAAGAACTAATTATACTTTCTGTTATTGTTTATTAGATTTCTTAGTCCCGTGCAGTAAGGGTTCAGACCTACCTAGGATCTATTACTATTACTACCTTAACTATCCCGATATTAAGAGTTCTTTGCCCTCTAGCATTCAAGCATAGCATTCTCTAGCTTTTACAGGAATTAGATCATATCTTTATACATTTAAAGTTTCTCTAGATACTTCTGCGACTCATCTTATATTAACCGCAGGACTTTAACTATAAAAAGCTTCATACACTATTCCTTAGTATACCACATATCCATCTAGTCCTCTAAGGTTCGCAGATAGTGAGTAAATTCCTATACTAATTAGTCTTCTAGTTGCCTGGTATCACTATAATCCCGTGTAGCTATAATATAAAGAAGTTCAAGGTTATAGAATAGTCGCTATAAATACACTTTAAAGTCTTTTTAAATAATTTATTCCGATTCCTTTTCTTTTTAATATATATTAAAGTTAAGAAACTACTTTAAATTCAGATTATTTAAAGCCTTACCTACTTTATAATACAGATACTAGTTATACTACTCCAAATATCTATTAAACCATGATTCCGTACATTCTATAAATATTTTAAGTTCGGTTAGGATTTTTCCACTGTAGGATTCCTTTAATTTAAATCTTATTAGACATTTTTCTACAGGAATTATATCAGTTTATAGTCTTTTTTCTCTATAGCTGCTATTAATAGGGTTTTTAGTTTCTAGATTCGGCTACTGTATAGAGTCTGTTAATACCGATATACTCTATAGCTACACTCAGATTTACTAAATTTGTTACTTTAGATTTACAATATAGAGCTCCTAATCTAGTTATATTTTTATAGCTTAGAGTTCTTCTATCGACATACAGTCGAGTTCTTGTTCTAGGGTTAGCTATACTATCTCTAGGTTTAGATCCCCGTCGATAGACTAATCCTCATCTAACCCTGCTATGGTCTTGCCTAATGTTTTCGATATATCAGGTTGGACATCTCCCGCAGGTACAGCCTGCTCAATAGGGTTAGTTGAAATAGAGGTGCTTCTAGTAGTAATTATATTTCTTAACACTTGCTAGCTCTCCTTTTAAAGGTAAAGAGTAATCAGAATGTAAAAATAATATATAGAAAGCAGGCAAGAATGGGATTCGATGGTAAAGCTATGGTTCGCTATGTAGTCAAACTGATTGCTGACCTTCGGCATCCCCTGTGCGAAGGTCAGGATATATGTGTGTTCCCGTTTAGTAGCTTGGCAAGCCCCCTGTGAGACTAGTGTAGCGAGGTGCGGCACATGGTGCGCACCGAAGGCTTCACGGCCTCACAATAAGATAAAAGATAAAAATAAGATTCTTTATAAAAAGTCTCGATTTGTTATATAAAGATATAATAATATAAAAAAAAAAAAGATTTTAATATAATTATTTATAATTTAATAAATAAGCTAGTATTTATTAATATTATTTATTCTTTTACTAATTAAAATAGATATAGTTATTAAAATTTATAATATTATTTAGATTTATATATAGTTAAAAATAAAGCTTAAATATTTAATTATTATTAATCTTTCTATAGAGATATAGAATAAATATCTACTAGACTTATTTTTATTAATAAAAGGTTCTCTATATAGAATTTTAAAAATTAATATATATTAATTTAGAATATATTAAGTATATTATTTTAAGAAATTAAATATAAAAATATTTATATATAATCTATATCTTTTTATTTTAAAATATAAAGATAATAATTTTAGTTTTATAAATATATAAATAGATAATATATTTTTTTTTTTTATAGAAAAGTTTTTTAAAAATAAATAGAATATATTATAAAAAATAAATTTTAAAATAAAGTTAAAAATATATTTATTTAAGAACTTTTCTTTAGAATTTAATAATATAAAAATTATTTTATAAAATAGTATTATTAATCTATATTAAAAAAAATAAATAGCAAAGATTTAGTTAATAAATAAAAAAGACTATATATAGAAATATATAAAATAATATATATATAATGCTTACTTAGCTTCTATTTATTAATCTAAAATTATATATAATCTAGCTATAGCTACTTAACTATAAAAAAAAAACTAATCTAAAAATAATTATAAAATATTAAATAAGCGGCTTATATAATAAATTAAAAATCTAAATTAAAGACTTTATTATATATCTTTTAATCTTATTAAAATTAAAATTATAGTTTTTACTAACGGATTCTTTATAAATAATTAAGATTTAATATTTTAGATAAAGTTTTTAATTATTATAATTAATAAAGACTTTTAATAAAGCTATTTTATTATTAATAATAATATCTTATACTAGTAATCTATAAAATATAAATATATTATAAAAAGTATACTAACTTCTAAAATTTATAATTTAATAATAGAATTTAACTATATATTTATAATTATAAATACTATTAAAATAATTATTAATCATTTTAATATACTAGTAATATCTATAATTATTTATATAGATTTATATTCTTTTTATAAATATCTTAATAAGCTTAGTATTACTAAAAAGAAATATTTTATAATTAATATTATAGTATTATATTAATTATATAAAAAATATAAAATCTATAAAATTTATTAGATTTATAAAGATAATAATCTAGTTAATATTTTTATAAAAATAACTCTAAATAAAATATTATATAATTTTATTAATACTAATAAGCTTACTATTTATATTAAAAACTTTATTAAGAGAATAAAAAGTAATTAAAAGATAATCTAAAGCTAAATAAAAAATAAAATTTAATATAGATATAAAATATTTATTAATTTATTAATTTATTCTTTATATTATTAATTATATTTATTATTTAATTATTTTATATTAGTTTTTTATATACTATAATTACATATACTTTAATTATAATTTAATTTATAAAAAAAAATCCAATATTAATTTATTAAAATAATTAAGATAAGATAATTAGGTATAAAAAAACTATATTTAAAAATTTAAAAAGATTTTAACAAGTTTAAAAACTAATAGAAAGCTAAATATTATATAATATTATCTTCTTTTTAGCTATTTAGATTATTTAAAGGTTTTTTAAAAATATATAATATTGAATATATTTTAAACTATAGAAATTGAGGTATCTTTTAAATAACTACATGTACGTGTACATTGGATTGTTACTGTGTACGGCTTGACTTGCCTGATAAGTCAACCCACATAAAAATTAGTTATATATTAGTCTAAGATTAGTATAATTTTATAGTTAATATTAATTTACTCTTCTTCGTCTCTTTTTAATAATCATAAAAGGGGTGCTCAAACTCTTCTATTATCGCACTTTAGCTAGTTATTTGGACCTAAATCTTGGTGGGGCCGTGCGATTTCTCAATGACTCTTGACTCAAAGCGATCCCGACTCCCTTGCCTCTGGGTTCTGGTGATGAACTAAGGTGCCTAATTTAGTCCGTCTGCTCGAAATTTTCGTTCATTACGAATCTTTCTCGTTGCGACCAGCGTGCGCCCAACGATGGCCGCAAACATTGTCGCCCGCAAACGAAACATCCAATGTAGAACCAAGATGAAAACCGGGTGTGCAACCTGTAGGTCAGTCGCAAATCCTATTCCCAGCCTACCCTAAGGATTAAGGTTGTATATGGGATGTCGGTTCTGTAGTGATTGTGCTCACCTCGCAATAGAATCAGAAAGGTCAAATGTGATGAGAAAAAGCCATTTTGCCAAAAGTGTGTCGGCACTGGCCGTACTTGCGACGGCTACGAGTCACCATTTAGACTTGTTACCAGTCAATCAATCAACACTCATGCTGGTGGCATCAAGTCAGGCGCTGTTTTGCAACCCATCCAGCTCACGACGGAGGTCGCCCCTCAAGACATCGACCTCCTCAATCGTTACTTCTCAACAAAGACCATGTTTGATGTGAATCTAGGATGCTATGAAGAAGCCAGACAAGTCCTCCGAGCCAGCTTGACTGATCCACCGGTACGACACGCAGTATCGTCTCTCAGAGCTCTTCGAGAACACCTCGAGGCGTCTGGAGACGGCGCAGCGTCTGTTGCGCAGCGGATCCCAAACTATGGTCATGAATATGGCCTCCAACAATATTGTATGGCTTTAGGTGGTCTCGCGTCAAACTTGTCTTCTCCGGGCTCTAACGGGCTGAGGTCGGCATTACTTTGCTGTCAAATATTCATCAGCATTGAGCAGGTGCGGGAGAATTTCGCTACCATGGGCCAGCACATTATTCAGGGACTTAGCATCATGCACGAGTATAGGGCAAGGTCAAACTTTGACAATGCAAGCAAACTGGTGCCAGCGCACCATCACCAGGTACCCTTACTAGATGTTTTTATAATCAAGCTGTTTGCTGCACCATGCAAGTTCTCGGATTCCCCAGCAACAGCCGAAAAAAGTGAGACGGTGTCGCCTTTGCATCCGATGTCGCCACATCAACAGATTGCTGAATCCCCCAATCTTCGCATGATTGCACCTGATATGCGAACGGAGCTTACAAGAATCGCTGCTTTGACACTTGAATTTCTCGGTAAAATGTCGGATGTCGAATCGACAGGAAATGTTCCTCGGCTGCTATCTGAGAAGGTATCTCTATTGGACTCGTTAGAATCGTGGCTTGTCGACCTTGAACTCGTTCATACAAACATCAGGCCCGAGCCCCTTTCATTGTCTTTCCTGCGCTTCTTCCATCAGATACTAAAAATAATTCTTCTGGGGGCACTAGACTCATCGCCAAATATTTATGCTGAGCTGCGGAAGGAGAATGACCGGTTGCAGGACGTAGCTTGCAGTGTCGATGCAAGAGTAAAGGCTTATAGAGCGTGCAGTGGGCCCAGGAGGAGTCGCCAGGCGGAGCCATCTTGAGCACACTAGCATTTTATTTATACAAAGTGGCACCGAGCCTAGCATTTAAGTCCTGCCTTTTCCACAATTATAACCCTAGCCCTAAGCAGATTTTATACCTAGCGAAGCGTTTCCTACATGCGCGAGTTGTCTTGACTGGACGTGCTTGGACACGGGATACGTGGGGAACTAGGTCTTATTTATATATCATTAGCTGGATTTCCTCGTCAATTCAGTCTTTGTGGAGGTCACCGGACTACTACAGTCACAGTAGAGGGGTTGATCAATCCCTCCAAGTCGTCAGTGTCGAATTTGGCTTGACAAGACTTGTTAATATCGAATTTGTATGGCTTGAAGTGGAAAAAGAGTGGGTTAAATGTATTATTGCATGTGGTTATCTGTATCCTATTTTATTAGATTGTTATGATACTAGACAAGAACATGTCTTTCAAAAATAAATCTCAAACTCCAATATATTAACGCCTTTACTGACGAGGTTGTAAGCCTCAGGAAGCATTTTTATTTTGATTATATTGTTGTGCATTCTTGGGGTTCCGTAGATTAGAGCCCAGCGCGTATATTAAATAACGACATATAGAATAACTCTTACTAAGAAAGCCTGTCACACAGTGCTGTAATCTCTTATCGACATTAAGAATATTCATTCTTTTGGTAGTTATTTCCTTGGTTATTCTCCTAGGAAGCATCAGGAATGGAATGGAATGTAATACACGTATACATCAGGGTTAGAGTTAGGGTTAATTTACCACTGAGGTACCTATCTGTTTATATTGAGGTAATGATTTTATTTATGTGCATACATGTATACGTGTTATTTACTACCCTACTTGTTTGCCACAGCCATAGCCTCCTTGTCAGCGACCAACAGCTCCTGTATGGCTGGCCGATTGATGCAGCGATTCCACCAAGCACTCACGGCTTTGCGGCTGAGAATCACATCTCCATACCCGCACGCGAACAGTCTTTGGATCAGCGGGATGTAGTAGATATCCACGAGCGTGAAGCGCTTTCCAGCCATGTAGTCTCTCTGCTGCAGGAAAAGTTCAGCCACGTCGAAAAACGACTCGACCGACCGCAAGGAACTAGCGACCACGGCCTCATCGGCAGGCACCCCAATGAAGTTTTTGGCAAATTTCTCAAATCCGATTTTACCGGCGGGCTCATTGAAGTAGAGAATTTCCTCCGACAGCGCCTGATCAAACAGCGCCTGGGCTTTGGCGTCTGAGTCCGGTGGTAACAGCGCAAACGAGTACTTTTTCGCGAGATATTGGGAGATTGCGCGACTCTCGTAGAGAGTGAAGCCGTCGGGGAAAGTGACACTGGGTATTTTACCCCATGGATGACGTTTCAAGTTTGCTTCCGACTAGGTGCCGTGTCAGCGATATACAATTCCATATTTTTTCTTTCCTGCGTCGACTTCCTTCACTCACCTTTTGTTCCCCTTTATGCAGGCTGACCAGCACGAGTTCGTAGTCCGTGAAGCCGGCGTCCGCGAGAGTCAGGCGGACGCGGTCCGTGTTGGTCGAACCACGAGCGCCATACAGAGTGAAAGCTGGCATTTTCGAACGGTGCAATAGTGTCGACGCGAATCTCGGCATGGGCAAGTATTGGAATTTGAGGGAGCTTTGGGGAGGGGCTAGGCCACCGCTCCAGATGTCGCTATATATATATACAATTGCACGGAGTGTATACATTCTAGTGTATACAACCTTGAAGTAACCCGCAGCAAGCAACACGTGTGATTGGCGGGTTCGCTTTTGCTGCCCAATAGAGCTAGCGCGATCGGTATTTTCCCAAAACCTCCACTACCGACCACTAAATTTGCACTAGATTTGCGCTAAATTTGCACAAGCTGATGCCTGCTCCACATGTACGGATTCAGCTCTTCAACTCGTCTGATGACAAACAAATAAATACAAATCCAAGACGAAGTGGGGATGCCTTAATATTGGCATGATCGTTCTGACACACCCAGAATTCGCTCTAATAAGCAGCTTGTCTGAGAGTATTTGAGAGAACAGCCTTGGCGTGGAAGACCGTTGCCCCATTCCTACGATAGCGAGTATAGCAACAGCGGAAACCGACAGAGGGGACTTCGTACGCGTTTATCCAAGTTGTTTAGACCCAAAGTTAGCAAACACGCTAGTATTCATCGAATCAGCTTCCGGATGGCGAACGAAGGAACAAGTGAGTTGGTGGAGTGCATCGACGTTCCGTTTCTAGAGTATGATCCGAACCAACCAATCAGCTTTCTCGGCCTCAAAACCGATGTATACATCTGCTCGCCTGTCAGTTAGTTAAATACATACGCAGTCCCCTCTCCCGGCTGTAGCCTTGTATACTCACAAGCTCAAGTCTCGCTTTGCAAGACCATGCATCTCCTCCTCCTCGGCGCCACTGGGCGGACTGGCAAGCACGTTGTATCTGAATTGCTCTCGCAGGGACATACAGCCGTAGCTCTCGTCCGCACCGCTGGCAGCCTCACTCCTCGTCCTGGCCTAATAGTTGTTACTGGCTCGCCACTATCAAAGTCGGACATAGAAAGCGCTCTCTCCGCGGCGCCTTCTTTGACTCCTGCTGCAGCCATCTTCACATTGAACACTGTCCGCAAGTCCGACAGCCCTTTTGCACCTCAGCTCTCACCTCCTCGCTTCCTGGCCGACTCCTGCGCCAATTTGTGCGAGGTTCTCGAGCATACCGGCATTTGCCGCATTGTAGTCATGTCCACAGCAGGTGTCGGGGATTCATGGGCAAACCTACCATGGCTATCCAAGGCATTCATGGGATGGACCAACATCAAGTACGCCCTCGAGGACCACAGCCTCCTAGACAAGGAAATTCGCTTGACCAAGTTGAACTGGACCCTGGTGAGGGCTTCGAGACTGGAATACGACGATCCGAAGAAGCCGACCAACACAAAGGCGGATGTGCAAACATTGGGCAGCAGTGGAGTCGGAATGCGCATGCTCGACAGCGTGACTGTTTCTAGTGCGGCGAAATTCCTAGTCAAGGTTGCGGTCGAGGGGCTCTTCATCGAAACCGCAGTGGTTATAAGGGATTGAGAAAGGCGTGCAATTGGGCGACTCCTGTGGCGGAGAAATGGGAAGCTTTCTCACTGGCATGGTTTCGATTTTCTAAGTAAATTGTATAGTAAATCGAAACGCTATCAATTCTCGAAATAATTTTTTAAAAAAAAATTAAATTTATAAATAAAAAATAATAATAGTTTAATTATCTACTCCTAGTCCGCTATATCCTGTTATTATGCTAGTGCTAAAACTGTTCGTACAGACAGACGTTAAAATAAATTAAACTTGTTAATATTTTCTATATAATTAATATCTTCGTAAATTATATCTAATCACTAAGTTTTACTCTACTAACTAGCCCAGTATATTACTGCATCACTTGGTTTTAACCCCTTGTTCCTTCTCGATAAGCTGGTGATGTCTTATCTCGGCGGGATGTGAAGGCATTTCCCCGCATCGTCTCTTTTCACCAACATTTAGTATTGAAAGCCTTGTATTCATCAACATCAATTGATCGATGGCATCAGAAACTATCGCCCGGGGCCTGCCCATTGCCTTTTACGGCACAATCATCCATTCTCTCGACGCCAGCACCCTCGAAATCCTGCAAAACTGCCTGCTCATCGTCGACGCCAACGGCAAGATCCAAAAGATCGCACAAGACACCCCGCAAA
Source organism: Talaromyces wortmannii (assembly GCA_001939245.1). Taxonomy (NCBI): domain Eukaryota; kingdom Fungi; phylum Ascomycota; class Eurotiomycetes; order Eurotiales; family Trichocomaceae; genus Talaromyces; species Talaromyces wortmannii. The sequence continues at coordinate 740,604 of MJVA01000858.1, forward strand.
CAAAAATCAACGACCTGCTCGTCGAGGCCGGCTACACGCCTGATGTGTTTCCTGTGAAATACCTTCAACGAGGCGACTTTCTCATCCCCGGCTTCATCGACACGCATCATCATGCGCCGCAATGGGCGCAGCGTGGCATGGGCCGCGACCAAACGTTGCTCGACTGGCTGAACAACGTAACCTTTGCGCACGAGCGGAAATTCGAAGATCCAGTCTACGCGAAGAAAATGTACGCCGCCTGTGTCTCGGCGGGGATACGAATGGGGACCACGGCAGCGGCGTATTATGCAAGTCTGCACGGGCAAGCTACCAAGATTCTTGCGGATATTTGTCTGGAGCAGGGGCAGAGAGCATTTGTAGGGAAATGCAATATGAATCGCAATTCGCCAGACTGGTACCGTGAGCCTTCTGCGCAGGATTCGCTCGAGCAGACTAAAGAGTTAATATCGCATATCCGCGAGATTGACGCAGAGGGAACCCTTGTCAAACCAGTAATCACTCCTCGGTTTGCAATTACGTGCGACGATGAATTGCTCTCTGGGCTTGGCAAGATTGCTGCCAATGACCCAGAGATTCACATCCAGACACATTTCAACGAGGCTGTCGATGAGATGCAGTTCACTCGCCAATTATTCCCTCAATTCAAACACGAAGCCGAGCTTTATGACCATTTCGGCTTGCTAGGGTCGAAAACTATCCTCGCGCACAGCATTTTTCTGGAAGAAGATGAAATAAACCACATAAAAAATAAAGGCTGCGGAATCGCGCACTGCCCCATCTCAACCTCCACCTTGGGAGAGTTTATGATGGCGCCGATTAGGGAGTACCTCCGACGCGGCATCAAAGTTGGTTTGGGCACTGATGTAGGCGGTGGGTTTTCGTGCAGCATTCTCGACGCGATGCGCCAGGCATTCATCATCTCCAAGGCTCGAGAGACATTGACGAAAGGCGCGGACCCGGCACTTACATTGCACGAGGGTTTTTTCCTGGCTACGCTGGGCGGTGCTCAGGTGTGTGATATTGACACAAAAGTCGGGAATTTTATCGAGGGCAAAGATTTTGATGCGTTGGAGATTCACACCATCGATACAGAGGGGAATAATGAGATAGGATGTGGCAGTGTTGGCATTGTCACGCCGATCGAGGATGATGACTCTGCAGAGGTTATTTTTGAAAAGTTTCTCATGACAGGGGACGATCGGAATATTGCCAAAGTGTATATCCGGGGAGTTTCACTCAAGAGCTAGTTTTCGGTGTATAGGACATATGTATGACAGAACTTTTTAGTATGACAAAGTAATCGAAGACATGCACTACGTGTATTGTAAGCACTTCAATGTGTATTCATAAAATGTGACAAACAGCAGCCTCAACATAGTGGTATTGACTCGTCGGTATCTATCGAGGTAGTTCTCAACCTTTCTTTTGATAACAAAATATTATTTCTTGTACAACGACAAGCTCGTTGGTAAATATCAAATAAGGAAAATCTGCTTTGTTTGTTACGCGATCTCGGTTTATCAAGTTTGACGTCTTTGACATCTGAAATGGGTAACTCCTTTCTGAACTTTCTTTATTCTTTTAGGAAAATACAAATTTTATACTATTTGGTGCGACATAAATATTAACACTCCGGTACAGTCCAGCGAATACGCTGTTCTGGCTTCAATATTCCTGCTAACTAGGGGATACGACAACATGTAGAGCATTATAAGTATATAGACAATCCATGACCCTGATAAATTATAACACAATCATTTGATATTATTTAAAGATTACTCACATTGCAACATGGCGAACCCTCAAACATCTACAATACAAAAATCACATCTTCTCAATCTCCCCCTGGATGTACTCTACTTGATAGACGACCACCTCGAAGAAGAACCGTCCGCCCAACTCGCATTTCGCCTGACTTGCAGGTCCATTTACTGCTCTTTACGGCCATGCATGCTTCAAGATTTGCCCGAAGACTACAATCCGTATATTCGTCCACACTTGTTCAAGTTTCTACAACTAGTACAGGACGAGAATTCGACTCCCTGTGGTAAATGCTACCGAGTACACAATATCAAAAACGTCCTTCGGCACCCGAGCTGGAGGGAGAACTCTCCTTATGATTACATGTGTCAGAGGGCCGCGGGTACTTTTAACGTCTGTCCGTGTATAAACATCACAGCCGCCGACGGATACTTCCTCTGGAGCTGGTTCTGGGGGGTATACGGCATGGGCGCAACAGATCCCGTTGATGGAACCCCCCTAGCTAGCCGAATCACGGGTACTAACACATTTCTGCATCGTTGTCGTGGCCCATCTCATCCACTGTTCAGTCAATACGACATTTCCATTATAGGATATGCAAACGACGTGAGTCCCATCACCTACCACCGCAAATTCGGCAACTCGCCCACTTTCGAATTGACGTTTGATATTGAATACCGGTTCGAAATCATCCACCCCCGCGAACCCCTTGATGAGGATGATGAGACTACTATTGATACAATCAAATTGTGCCCGCATATGAGGCTGATTTATTGGAATTCCTTTGGCAACCTCAAATTCGACATTGAGCAGCGAGAATGCAGGGTGTGTGGGGCCAAGGTCAGCGCCATTGTGGAAGATCAAACTACGATGATTGTGAAGGTGAAGAGGGTGTATGGAAATTGTGTGGGTGGTTTCTTACCGTTTAAAAGGGGGTTGGAGATGGATAGTAGTGAGGGGGAGACAGCTTAAGAACTGCAAATAAAATTTGTTAGTCTTTGGTAACGTTATTGTTTCTATGTAATATACGACTCATCTCGAGATGGATGTCCTTTTGAAGTAGGGTTCCTCTAATCAAAACACATTATCTTGCATTTAGATTATTATGGGATTACTCAAGGTCTTTAACAGTATATTCTATGTTGATTTATGTCAATCTATTCTATTTACAAAGACCACTATCGACTGGCAACTTTTACAATTTCCTCCACAAGTCTCTCGGGACATTGTAAGAAAGGCGCATGCCCAGAAGGAATCCTCACAACCTCATCATATACGCCAGTATTAGCGACCAGTTCTTGAAAGGGTGGCGGCATAGCTTGGTCTTCCTCTGTCAAAAAATATATTTTTCGTGTTTGAAATTCCGATTCAATGTATGACGGAAAAGTGGAAAAACTCTTGAAAGACTGCTGCTTGAATATGACGGCCCATTCTTCGTCTTGCTTTTCTGATGACAGACCGCTGAAGAAGACGGGTTTTGCCTCTTCCTGGAGATGAATCACTCCGTCCTTTACTAAAGTTAGCTATTGTAGTACCAGATTCAACCCTTTAACCAACCTTTACAACCCAATATGGCATTAGAGTAATCGGATCCTCAGTTCCAGAAATATTCTTGCCCCTCGCGGGAAACGCAAAACCAGCAATGTTGATCACTGCCTTCACACCCCCCTTGAGCCCCTTGGCTTGTCTTTCAGTGACAGTCTGCTCTTCAATGCTAGCCGCGACAACTACACTGCCATAACTGTGGGAGATGAGAATTGCTTCCTTGCCCTCGTCGAGTTTGGGCACAAGTGCCGCCAGAAGCGCGCGTGCATCGTCGTGTTGGCTTAGCTCTGCACTGGGAGAGTCGCCGGTGGATGCGAGAGGAATAGTTAGCACTTGGTAGCCCTGAGACCGAAGAGGTTCAGCGATGAGCCGGTAGTTGTCGGGCTTGTGGAAAGCACCGGGTATGATGGCGAGAATTGGCTTTTCGGGCATTGTAAACACTTCTTTTTGGTTTCTGGGTGCTTTCTGGGATACTTTCTGGAAAGTTTTCCTACGGAATTATATCGGCGGTGGGGGGATAATGGATTATAAATCAAGACTCCCCAACATTTGAAAGTGTGGCAGGTACTAACATATGTGCGGGTTGTCATTGCGCACTAGCACAGTTTTAGACTTTAAAAGTTGTACGTTTCACTCGGAGTAGCCCCCGAGCTGTGAGTGTTGGCGGTAATGACTCGTCTTGAGGTTATTTGTGTCCAATTTATTGGAGAAGTAAGTTATAAATAGACATGATTTATAATTGATGTATTTCCGCACTTTGGACATTTCTGTTCTTCAAATGTTTGGGCTTCAATGTTGTTGTTTCGCTTTGTGCATCTTTAGGACTGTATAAATAGAATTTTGTTAATTCTGTTGATTTTGATTCCTCAGTCTATGATAATTTATTCTATGAATTCATCTCGACATGGATTCCTTTTTCAGAAAGAAGTACTTGCGCTAACCTATAACAAGTTAGTGCTTATCCTGCTTCGTGTCGTGTCGTGCGGATTATCCATGATGGACAACAAGACAAATTGCTATATTATTAACTATCAGCATGTCAAATAAAAATATACAACATCTCACAAATGTCTTTGACAAACACAGCATGGCAGAGGTGCCAGGCAGGCAGCTCGAAACAAGAAGCAAGAGGCCGCACTTTAAATCCAGACACGGTTGCGCTAATTGCAAGCAGCGGAGAGTCAAGGTATGATCCATTGAATTTGGGAGAATTCTTTCTCACAGATATATAGTGCGATGAGAATTATCCCTCGTGCAACAGGTGTTTGAAGAGGGGAGACACGTGTAGCGGTTATCAGCGTAAATGGCATGTTTCCAGGAGAGTAAAATCTCCGGCATCTTCGCCACCTTCGCCATCTTCATCGCCAGTACCACTGCCAACACTACCAACAACAAATGAAAACACAATTAATCTCGAGGACATGAATCTCTTTCACCATTTTCAGACGTCGACCTATCAGACCCTGCCACTTTTATCTCCTGTGTGGAAAGACGCGGTCGGGCTTGCGTTCAAATACGAATATCTCATGCATGCTGTTCTATGTGTTTCTGCGAGCCATCTCGCTTTCTTGTCACAAAATAGGCATTACAAAATCCAGTCTCGAAAACACCTGTCCTCCACTCTCCGCCTTTTCCGAGAGGCGCTAGGCAAGGCGACTATTGAGGATGACTCGGATGCTATTCTCGCTACCTCTACTTTGATTTACTACGAAGCTTGGTCAAGCCCCGATGCTTTAGCTGCAAACATACCTGCCGAAAACTCAGATGCAGAGCTTTTGTATCGCGCACCGGATGACCAGCTGCTAGCACTGGCGAGTGGCATGAAACACCTCTTTTCTTCGGACAAATGGGGTCCGCTGCGTAATATCTCTGTGTTTTCTCAGACGATCATACATCGACCTATTAAAGCCATTGAAAGGGCGACATTGTCTCTTGGCCGCGACCCCTTTGAGCTGGAATGTCGTCTTGCTGGGTTTTATAATCAACCTGATACGATTTCCGATTGCCATGCCCGCCAACTCCCGGATCAAACCATCTCAGCCAGAACACAGACCCGGAAAAGCACATATAGCGATGTCGAATTAGCTACAGTCAAGTTTACTTCATGTGCATATGACGCATACATGAGCGTTGCCGCGCGCCTTTCGATCCTTCTTTCCCTCTTGCCAGGAAGGGAAGAGCCCCTGAGTAGAGGGAATAAGGTTTCCTCGGCTCTAGACATGCAGCCCGACCTGATCTACGATGTGGCAAGAGTGGTTTATACGTTTTCGCTTATGTTTCATGAACATTTTCTGGGTATGATTCACGACAACGACTCGCGCGCGCTTTTGCTGCTGTACTATTATTACCGCATGATTCAGTGTTTGCTGCCGAAGCAGGATTGCTGGTGGGCATCGACGCGCGCTGAAGTCATGCAGCAGAGGCTGGCGAGGAGGATATGGGGGTGACCTCTTTTATGTCGGGATGTAACATTGTACATATAGACATTGTGGAATATGAAGTCTTCACTCTTCAGATCGTATATGTGCTGACGTCATCCGGCTGAATGAGGCTATCAGTCTAGCTAATTATAGTCGGCTATGCAAAATAAGCATACGCTAATGCCGGACGAATTCGGCCGCCCCACTCGTTGACCGCCCGGCAGGAGTAGGCATCAGCTCTCGTCGTCACTGGAGATTTGCCAATTATTTAAACTGCTCTGTTTCGCGTCTCTCGCGTTCAACCCGAACAACTTGTCAATTTACAGCTTCCTGAAACATCGAGTATGGTCTCTATCTCTGAGATTCGCGCGCACAACGCGACGGTCAAGAACCTCGGTTCCGGTCTCGTTGCTGTATTCGGTGCGTCCTCTATTGCATACACGCATCATCATTATTCATTGAACAGTTGGCTAACTCATACAGTTGGCGGCACAAGTGGCATTGGCTTTTCCACAGCCCGCGAGTTCACGCGCCAGGCTGTCGCTCCACACATCTATCTCATCGGCCGCAACGAGTCGCAGGCGTCGTCCATCATCTCTGAACTGCGCTCCATCAACGACTCTGCGACTGTGGACTTTGTCAAAACCGATGTCTCGCTGCTGAAAAGCGTGGATGCAGCATGTGAGGAGATTGGTAAGAAGGAGGAAAAGGTTAATTTCCTTTTTATGACTCCGGGGGTTCTTACAATGCAAGGGCGAACTGGTGAGTCCTACTACGTAATAATTTACTTGGCAATGTTACACAGCTAATTTAAGCCACAGAAACGAGTGAAGGCATTGACAGGAAACTAAGCCTGCACTACTACGCTCGCATGCGTTTCATCTATAACCTACTCCCGCGACTTAATGCCGCTACCTCATCAGGCGGTCTCGCGCGAGTCATTTCCATCCTCGGCGCCGGCACCGAGGGCAAGCTCGTTGAATCCGATCTGGACCTGAAAACCAACTACAGTCTACCCAACGCCGCGTGCCACGCCGTCACCATGACCTCTCTATCCCTAACCCACTACGCCGCAGCGAACCCCGCCGTGAGCTTCTTGCACTGCAATCCCGGTGGCGTACGAACCAACGCAGATCGCGAGCTCAACCCAATCATCAGAGCCTTTACGAGTGGCTTGTTCATGTTGTTGAAACCGTTCCCGACGTCCAGTATTGGGCTTATACCTCTTCCAGAGGCCGGAGAAAGACACTTGTACGCCTTGACAAGCCCTATCTTTGCGCCAAAGAATGCAAATGCCGAGACTGTGAGTATAGATGGTGAGCGTGGCAGTGGGGCTTATAGGGTGGGGTTTGATACTGCGGTTCTCAACGAAAACAAAGCGTCGGCGGTGACGGTCAAGAATTATCTGAGTAATGGCGTGGGAAAGACGGTGTGGGAGCATACTATTGATATGTTCAGTAAAGCTGTGGGGAAATAATTTACATAATTCCTGTTTTGTTTCGTCTATATAATAACTATCGACCCGCTTAATCTAATCTCTCTTGATATTTGCCTGAATATATTTCAACAGCCAATTTTCAAAGTCCCAACATGTGAACAAGCGTGTCCAAAACAGTTCACATATTCGCCTTGACCCATATATCTCTCGAAGTCACCAGCGTGCTAATTACCATAGCAACACCCACCTGTGTCGGAGTCGCCTGGATCCATCCGAGAAAGCTTCCCGGCAGTAGAATATCGCATCCGTCAACAATGATACTTTTTACAATGGGCGTTAGGTCTGCTTTTGTTTGCTCAGTAGCGGCTGGTTTTTCTGTCTCTGTGTTCACGGGAGGTTTTCCCCTAAACTCGGGCGGTGGGAAAAAGAGACTAAACGTCGACCCGATCAAGCTCAGCGCGATGCCGTAGAACCACCATTTATTGCTTTCGACAAACGTTTCTTGGGCCCAGGGGGTTACCCAGACGCCCATAGCGTGGAGCTACTCTATTAGCTGTTTTTCAAAACGTAGATGGCAGAATAGCATACAATGGACAAATTCTCCATGGCAAAGTAGACACCCAATACAGACCACTTCGCGACACCAACCATCTTCCGGATGGAATCCGTGCCTGTGGACACGGGCACCTGCCATGCTGCGTAGCTGGCATTGAAAGCTTCAATGAATTTGAAAAACCTCAAGTACCGGCGAGCTAAGACAGCAAATCAGGATGCTGCCCGGACATAATAAGAGAGACTTGGATCGAGCAGGGAAAACCAACCCAAAGCGACCTGACTCCTGGCCGACGCACAGCCCACGGCATACACGGCATTTGGAATAAACGACACGAAAATACTGGCCGACAGGATCTGGCAGATAGCTTGGATGAGTCGCAGGGTCTTTTCGATGCCGAGTGGATGCCCGTTGGCGAAGTTGGAGAACTGTTTCCACGCGGGCTTTGGAGGCTGCGGTTGGGGAGGTGCCTGTTGGACGCTCATGTCGCGAGTTATTCGTGTCTACTATAAAAGTGAAAAAATAAGTAGGGCTGATAGGTAGCGCTGTCAGTCGAAGATGTCTCAAGTGACGTTGTACAGGAAAGGAGAGAGGTCCATCCGGCGGGGCTGCAAGTGTACGAGAGGTCCACAACAACACAGCGTGCCGGTCCACCGCGGCGACCCGTCACATCAATAATAATAATAATGAGACTAAGCACTTGCAGAACAATCCTAACCCGGCCTAGCGTGCTGCCTGCGCGCGACGACCTCCCAAAGGGGAAATTCCACCTGCGTCTTGGTATGGGTCCATTTATTTATTCCTTGCTGCTCGTGAGGTACAGACCAAAGTTCGCAGAGATGACCGGAATGGGAAAGCGTCTGGAAAGGGCGAGTGCCAGGTGGGAAAGGTATAAATAGGAGCATCTCCTGCGGCGATCAGACGGTTCGAGCACTCTATCAACATTAATTATTTCTTTATTCACTCTTTTGCCACTCACTTTACTTTCTTATAGGCATTGACAATGACATCCGTTCTCACAGCCGGCCTGGTATTGATCGCCGGCATCGCCGCCCTCCCAACAAGTGGTCTGCACAATCGCGCTTCAACAGACCCAGTCCCCGGCGAATCCCCTCTGTTTGCAACCTACTTGGGCAAGAAAACGCCTCTTGAACCCAAATACCTCAAGCCCATCCCTGCCACCGAGCCGGCCGTTTCTTTTCTGGACGACGACAACCTCTTTCAAAACCTGCTCAGTGCCGAGTGGGCAATCTACAGTTTCTACCAACAAGGCACAGAAGCCTTTTCGGCAACAGACTTTACTAAGCTAGGTCTGCCCAACACCACGTACGACCGTATCCAGCAGATCCGCGACAACGAGGCCGGTCATATACGCATTTTCCAGGACAACATCTCCAATCAGTCCCTCAAACCAGGGCCTTGTCAGTACGACTATGGGTTTGACAACCGTGCCGAGTTATACTTGGCAATCCAGGTCTTGCTAGAGCTGTCCAGCATGGCTTTCCTGACGGGACTTATCGAGCAGGCCAAATTGAGTACGACAAAGTCTGCTTTGGTTGCCATTGCGGAAACCGAATCTCGCCACAACTCGTGGGCATTAATTGACATTTGGAACGTGAACCCGTTTGCCGGTCCATCAGACACCGTCTACCCATATGCAAACCAGGTCCTAGATCTCACAAATCAGTTTATCGTGCCGGGAAGCTGCCCGAAAGAGAACCCTCCTTATCCATCTCCAAACCAGCATCTCCCGTTTCTGGAGTTTAACCGGACCACTAGCACTGGCTACCCAGGCGCTCCTATCCAGTTTATATTCCCAGAATCGGCGAATCAGCCGGCTTTTGAGAGCGACAAGGAATATCATGCTGTGTTTTTCCATGGAGTAAACAACATCACTGTGCCCTTTGATACCGCTCGCAACACTTCTCGAATCCCAGAGGAGTTTGACCCACAGACTGGCTTGATTATGGCTGTCATTGCGAATGAGCCGGGAGCGCCGACCAAGGAGAGTGTGGTTGCTGGGCCACTGGTTTTGTTGCAGCAGCCAGCATCGTTGACACTTTTGGTTTGATGGGGATGTGAACTATTTTATTTGTACATAATTTTATATGTATTTAAACAACACAAATAATCTGTAATGCATTTCATAAGTGTTTTTGTTTATCCAGACATTCCTGAATTTGATATTTGACCACTCACGTCTACTGACTAGTGTTATTTTTTACATATAAAAAAGACAAGAGATATATTACAAACCAGAGGCTAAAATGAGACAGAAATGCTATGAACTAATAGAATTGAATTTCACTGCCTTGTGTCGAGCCAAGTCCACAAGGTTGCATATCAAACTTAAAATTAGGATCGATAAATTGGATTGACTGAAGAGTATAAGGGTAAATACAGGGTTTGTGTGAGGATCCCTTATAAAGGCTGTATTCTTTGTTTATTGTCCGTGGCCAATGCCTTTAATGTTGTTTTGTCATTTGTTGATTCTTTTTTTTTTCAAAGTAGATCTGTGATATCTACTAAATACACTAGAAGGTTATGGCTCTAGATCTTTATAGTATTCTAGGCTTCCATAATATTATAGTTGGATTGTTTAACATATTCTTTCTTGGATCTGTTTGCTCATAAAGGTATTTTGTAAATATGAACAAAGATATTACCAATCACGTGCCACTTTCTGGCGCCCTGCTCGCTTATACTGGCCACTCTCACTCTCATTCACACGAGACAATCGTCCCCCTTTGACCCCAAATCCCCCGCTGAGCCACCCCCCATGGACCACTTGGCAAGCCTCATGAGGGAGGTGAGGGAGATGAGCCGTAAAAGGCATCCCTCAGCATCATCTCAGGGAGAGGAAATCACGACAGAGTCACTCCACAAAGAGCTTATTGAAGAACAGAAAAATGCAAAAATTGCTTCACGCCAAAAGGGCCATGAGCCCAAGTACCGCTCTGTATCTAAGGATCTGGTGCACGCCCAGGACCATGACCAGGCTGCAGCTGCCAAAGACGTACCTCATGATTGTATCAGAGTGTTCAAGACTGTTGTTACAAATGAATACATACCCTCTTCAAAAGGGTTTGACAGTCTCAAACCAATTACTTTGAAAGAGCTTCTTGTTGAGACTGTTCATAGAAGGAACTACATTGTTTTGAGGTAAGTACCCAGCAACCTGACCTTAGACGACGCTGACAAAAAGTAGAACCATCACAGACCCTGTCAGAAAGACCGGCATCAAGACTATTGTCGAAGATCACGAAGGTTCGGCTGACACACTTACGCTATTCAATGTCAACTACGGCCTCGACGATCAGGCATATTTACCAATCAATTCATACATCGCGATACGGGCACCATTCTATACGCTCGGTGCACACAACTGCTACACTTTACGCTGTGACCATCCTTCAGATATTGTCATGCTACACAAAGAGCACGACCTTGTCAAGCAGCTTCCATGGCCCTCTCAGCCAGGAATGTCGAGCAATTTGACTTGCGAGGAGTTGAAATATCTGGGCAACAAGCTCTTCAGCAAGAACAACCATCAAGCAGCCTGTGCAAAGTACACAACAGCACTACAACAAAACGAGTCATTGAAAGAAAAGGACCTCGACATGTGGGTTACGCTGCATTCAAACAGAGCAGTGTCTCGCCTCAAGATATTCCAGTTTGAAGGCGTTATCCGCGATTGCGAAGAGGTACTGTCATGCCAGCCCAAAAACAAAAAAGCAATGTTTTTGAAAGCTCGAGCTTTTTACTTTCTTCGCCACTTCGACAAGTCAGCTAGAGCCTGCGAGGATTTGATCGCTGAATACCCAAATCTGGCTGAAGCAAATGATCTCTTGGATAAATGTTTAGAACGTCTCGAGGAAGCCGCCAAGGGCCAGTTTGACTTCATTGCTATGGAAGAGGAAGCCCACTCGCAGGAAGAAGATCCTCCTCGTTTAGACCACGCAGACTACATTGGTCCTGTGGAGGTACGCCAGTGCAAAGATCCTGCCAAAGGTAGAGGACTATTTGCATCGCGAGACATTCAGCAAGGCGAGCTTTTGCTCTGCGAAAAGGCCTTTGTGGTTACGACCGATGCTCCGAGAGAGTTCTACTTGACCTTCAACACCGTCCGCAGACAAGTGATCAGCGGCGTCAGGGCACGTCTGCCGTGTCATGTAACTCGCTTCATCTACGACAATCCATCTACAGCAGGACCAATCATGCAGCTCGACTCAAGCGGTCGCGGCAGACGGTCTCCTGACATTCGTTACACACCCGAGGGCCAGCCCATAATCGATGCTTTCACTGTGAGCAGCATCGTATGCAACAACATTCTCGAGCTCGAAGGTATTCCCGTGACTCTGCACGACGCATCACAGTCTAAAAAGGTAGAGACGACGGTGGGTCGTGCGGTTGGTCTATGGGTCATGACATCCTATTTGAACCACAACTGTTTGGAAAACGTGGGACGCACCTTTATCGGAGACTTTGTGATTGTCAGGGCTCTCAAATCTATCAAAAAGGGTGATGAGCTATTCCAGTCATATGCCTCTGTTATCTCGCCACTCAAGGACAGACAGGAAATTTTCAAAAAGATGAAATTCATATGCCGATGCGTCTTGTGCACATATCAGAGCCACCTGTCTGCAAAGGAGTCCAAGCAGCGAGAAAAGGCCCTGGCAGACTTTGTAAAATTTGAAGAGATAAACAAGCACAGAATCGCAAAAATGAGCCCGGACTTGTCTCCTGAACTGCGCAAGCACATCGATGCCATTTTCCACAGCTACTCACATCGTGTGTTTTGCTTCGAGTTACTACGGCCGTACGGAATTCTGTCCACTCTGCAGTACACATCTGGCCAATTGAAAGGCTGCATCAACAGTCTGTGCAAGGCATTGGAGCTGATCTCTGGAAATGATCCGCTGTCAGACGAGGAATTCAAACCCGTGCTTTGGCTATCCGAGTACATTTACTATTTTATGTACCTGTGCATTGTCTTTGAAAAGCTCGAGGACAAGAAGAACTATGAAAAATGTTGGAAAAAGGCAAAGATGGTGCTGGGCATACTTTCTGGGGTTGGCTACGAAGCTGCTAAGATTGATGAAGCAATTCGCACCTTTCGGCTTAGCATGCGCATCTACTGAGGATTCGGTTTTCGGAGGTGCATCAGAAACAGTTGGAGAGTTTCGTCAGAATTTTATGTGAGCTTTGAGCCTTGATGCTTATAGTTGACGTTTGTCATTGTGGTATGGGGGTTATCAGTACTTGAACGTTAGTCAGAGCTAGCTAGTTTTCAATTGAATTTCATCTTCAAGTATATTCCTCAGGGTAATCAAATTCTTCTAGACGTCAATTATTACAGTGTGTCAACTGGTTCTTCAGCTACGTCCCGTCGTACGAGGTACAACAACCTTTTCAAAATAATTATCCTTGGCCATCTTCACTGCCACTCCTGTCCACTCATCGAGATTCTCCTCTGGCAGACCCAAGTCAGCATTGCTACTGCTGGGGTAAAGACCGGGCGCATCCGGGAAGAAAAAGCGAGAGTACAACATAACGCCGAATGCACGGCGGTCTCCTGACTGTAGCTTCGCCCTTGCATTTTCAAATCGCTCCTTGACGGGCTCGTGGGTGATTTTCCAGTCTTCCTTTGTCGTTCCAGTGACACGCAACAAGGACTCAAACATCTCTTGCTGGTTGACCTTGAAAGAGGAGAAGTAAACAAGTTCGTTCTTGTATTGGGAAAGATATGGCCCCTTGTCGCTTTCGTTCTCGGGGAGCACCTTGAGTGACAAGAGATTGGCCACGGCACGGCCTACTTGTGGCCATGTGCTCGTCTGGATTTGCTGAGTGCCGTCATCGTAAAAGGTCACGGTGCGATTGTTGATATCGAATCCATATGACCACGAGCCGCACGACAGACTGTATTCATACCAGAAACCAGACGTAACGCCGATCCACGAGCTCGTTCCTAGCTGCTCAATCTGCTTACGAATCGCCAGCTTCTGGAGTCCCAACGGGATATCCTGGTTGACTGCAGCATTGTTCGAGCCACTGCCAAATTCATTTGGCAGAACCCAAGGAACGCCTGCTTCGGCAGCTGCTTTGTTCAGCTTCTCGGCCTCGTCTGTGACAGTCACGGCCAGAGTGGCGATGAGGACGTCTTGGCCCTTGAGGGCTTCGACAAGCGTGCTTGGCTCGTTGTAGTCGACTTTTACAGTCTCGACGCCCTCGGGGATGACGCTTTTACTGTCGGGGCGGGTGAGGGCGGTGATTTTGAAGTGCCCTTTTTGAAGCAGAGCTTCGGTGATGAATTTGCCAACTTGCCCGCCGGCCTATTTGTCGATTAGATTAGTTCTCATGGAGAGCTTTTAGAGTTCAAGATTTTATCAGGATACTTACACCAACGATTGCCACTTTTTCAATCTTGTTCTTGAAGCCGGCTGGCTGGTCTTTTGCGTAGACAGTTGCCATTTTGCTGATTGTTGCGTACTTGGTTGACAATTTATTTCTTTTCTTTTGTCTTGGGCTGTCAAATATTATGGATTGATTATAGTTATCGAAAAAAGGATATCCTCAAGCTAGGAAGTTGCTGCCTTTATATCCTGTCAAAACATACATTATCTACATTGATATGCAATATTATATGTAGTCGGCGATGATTTCTACGGAATTACGTCTCCAATCTCCGTATACTTACCTCCTTAATCTAAAGGCGTCTGTAGGGTCGCCATTTCGTCGCAATATCGGCCAGATCTCGTAAAAACACGATGTTGATGTGCTGCTTGGGTCCACGGAGCTACCGGCGAAAGCCCTTATTGGAAGAGGGACGAAGAACGCACGCCCACTTTTAGGGCATGTCGGTCGGAATTCAGTTGGAAACCCCCGATGGTACGTCTCGTTTATTCTTTGACGCTGGTATAGGTCAAATAAATGATTGGTTAGTGGTACGGTGAATGATTTGCCATGTTTCCCCAAAAGGGATTCGGATATAACGGGGATAAGCGGCACGGCCTGGGACTCCCAGTGAGGAATTATTCAGCGTCGCTAAATTTGATACTATTTTAAAAAAGGCATGTCTGGTGCAGTTGCTTACTGGACACATTTGTTAATATATGTATTCTAGGTGTGATATAGGTAAAAGTTTGCTGTGTGAACAACCGCGCTTAGAGATGTGAATATACTGAGGATCCTCGAAAATAAGCTTTATTAATTGTCTCTTTGTTTTCTAATTGGTAAATTTTACAAAAGACTTGAGTACTCGTGCTTGATTAAACTAAGACTTGACTTACTAATTGATGAGTGGTGATATTAATTAATTGTTGATTCCATATTTCAATGTTCAATGTTGCACATGTCTCAAGTTGCTTTATATATTTAACTTATAAATTGATGTATGATCTGATAAATGCATATATACATGTGCTTCTAAAGTATGACCTAATTATATATCATTTGTAAAATTTTCAAATCACACACAGATTAATATATGCAATGACAATTTTGTTAACAGGCAGGTAAGAGTAACAACGAGACAGACTGTCTGTCGGAAATCGCAGGATAACCGAGCTAGTCTATTTCAAGTCTAGCCTGTCCATATTTAGTATAGGCTAACCTGAAGAAAGAAAGGTTTACGATAGCGCCGACCCACAAAAGCGGGTCCACCCAATCGAGAACCGGAGGCCACCAGATGTCGAGGCTCAATATTGACCTCCTGGGCTTCTTTCTTCTTCTTTGCTGAAGAGTAATCGGTCAATCGATCAGATAAACCTTAATTAACTGCAATCACAACATATCAGCTCTTTCTACCAGCTGCAAAAGCGTCAAAAAGTACATCAAAATCATTCCATCGAGATGCCGTCGCGACGTACTCATCTCAAAAGACGCCATGGCTGCTTGGTGTGCAAGGCACGTAAAGTCAAGGTAAGTAATGACTATAACATGGCACTTTCCCTGCTCTAGTTCCTGGCCCTGTACCTCATACTATCCAATCAAGCCACAAAAGCCCAACCCTATGCTAGAAGCCCCCAGTTCGACTAATCGAGTCTCTAACTAACAATGGATAGTGTGATCTTCAGCGGCCAGAGTGCAGCCACTGCTCGAAGCGGGGAGAATACTGTTTCTATAGTAATGATGATTGCCATTCTGTTCAATTCATCAGATACGCAGACAACAGCAAGAGCCGGGCGTATGACTATAGCGCTGCTGTTCGTAACAATAATGTCTTAATCACACCGTCGCCATCACCGCCATCATCTCTTACTTCTTATTCTCCTCTGCCTCGACATGTGTTCCACACAGATCTCTCACTACTAGAGCACTTCACGTCCCAAGTCAGATTTACTCTAACTGACCGCGAAGACGTGCAAAGCCTATACGCATCACTCATCGTCGATATGAGCTTTGAAAAGGAATTCCTCGCCCACAGCATCCTTGCCACCGCTGCAGTTCACCAAATACACACCGAGACCATGACAGAGGACCAGCTAAGCCACTGCCAGTACCTAAGCCTCTACCACCAAAACGCCGCCATGGCCTTGATTCGTCCACAGATCGCCGATCTCACGGCCGAAAACTGCGAGGCACTCTATGTCTCCTCGGGCTTGATCTTCCTTCTCAACCTAGCCTCTGCGTCCCTTGACAATCCATCAATGATGATCGACAAGTTCGTGGAACTCTGCGGGCTCGCGCGCGGCACCGCAGCGGTTATGAAACAAAGCTCACCGCTGCTCATGACGGGTCGTCTCAAAGCATTCTTCAACTTCGTCAAATGGGACCATCTCATGGCGGGCCCCAGCCAGCCCGCACGAACGCCATCGATTGCAAAGCTGCAGAAAACAGTGGATTCGCTGCCGAGTGAAATGGAGCATTTAAAAAACATCTACAGTGGCGCTCTTCGCGGCCTGAACATCACCATGACGGCTGTGATTGTGAACCGCGCGTACCCGGCGATTATTTTTATGTGGTTTGTGATTCTGGATCGCCAGTATATCACGCTGCTTGCCGCGAAGGACAGGATTGCGTTGCAGATTCTCGAGTGTTATGGCGAGTGCGCGCGCTGTTTGCCCGAGAGATGGTGGTCAAGACGCTGGGGCAGGGATCTTGTTTCGGGGGTTCGATGTGTTTTGCAGAATCAGAGTAGTAGTCTGCAAGATCGGGGGGTGGGCGTTGGTTATAATACCTGCGTTGCGGGCTGATCGGCTTGTTTGGGTGTTGGTATATATACATTCAAGCACCAGTTGAATCTGGTCTGTCCTAGACTGGACCTTTCCTGCACTTGGTTGCATCCAGCAAGCCTTCTTCAAACCTGCTTACGATTTTGGAGGAAACTGATTGAACCCGCCAGATCAATGGCGAGGCCCTGAAGCCCCAACATGCAAGCCAACCGAATCCAGCATGTAGCTTGGAAGCCGTCGAGCGGGGCTGGACATTTACGACGTGTCAAGAAAATTGACATTGAAGAAACAGAAAAGCTTAGAAGATAAATGATTCATTCATGTATGTGCATAAAGGTCAATCATGACTTAAAAAACCTATCGTCTTCCCCCCGAAATATCCTGACCCAATCTGTACCCTCCAACCTTCTCCCACTCAACCTTTTGCCGAGTAATCGGCAGCTGTCGTCGCAAGCTCTTGAAAGCTCCCTCGGCCAGCCTGCTAAAGCCCCGGTTAAGTTCCTCCTGGTGATCACGCTCAGCAGCGGCAATTTTGGAGATAATCGCGTCGGCAGAAACAGAAGACACAGAGATAGAGACTGGTTTGCTGTTGCTCAGAGCCACGTTGCCGTCTTCGTAGTAGTGCACGTCGACGTGGATGTTGCCCGTGATTGTGGTTGAGGAGGAGGAAACGGGGACTTGGTAGATTGAGCGGTAGCGGCCGTTCCTGGTTATTTAAAGATTAGAATAATGTTGCAAGTAGATGAGTTCCGGCGACAAACCAGTAGTTGTTGGGAGAGTATCGGTTGGCGACCAGCACAATGGCAACGGCAGAGTCGTCCTCAATCGGGTACACTCCGTAGGACGAAGAAGGGTAATGTTCCTTGGCGTGAGCGGAGAGGGATTTAAGAAGTGATTTCCTGTGTTCTATCTTAGTTGATTACCGATTCAGAGGTCGACAAGGCACGTACACGAGATCGGCGTTTTGAGATTCAAAGGTGTACGACTGGGCGCCGGAAGCTTTCTGTTCGATTATATCGATTAGTGGCATACTCTCAAAAGGGGAAACGAGAAAATTACCTGAGTGATGTGGTCAAATTCAAACGATGTCGAGCTCTCAATGTCATAGTATCGACCTTCGTCAAGCTGGTTGAACTCGCTGACAAGAACCTATTCCACATCCCAATCAGCTTCAATTTTTCCAGTACATCTGTCATGACGAGGTGTACCTCTTGGCTGCTTCCAGGCAGCTTCACCGTGGTTAATTGTGTCTCGTTGTATTTCTTAAAGGCAGGCTCGAGCGATGGGATGATGTCCGGCCCGTCGGCGGTCAGGGCTTTGATGTCTGTTTGTTGTCAGTCCATGTTCGTTCGGCCATCACTGAAACGCGTAGGGTGGTAGGTGATGGTTGAGACTGACCGTTCACGACTTCAGATAGCTGGACTCATCGCAGACTGTTAGCATGACCTAAAGCTTCAGTCAGACACGGAGGGACGTACCTCGCCTGGGGGAGCACCCTCGATGAACGACGACGCAATATCAACCGTCGAACTCATGGCTGTAGTGTGTCGCAGGAATATTGAGGTGGAAAATTAAACTATACAGTCTTTCGATTGGGTTGTGTCCACGGGGAGTCGCCGAGTAAGTGTACAATGTGAAGTTGGTAACTCGCGGGGTAGAAATGATGTCCGCGCTGCAAGCTGCGGCTAGCGCAATAGCGGCTGTTCCTGCCAAGATGGAGACACAGTTTAAAGATGGATTAATTGCAGTCAATTAATTACAGGTAGAAGCGTAACCTTTAACATTACAATAAGTTATGATAAATATTCTCAAAATATAGTGACACCGGGCCAGCCTATGAATGCTATCGCTAGAAACAAGAGTGTAAACAGAACCGAAAGAAATTGTACACCAAGCAACAACCCGCTCATTCAATGCTCATATTCATTAGTCCATCATTAGTTTCGTTCATTCCCTGCAGGCCAATACGCTTGACACCACCGCTTGTGTTGTTGCTGGTGTTTTGTTCCGGGAAAAGTGGTGTAGAAGATTTGGGAGGCACAACCCACGCGTTGGCATCCTTGACAATCGGCGAATGGGTCAAGATAGGGCTGCTCTGCACGCTCATGCCAGGAGATACTGCTCGTCGTTTGAATGACTCTGGGTCCAAGTCATCGTCACGTCTGCGTTTGCGGTGGAATTCGCTTGCCAGCGGCGGATTGCCATTGTGCGGTCCGGGAGACCGTCGGCCAATGTCTCTCCCAATCGTTGACTGTGGCGTTTCCATTGCAGTATCTTCGCTTACACCTGAAGATTGCGTTGAAATGCGACCTGGAGGAGGAGGAGGAGTTCGATAGCGTCCGTCGAATGTTTCCCAGAACTTGGTGCCGCCGGAATTCCGTGAGGCCTGATTAGAAAAGCTGCTTTCAGGGTTAGACACTGTATTGCCTTCCGACACAGATGTAGTCGATGTAAGCTCCTCTAGTTTGCCCAAAGGGTAAGTTGGGCTTGTCGCTTCAGTAGTAGCATCGCTCTCGCGGACCTGCCGGATGACTTCTGCTTCTCGTTTGGCTTCGTGGTCTAGGGGAGCACTTTCCTCGATCAAAGCGGCTCGAACGCGAGAGAATGTCTTTGGTTTGGGCTGTACGATATTTTAGTAGGTGCAGCACAATCCATGGTAACATAACTTACTAGCAAGTTTCCACGTCGAGTGACAGCTCGACGGATTACTCCTCGAGGGCCATGGTCGGCGGCTCCGCCTGCTGGGCTATCGCCTCTACTTGCTCTGCTGTCCCCATCATCGCTCATATCTGAAAGATGCAGATCCCTAGTTCCCAAACTCAAGCTTTCTCGACGCGATTGTACTGTTCCTTTGGACATTTCACGAGCAAAATAGCCCCCATTGGAGGCCTCGATACTTTTCAAAACGGGCGGCGACAAAGGGGCTGGACTGGGCTTTGAACTATTCCCACTTGCGCTGCTCGAGCTGTGACGGCTATTGCGGGATTTGCGAAATCGTGCCCTTTGAAAACTGACCAGACTGGCGGCAGCTGGAGAGTAGCCACCCATCCAGTCATTCCCTGGACTGTTGATTGGTGCGCCGAAAGGATTTGCCAGGCCGCCTGCCATTTTACTCGCTTGGGGGGTGGCTGTAATCATCATGTCGTCGCGATCCGGGTTCATGGATTCATCGTCGTCGTCCTCGCTACTGCTGGTGTCTGACTCCATCATGTTGATGCTCGAAACCGAGCTGGACAATCCGGTACGATCTCCTGGTATGCTGGTGGATTGTTGTCCCGGGCCTACACCTGGTAATCCAAACGTAGGATGACCAACACGTCGCTGTGGGATATTAATCCCGCGACTGCCAACGCTGGGGGATGATTCTGGAGAGGATTCGGCCAGGGTAGAGTGGTGGAGATTTGTGCAAGCGCGAGAAAAGTCCAAGCCACGCGAGCGGCGTGGTATAGCTGACGCAGGCGACCCGTATATCTGCGCCGGATCGAGTTTGGGGGAGAGAGGGGCGCGACTGATAGAGGCTGATGGACCTGGCGTAGAAGCCGCAGGTCGGGGGAGTTGGAGAGTGAGACCGTGCGCTGATGGCTGACGGGCTGGAATTTTCTGCGGGGTTGTGGGGGAGTTGGTCAGGGCGATATCGTCTTTCGTGGACGGAGGAAACTCCCGCAGAGGTGAGGGTTGTAAGAGGCCATGTTTCGCTGCGTCCGACAACGAGCGGGACTTTGGTGACACCCGTGGCGAGTGCAGGGCAGTTTGGTCACTGCTGCTAGTGTTCTCTTCGCTGTCTGACTGTGACTGCTCAGCATGTCGCGACATCTGCCTCCGCAGCCAGTAGGATTCCGCGACTTTCGTCTCAGACGACAGAGATCTGATGGGGTTTGTGGTTGTCGACAGGGTAGACGGCGCTTTCGACATGGCGGGCGATTCCATATTTCTCGTATCAATAAAGTATTATCAACATGCGTGAGACTGCAAACAAGGCTCAAGGCGCCATTCTGGGCCGATATATGGAAAGACTTTTGACAGATTGTTGCAAAACACGTCTGAATATCGCAGGTGTAGACGCAGACGCGAGTACTGGGCGCTTAGGTACTTGTAGGGGATGGAGACGCGGTCGGGAGCGGAGAGTAGGCGAAAACCGCACGTCCAAGTCGAAAAAATGCAGTACGCAGATTTCACGAGGATTTCGAGGGCTGTGAGCAGATGAAGTCGGCGTCTTTCGAGGTCGAATGCATCCGGATGCCCTGACGTCGAGCCAGGCGTGACGCCGACATTGGCCAATCACGGGGCCGGGCACAGCGCCCCCGCTTCACATGATGCCAAGCCTTGCTTAGTCAGCCTTGGCGCTTGGTTACCGTTGAGAATACAGAGTACAACGGTTACTGCATGGTGTTCAAGACAAACAGGAATCTCCAATGTGTTCGAGATCTACTGCGAGACCAGTACATATGCTACATAGCCTAATATACAGCTCGTTCACTCCGTGCCTTTGGACCAGAAAACGACCAGCGCATCAATGATCTTCGGCCGGATCGACAAAAAAACAAACCGTGCTCAGTCTTAATTAACCATGACATGCTTTCTCTCATTTAAACCTTGCTATCTGGATGCACCTCTCTTCCACTAGACCCATGGTGGGAATACGCAGGGGGCGGTGATGACGATGAATGCGGCTCATCGATGGACTCTGTTTGAAATGACTTGGCCGGTGAGCGGTCTCGCCTCGGGGTCGGAGGAGCCAAGGAAAACTCGTTGTAGTCGGGGTCGCGTGATAATGAATGTGAGTTGCTAAAGGGGTCACCATATGAAGGTCCTTGATACTGCCTATGTGAGGGCTCGTAAAGATCGATTTCCAGAGACTCTCGTTCCTTGGCGTCATCGACAGCCGACAGCTTCCGCTTGCGCCTGGCAATTACAAAGATAACAATGCCAGCGACGAGAAGGACACTGTCAATGAGTATGTTAGCCTGGGCCTCGACCCGCGAATATGCACCAAAGAAGCCTCACACTCCTGTTACCGCAGCAGGGACGGCATCGGTCAGGATGTGGGACGTTGGTTTTTCACAATCGCCCTTGTCCTCGCAGTCCCGACGGTAGAAATGAGCGATGAATTCCATTTTGCGACAACGAGCGGACAGGTCGGTGAGCAAGGGAGTGAATGAACTCGGATTGTCCCGGATGTGAAAAGCGCCGACGTGGAGATAGACGCGTTGTAATAGGGAGTGACACAAAGGCAGCACGATAGGTCGAAGAGCGACAGCAGGACTAAAGATACTTGAGGAAGAAAGAGAGCACCAGAGCCATGACAATGGGTAACAACAGCACGAAGACAGCGAGCGACCCGCAAATCGTCGTTGGCAGCGAGACACTGGAATGAGAGTGAATGACAATAATGACACCCCTTTTCATTTAGCACCGCAAACACACGGGGCTAGCCCGCATGCGGTTAGCGCACTACTAATGTGGTGGCTGAGCCTGAGGCTTGTGTCACCGCGCGAAAGGTACGACCGTTCGATAAAATTTTATTCTTGTTGCCGGTCGCAGTTCACTAAATGCGTACTACACTACAGGTCGAGCAAAAGCAGGAAGGGGCGCTGGCAATAAAATGGGCAAAAAATGAAGCATTTCTGGAATCGGATCTAATCAAAGGGCCCCGCATTCCCCACAGATGTCTGCATGGACCGTATTTATAGTCTGAGTGTATTAAGAATAGGTTCTTTGACAGCTGGCGTTGTATTGCTCTAACAAAGACATTGCTCGGAATGCTGATGAGTCTGTAGATATTGGGGTGATTGAAAGGAAATAAACAATATTGTACGACTTTATTGTTATACGGTCGTTAGCTCCGGGTTGTTGGTTCTTCGTTCATCGTTTAGTCCTCGACTGCTACTACCGCCTTGCGTACTTAGTTGCACCATCATTCATAAAATTTACAGCTAGTCATCTACATATAGCATAGTGTCAACGGTATCACTAGTACTCTTGTCCCTGCTCATCCGATTTATATTCGTAAGGCGGAGTTTGCATTGCCAAGCTGTCAAGAAACCGCGTGGTGGCCGATCCTCCACCAGCTCTTTTTGTTTGTTTTTTTCTCCTTTTGACACCGCAAGCTTCAATCTTTTCATCTCATACATATGTACTGTAGTATCCTGCGGTTCTTAGTACTCAATATCCTCCGCATTTGCTTTGCTCTTTAAAACCAAACTGGAACACGCATGAGTGACGGAAACTTGCCTCAGTTTTCTCTCAAACTTCCCTCACTTATCCTCAACGCTAGCCACTATTATACACGCATAAACATATACATGTATATATAGATATATGTGTAGCTATTTACGTAGTCGTCGGCTCAGGGGCCGCGGAGGCTCAAGGGGGTGGCCAATCAGCAGTGGCACCGGGCCCCCACCAGCCCCACCGCTCGCGCCTGCGCCGTGACACGATAAGAAATCGAGCGCGAAGAGCTTCACAAAAAAAGACCTCGACATCACCGCCCCGCTTCCGACTTGCGCCCAGGCTGACCAACAGCAGATGCAGGCTCACAAAGGCGCATCTCTGCATCCTGCAGTCTGCCAGCCTTGCCGCCGGCCTTGTTCATCCTCTGTCACCGACCGCATTCTCTCGCGCTGCCGCCAGCCAGCCTGATCGCACACAATGGCCGCCTCGCCGGGCTCAATGTCCATCGAGGACCTCACCGAAGACCTCGATCTCCACAAGGCTCTTCTTGAAAGTCTTTTAGAGTCCCACCCTGGCGCCGTGGAAGATGCAATGGATCTACGGGCCACTATTAAACAACTCGAGCGCCAGCTAGCCCAACGTCGCGGACTTCCCCCGCCAGTATCTCCACGCTCTGACAGTACTTCAGGCCCTGCGTCTCGGTTCGACGGTGCCGATAGTCACGAAATCCCCAGATCTTCGCCAACAGCACTCGTGGACGGTTTTTCATCCTATCCTCCTCCTCTTCATCCGACCACCCAGGCACGAGGCCCCGCCCATCGAGTATCACCGCCCTCCACGCCTCGTCGAGGACCTCCGAGTACTCCTGGAAGTTTCTCAAACACACCGATTTTGCTGAACAGAATGGACTCTCGCCCTGATTCGCCCTTTGGCTCTGATCCTTTTGATACTATCGACGAAGACCTCGAAGACGACGAAGACGCTCAGCTCAGCAGGCTTCTTGGTGTAGACGACGTCTTTACAGAGGGACAGTACGAGGCAGAAAAATTTCTGCAGGAGCGTCGTCAGCAGGAACTTGAAGATGAAGAGTTTGCCAGGCGCCTGCAATCACAGTGGGAGGAACCTGTATCTGGTCCCTCAAATGAATCTTCACCAGCTCGAGCCCGGCCCAGCTGGTCGACAGATCCAGCGAACAGTGGTATGACTTCGGAATCCGAAACATCCTCTAGACCACCTCCATATGGCTCTTACGAAACATCTCGGCCAGGGCCTGCTTCAGCTGCCGGTCCCAGCTTGGGCGCTCTGCCGTTCCACCACCGGCAAAACAGCAGGAATCTGACCCCCCGATCAACAACCAGCAATACCCCTGATGTGATTATCAATGAGGGCAGCGACAGTGACATCGCTGAGATCTCCTCCAGCGAGTTTTATCCGCGACGACACTACGTCCCTCTCCCTATCCATACCATGTACCCTACTCAGTGGCCCTCCACTAAAATTCCCGATCGTGCTCCTACCACTATTCAAGAAACCAGAGACCTTATGACCAATGCCTTGAATAGCACTGTCGATCAAGCGAAACGTTTGGGCCTTCCCTATTTCAGCAGCAGTGCTTTGCTCGCACGAACCGAGTATGTATTCCATCCCTTTGCCCTTTCAGGCTAGCTAACTCCCCCTAGTGATATCGATGGCTACGAATCCGTACACGCTCAAGACGAACTTAAAGAGATGCTGGAGAATCTACGACCAGATGCAGAGCTGTCAAAGGACAAGTGGGAAGGAACTCCGCCAGCCTTACAATTTCCTCTTCTCGACCACCAAAAGCTCGGACTGGCGTGGATGAAGTCCATGGAAGAAGGCACCAACAAGGGTGGAATCCTCGCCGATGACATGGGTCTGGGCAAGACCATGCAGGCTATCGCTCTCATGGTGTCCCGTCCACCTCCTGACTCGACTAGAAAGACAACGTTGATTATCGCACCCGTCGCCTTGATGCAGCAATGGACTCGTGAAATTGACCGAATGCTACGACCTGGATCCAAGCTAAATTCGTATATCTTGCATGGAGATAAACGCAGGACCACCTTCGACAAGCTGCGGAAATACGATGTGGTCCTAACGACATTTGGCACTGTTGCAGCTGAACTCAAGCGGAAAGAAGAATGGGAAAACAGGCGGCGATTTGCTGGCCAGAACAGTGCCAATGTCATCGCAGAAGCTTCAGCCTTGCCCATTCTCGGCCCAGATAGCACCTGGTACCGTGTTATCATTGACGAAGCCCAGTGCATAAAGAACCGCAACGCGAAGACTTCTATTGCTTGCTGTGCACTTAATTCCACCTACCGGTGGTGTATGAGTGGCACTCCGATGATGAATAACGTGGAAGAGTTACACTCACTGCTTAAGTTTTTGAGAATCCGCCCATATAACAGCCTAGAACTGTTTAAAAAAGTAGGCGTGTCACCATTCTCGTGTTACGTAGTCATATACTAACTTGGAATTTCAACTGGCAGGATTTCGTGAGACCTCTGAAATCCACATATCCCTCTGCACAACAGAAAGCTCTTCAACAGCTGCAGGTTGTCTTGAAAGCAGTCCTTTTGCGCCGAACGAAAAACTCCCAGATAGACGGGAAGCCGATTCTCTCTCTCCCTCCTCGCGTCACCGAAAAGGTCCACACTGTTTTTAGTGAGGACGAGGAGGAGCTCTACAGAGGCCTTGAAACGAAAACACAAATCCAATTCAATAGGTATATCGAAAACGGTTCTATCGGTCGAAACTATTCGAGCATTCTTGTGTTGTTGCTCCGTCTACGGCAGGCCTGTTGCCACCCTCACTTGATCAACGATCTCAGTGTCGATGTTAGTGCTGTCACTGAAAGCGTGGATCTTATTGAGAATGCAAAGAAGTTCGGACCAGACGTCATTCGGCGATTGAAAGAGACCGAACCTCTAGAGTGTCCTGTCTGCATAGATGCTGTGGAAAACGCCGTTATATTCTATCCTTGCGGCCATGCAACTTGTGCCGAATGCTTTGCTAGGATATCGGACCCGGCTCTCGCCATCCAGCAGGGTAATGAAGGTCAAGTACAAGCAAAGTGTCCAAACTGCAGATCCCAAATCGACCCGAAGGCGGTGACCGACAACGTCTCGTTCAAAAAGGTCCATTTTCCGCAGGAAGGATCACAGGTTACAGAGATGCTACAGGCAGATGGAAATGACGACGATGACTCCGGCTCGGAGTCTGGTTCAGATAGCGATGACGAGGATGATGATGATGACGATTTGAATGACTTTATTGTGCCCGATGATTACGACTCGGACCGCGGGGAATCGTCCAAGAAGAACAGTAAAAAGAGGAAACACAAAGGAACAAAAGGAAAGGGCAAAGCAAACAAAAAGACTAAGAAAACACTGGCCGTTCTCCGGAAAGAGGGACTGAAGAACGCAGCTGCGAAGCGCAAGTACCTCAGGCGACTCGAAAAGAACTGGCAGACAAGCGCAAAGATTGAGAAAACCCTAGAAATTCTGGAAACAGTGCGCAACGCTGGAGAGGGCGAGAAGACAATCATATTCAGCCAGTTCACGTCTCTTTTGGATCTTTTGGAAGTGCCCATCCATCGCAAGGGCTGGAAATACCGCCGGTACGACGGCAGCATGAAACCATCGGAGCGCAACGAAGCCGTGTTGGAATTCACCGACAACGCAGAGTGCAACATTATGCTAGTCTCGTTAAAGGCCGGTAACTCTGGTCTCAACCTCGTTGCCGCTTCCCAAGTCATCATCTTCGACCCCTTTTGGAACCCGTACATTGAAGAACAGGCCATCGACCGCGCTCACCGCCTGGGTCAGTTGCGTAATGTGCAAGTTCACCGTATTCTGATCCAGAACACCGTCGAAGACCGCATTTTGGAGCTTCAGGACAAAAAACGCGCAATCATCGAGGGTGCGTTGGACGAGAATGCGGCCAAACAAATTTCTCGTCTTGGAATCAACGAGCTCAAATTTCTTTTCGTGAGTACTACCTTTTCACCTTCATAGTATGGACACGACTAACAAAATTGATGTTTTTATAGAATGTTAGATCTTAACAGCCATCTTCTTCAAATTTTCTCCCCTCTTAGTCTTGCTCTCTTTTTTTCGTTTTGTCCCTTTTCAATAACGAGGTCTCGGACGGTTGGAGTTTAGCGGTGTGATCTGGGTGGAACATTCATTCATTCAATTCAATTCAATTCAAATCAAGAAGAGCGAACTGATACCCCAGCGCTGCCAGGACAGCTGCCCATGTCTCCATGGTTTTCTTTACATTCGTTTCATGTATCTCTCGATTGTGTTTTCTGTTTTTTAAATTTTTTTAATGTGTTGAAGACGAGTAATGAATAATGCTTGATGAGCTTATTTTCTTCACCAGAGATTCTCACCAAATTGGGATTGGATACGATATCCCGGAAGACATAAATTTATTCAACGTAGAAAGAGATTGATTTTTTTTGAAGCCATAAAAAAAAGACAAATGAAAATCATGTATTCTAAGAAGCAAAAATAGGAAATAAATAAACGACAAAAAGGAAAAGAAAAAAAGGGGGGGACAAGGGGGAGAAGAAGTCATATCAAAGTCACGATTTGTTGGAAACCATGAATCCCTCAAAGTGACCCGACGTTGCCCCTTTTTTTTAATGCCCCTCTTCTTCTTAATCAAATAAGTGATGAATTTCCTTGTCTAATAGGAGAGTTATAGTTAAGATATGGCTTGCTGTACCCCCAAGTTTGAATTCCCCGGTCCCGTCCCATCATCGATCATGTGAATTCGTCCAGTTTGAATTATAATTTGATTTTTTTCCCTTATTTTTTTTTCTTTTTAACAGGTTGTGGTGATTAGGATAGCGTGAAACGATATGCTGATGTGTTTATTTACAGCAAATCTGCGTCCTCCTCATCAGGCAAAGGCTGGGCAGCAGCGTCGGTCAACTCCTGTTGGTACTTGGCCATAACCTCGGGGTCGACTTGGACCTCGGGGGGAGCGAGAGCTGGAGCAGCAACGAACTCCTAAAAATCGCGCGTTAAAAAAGACATAAAAAAAATTCACCCGTAATAAAGGAAACGTACCAGGGTCTGGTTGCCAACCAGCTTGCGGGCAAGCCACAAGAATGGCTTCTCGAAGTTGTAGTTGGACTTGGCGGAGATATCGTAGTACTGCAGGTTCTTCTTGCGGTGGAAAGTGATGGTCTTGGCCTTGACCTTGCGCTCCTTCACATCCACCTTGTTACCGGTGAGAACAATGGGGATGTTCTCGCAGACACGGACCAAGTCGCCTACAAAACCTATTAGTTGACAAACCCCAGGGGGAAAAAAGGTGACGAGATAACGTACGGTGCCAGTTGGGAACGTTCTTGTAGGTGATACGCGATGTGACGTCGAACATGATGATACCACACTGTCCGTTGATGTAATATCCATCACGGAGACCGCCGAACTTCTCCTGACCAGCAGTGTCCCAGACATCAAACTGAATAGCACCCAGGTTCTATCGGCATGTCAGTGAAAAAAAAATCCTTTTCGATCCGGATTGGCGGGATATCAAACGTACGGTGGTGAAGCCAAGAGGGTGAACTTCCACACCCAAGGTGGCAATGTACTTCTTCTCGAATTCACCAGTCAAGTGGCGCTTCACGAAAGTGGTCTATAACTCAACGAGAGATGTTAGTCGATGATTCTTCCAGCACGCGATGATGGTTATGATGACGACGTCGGCGTTGTGCCCATATGGAGAGGAAGGGTAGGATTTTTCTTGCAAAGAGCGGGGTCACGCCGGATGCGCTTGCGATTCTCGCGGCAGGAGAAATTGGGAGGCGAGACAGGCTTCCGAGAGAAGAATTCGATCACAAACTTGCCTTTCCAGTACCGCCGTCACCGACCAAGACGAGCTTGAAGGTGGGCACTTGTTGTTGCTCAGCCATGTTGATGGAATGACGTGATGCTGAAAATAATCGAAAGCAAATCGACCGGAAACAGAGAAACCCGATTCGCAGTCAGAGAGAGCAGCGAGGTATTGGGGATTATTGTTTGTGATCGCAACGCAACAGAACGGAAGCAAAGCGTGTCACAGATCGTGTTGTGGACGCAAGGGTGACAGAGAGAGAAGACCGTTTTGGCGATGGAATTTTCGACTTGCCGGGCGGTGACAACAAACGAACGGGCGCGGTCACGTGAGCAAACAGAATTTGCCCCTCACTCTGGGAAGCCCCTCCGGGTCAGTGCGATGCGAGTCAGCGGAGCCTTTTTGGAGTTAGTTGTTGCTAGCGGGGCCAAAATGTAAATAAACAGCAAACCCGGGTTGTTGGTCGCTATTTAACTACAAAGCTGTAACTACGAAGCAATTAACTACTATTGATATGCAGGCTGCAGCGCGGAACAGCTTCGGAGAACACTGCTGCGAAATGACGCTATTTGATCATAGTTATTGCTTTAGGCTGTCTACAAGGCTGACAGGCAGCCTTGACCATAGATAATAATAGGGCATCCTAATTACAAATCCATTGTTTTGGCCAGACATGACAGCCTAACGCGGCGGTTTTTGATTTTGTTTTGCGCCTGCGTGGAATGATTTGTGTATGCAAATATGCCGAATTTTCCACCTAAACGCCAAATGCTCAGTAATAAAACTCGTATCATTCGTGGCCCTCATCGCTCCGTCACAACGGTACCAAGTGGCATCCTAAAAGACCGCGACCACCCCAGTTGCGTCGGGGAGTCAGGCTGAGATGCAGCTCCCTACTGCCTTGGCCAGACTCGTTCTGCCGTATCACTTTGACCACGACCGGTCGCTAGCAAATTTGTTGTCAGCCGTTCACTCGTTCTGTCCATAAAGAAACATGAACTTACTCCTTCGTTTTGCTGTACAATCTCCCCAACCTTCGCCAGGCGCTCGTTATTTACCCAGTTGACACTTCCGAAGCTGCGAATCGTATCGCCAGCTTGAAGACCAGCC
The DNA here is from genome assembly GCA_001939245.1 of Talaromyces wortmannii. NCBI lineage: Eukaryota > Fungi > Ascomycota > Eurotiomycetes > Eurotiales > Trichocomaceae > Talaromyces > Talaromyces wortmannii. The sequence goes on from MJVA01000858.1 coordinate 770,652, forward strand.
TGATCTGCGGGACTGCCGCTCGCCACACTGTTGACTTTTGCAAAGGGAGTTTCGACGGTGGCCACCGACGGTGTGGCGTTCGAGGTAGGAATCGACTGCCCGTGTGCGGTGTTATCTGTCGATGCGTTTTGGTTCTGTTGTAAGGCTTCAAAGTGTGCGTGGAGACCTTTCTCCAAGTATTTCATGACTTCCTTATGGTCGTTTCGAAGGTGTATGATACGAGCGCGAGTGGTACGGACTAGCACAGAATATGAGTTAGATACATGGCTAAGCGCGCACTGTTTGAAAGCATACTTTGTGGCACATCAACGTCGTCGCGGGGATAACCGTCAAAGGTTGTCAAGGTTGTGTCCATGGTAACTCCTTGCTAAGCAACAGTCATCAGCACTCATACAATAACTCTCTATTCGCAACTACTCACAGATGCAAGAACACCACTGTATGCCGATAGCTCGGCTTCGATGCGTTCCTTCTCGTTCATGAGCTCAGCCATCGAGTGTTTAGTCAGATCTTTGAACCCTGTCCCCGCGGTCGTCGGACCGGAGGGGACAGTTGGCGCGTGGATATTATTGTCCATAGGAATTCCCATATCATGTATATCAATAATTCATCAAGAGCTCATTATCGACAACCAGCGATGCGATGCAGTTGAGTCGTGAAGCACGGATCGCGAAGATCAACCGCAGCGCCGATAGCACTTATCTAAGCTCCCCACAATTTGCCGCTTTTGTCTTTGTCGATGTGGTGATCACTGATGGCTGGACAGCGCTGCTCCGATTCCCTGTTTTGACACGCAGCTGGTTTGGATTTCAGAATGAGTCCACAGTTTGCTGTAGGATTCCTTTTGTTAGAAAGACAACACTTCGAAAGACAACGACAGTTGTGGTGCGCAACATACTCTCAGCACCCGCGAATTGTTATGAATCAGGTACCGGTGGAAAAAGTATGCCTTTCCGACATCTGGAAGTTTTGGAGGGAAAAAATGGGACAATCCCTCAATCACATTCAGCCAGCCATATAAATAGACAACACCAGCTATCTATTCCGTTGCTAGACTAGAGACTTGGCAATGTCTGATGAGATATGGAACCCCCTAGCCCTAGGGGTGTTGGATGTGATGAATGGGCCGATCAGTGAAGATCTGTCAGATGTCATAATGTCAAGATGAGATCTTGTCGATCCCAGGGACCCGAGCATATGATATCCATTTGTGGTACTAGCCGCATGGGTATAGTCAGGGGTATGTGATATATAAACTCACCTCGCCCGCATGAAACTCCACGCGTGATGCGCGTAATAACCGACAGGGAATTTTAATGACAACTGAGTAACTGAACAAGTTGAAGCATCGCAGCCGGCAGGAGGCGTCTGGGTCGTCAAGTCACGGGTCAAGCACCCTGCGCGCCTTCCCTGTGTGGCAGCTTGCCAGTCGACGCTTTTCTTGACATCCGCGGCCAAGATGCGCTCTTAACAAACATAATCAGTTACATCACACCAAGTATCCATAGCAGTTGTCTTGCAACTGACCAGCATGTCGGCATCTCACGATGATTCTTCAGCGACGAGCTATGAGGGAACGCAGGAATCCGAATCTGGCATGAGCGATGAGCTTTGCGAACTTCTGCAACATGTCGGGACTTCTCCTAACCAAACACCACCGTTGGTCTGTCCATCTTTGCTCGCGCTGTCATCTGAGCTAGACATGCCCGTTTTTTACCCTTGGACCAGATGGGTAGACAGTCTTCGATCACGAAGGCGCCGAGGACCCAAACCTTCATCTCATGTCGATGGATGGTTCGATGGACCGCTTACAATAGCAGAAGAGGGCAAAGATCCACTTGCGCCATCGTCACAAGGAATGGAGTCCTGCGATCAAGTGTCTGGGCGCTCGTCATCTATCTTGGGAAGAGTGAAAACGGCAAGCATCAGCATCCCGACCACGAGCGAACCAAAGTCACGAACAAATACCATAACAAGCAATAGCATCGTCCCGTCGCGACGATCTGTTGACAGTACACGGTCTACTTTGTTCGATATGATGAGCCATGGTAGCAGAGCTAGAGCAGCCAGGAGGAGGCATATCCTGCGGGAGATTTATAGCTCCGAGGCGAACTACGTCCACGGGCTACAGACGCTCGTTCAGGTAGGTCATCAAGATACAAGATTTCTCAGGCGTTGCTAATTTATTTACTAAAAATAGCTTCTATCGGCATATCTCACCATGCGGCCGGCCATACTCCGCGATTTGCAGCGTCTGTACGATATGCATGAGTCTTTTAAGAAAAGACTGGAGACCGTTAGTCCCCAGTCAGCAGAAGCAACTACTCTGGGTGCTGTCAATGGAAGGCCTCGAATCATCCAAAAGATCCAGAGTCGACCTCTTTTGAGACGAAACCTGAGACGCCTGGTGGATGGTAAATCAAGAAAGGACTGGGCAGATCCATCTGAAGCGTTGCTGGTGGCTATGGAGATCGATAGACTGGTGAGTAAGGTGACTTTTGTCCGAACGATTGCTAATTTTATTATCAAGACAGCAGGTTTTGGTCTGTATGAAAGCTTCGTCAGAACATTTGAGGTTCTCGTAGAAGACTTAACTATACTACGCCAGTCTCGGCCGGCAGACGGATTCTGGGCAGAAGGCATTGAAGCTCTGTCCAAATCAGTCGACTCAACCCAGAGACGCAAAGAAAATGGCAAAAAGTCTTTGACTGTTGATGACCTCATGGCAAAGGTGGGACGGATGTATTCTTCCCTTAGTGTTTCTCTTCTAATATACTTTTAGCCCGTCCAACGTGTTTGCAAGTATCGGTTGCTGCTGGGTGAACTTCTCAAAACAGTTCCAGAGAGTGAATATCCGCTAGCACATTCCAAGATTAAAGTGGTTCTGGAGAAAAATGTGGAGGCAGTGGATAGAATCAACAAGGTCGTTGGAAACCCTAATCTACGGATGCGTATTGCAAGGACAATCTCGTTGCACGAGCGTCTTGAATATGACTACTCAGTAAGCTCGGCCTGAAAGTTAAACCTCGTGGGTGCTGATAATTGTAGGGTACCGTTGAGAATGTCTATCAAGATTTGGGGCCATTGATTCTCTGTGGAGTTCTTCATGTCGCATACAGCTCGCCAGATTGTGTGGATGGGCAGTACCTTGCTTGTATACTTTTTCCGAGCTACATTGTGCTTGCAAAGCCTCGAAACGACACCCGCAGGCTAACTCTCATTGCATCCATCTATCTCTCAGACATGACGGTTGACACCCTAATGAACGGACAAGGTAAGGATTCTGCGTATTTTCATCAGTGGACTACTGACATGAACAGGCGTTGCTTGTCTCGATACACCATTCTCTTGGAAAATTGTTTTTCAGCATAATAAACATCGCCACGAACTCATTCTTAGCGCTTCTTCAGCTGCTGAAGAGCGAATTTGGAAAACGGAAATCTTGAAAGCATCAGCTATGCCGCCAGACGAACTGCCGACATTATCATTAGAGGCCCGACGGTTTTCCTTCCTATCCATTCCTTTGAAGACCTTGGAAAACGACGATCGATCATTATTGCTTAGTCGGACAGCTTCTCTGAGGTCGTTTTCCTCGCATTCACCCCTTCGCACACAGCAGCGGCAAATAATTGTCAAGAGAACCCACAACCCGGTTTACGATAGCGAGGTTCGACAGCTCCAGGAGTCGGAGTTAACGCGGTCTCGCTCTGTTGCCAAAAGCAACGTCAACTCTCCTACGGTACTACTGCCCCTACGATGGAGTCGAGTGAAACTGGAACGGAGCATTGGCGATATCTTCAGCCACGACCTGCTTCCATACCCCGGCATGACACTAGGAGGCGCTGATTACCTCCAGACTCAAAGCGTGATGCGCAGGTCGATCATACGTGGCCTCTCGCTGCGTGGAGTTTTTACTAGTCGACGGTCTGCTTCTCTCGGCAAAGCGTCCGCCCTGTCTATAGACGACGGCCAGGAAATAAAGAACGATGAAAGGGACAACAGCTCAAGTGAAGTATCCAACGAGAGACAAGCTGCTGCACCCGCATCCGACAAGGCCGCGCTCGAATGTCCGCGTGCGCAAAGCACAGTCCCGAAGGCATCGCAATCGACCAAACGGCGTGTAGCCAGGGCGACATCAGACGTCACGGGAAAGACGAATGAGAAGAGCAAGCCACGGGCCTTGTGGAAACGGTGGTCTTCCCTGTCTGGCTTTACCTTGTTCAACTCCAGAAGCAGTGGCAGCGAATGAGAACTCAATTGCATTTGGCATTCTGGCGCATTCGACCGAGTGGGTCTGGGGCATAATGAACGACGTAATTGAGCGCGAGGCTGCTCCCGCCAAGGCGAATATCGATAGACGTCCACCACGCAATAATGGACAAGGAAGACGGAGCACATTATGCATAATTAGGTCATAGGCTATTATTACAAAGGGGGCCGAGATGTAGCTTGTTACGTGTGTCAATAATAATGAAAACCAAGAGCTGATATCATTCTCCTCCTCATAGTCGAGCAAACGGGTCCCTGGGAGATCCGCAGGCGGGCGGGCCCTATGACGTCGATCAGCGCTCCGCATACATCATTGTCCGGCAACGTCTGCTACATAAAGCTTTCCCTCTCGCCTGGACCTTGTCTTGACCTTTTCATAAACCATTGACCTAATCAAACACACGTGTCCAATTTCCTGCTCCGACTATCAGTGAGTTGGTTCTTGGTCCAACCCAAGCTTGAATGTCTTCTAACATCTCAACCTTTAGACTCTACTCTTGTCTTTAGTCAATCCTACAAAAAGCACCCTCCACATCCACCATGCCTCGCGGAAACGACAACATCACCAAAGTCTTCTACCAGGGCAAGGCCGACGACTTTGTCATCTTCGTCGATGACGTGTCGACTGCCCAGAAATGGCGCCATGATCATACTATTCCCCTTGCACAGGTTGTGTCGGGCTGGAAGGTGTTTGTGACGCACAGGTACGTTTTCTTCCTTAATTTCTCTCCAAGATAGACAAGATGCTTATGAATATTGTTGTAGGCAAGGTGCCCAGGGCATCCTGGACGGAGCCAGCAAGGCCATGCTCGAGAACGAGTTTGGCACCACCCGAGAGGAAGATGTGGTGCAGCAGATTCTGGAAAAGGGAGAGATCCAGGAAGGCCAGGTATGTTTTTCTTCTTTTAATACCAAAGACAGATTCTGACTGTAATGCAGAGTGCCGAGCGATCAGGCAAACGCAACGTGATGAACGGTGGCAACTTTGTCAACACCTTCCAGGTCTAGATGACGGATGTTGATGTTGGCCTAATTCCAAGAGGGAGGCCTGGCTACGGTTTTACCAGGTTTTCCTGTATGTACCCCTGACCATCTAGTCCATGGACAGCGCTTGTTATGTTTGTCAATGCAAAGCTGCAAACATATCTTGCAGACGGGTTGGGGATTCTGTTTTGTATTTTTTAGCATGGTACTTACGATGTAGCAATTTGTCCCAAACTCATAATCACAAAGTCCTTACCCATAAAGTCATTACGTCTGTGAGAGAATGTCTGGTGATTCTACAGCTACAACACCAGGAACAAACCCCCTCTCCTCTCTCCTCCTTTGCACCCACTCCCCCAATTCATTCCACACCTCTTGTTTCTCCTGCAAACTCATACTCGCGGCCAACCCACTCGTCGTCGTAGCCACAAACACCCTCGCCCCCGACCACCCCTCTGCACACCCCATATTCTCACTCTCCTCCTGCCATCCATACCGAAACTCATCCTTTTTGATAGCACGCCCATGCCTAACCCGCCATATACTCTCCCAAATACTCTTCCCCACCAATCCCACCGCCTCAGGCTTAGACAGTGCAATCTTCGCTTCTAGAACTGAAACACCCGCATCCATTTCACGTTTACTGAGCATACTCGCATCGCGCGTAGGCCGCTCCACGATATTCGTGTTTCCGACGCTGTACAGAGCGGGAAGTTTGTATGTGTCGCTGGGCGCGTGCCGTCGAGTTGTGATTCCGGAAGAGAACAGTAGTTTCCAGAATAGGTTCGATGGGTGTGCGTATGCGTAGCCCGTGGAGCCCGTCATGAGTCCGGGGTTTACGCCGATGAGCAGGAGGATGAGATTTGGTGCGAGGGAGTCGCGGAGACGGGAGGGGAGTGCAGCAGCAGCAGTGGTAGCGGGAGTGTTGTCGGATTCGTGGATGCGGCGTTTGCGTTTGGTGGGTTTTGTGCGCGATCGCTCAGGGGAGACGGTGCTGGTAGTGGAAGGTGACAGGGGAAAAGATGCGGATCGGGTTATGATATGTCGTTGTCGTTCTGGTCGGGTTGGAGTGGTCGGGTTTGTTGTTGTCGCGTCTGGTGTTTGGTGATGCAGGAATTGGCCCAGACGGCCGTTGAAGCTTCTCGTCCTGTTGACGTCGTGGTCGTCGTCATGATTGTTGGTCTGATCGTCCATGGCTGGTAGTGAGGTGCTGCGAGGGGTTGTGAGATGGGAATTAATTCTGCCTGAGTTAATCGAGATTTGTCGATATGACTGTTTCCATCGCGGTTGTTGAAGATTGAAGTCCGAGGCTTAGCCGAACAGCGGAGCCGGAGTCTTAGATCTGGTTACACAAGAAATTCATCCTTTGTGCAACAACTACCAATGAACTGATAAAAAACGTATTATTGTATATAATATTCATGACATCGTAATAAACAAAACGCTCAAATCTTAAAATGCCAAAAAGGTATCATGCCGCTCAATACAACAAAAAAATCAAGCAAAATAATCAAACTCGCTGTAATCTCTTGGACTTTCGGGGAAGTGTCCATGGGACCGCGCAGACGATCTGTATCAAGTTAGTTGTATATTCAGCAAAGTAAGAAGAGAACTGCTCACCTCGCCTTCGCTGTACGCCCAGAAATAAGCCGCCATTCCAATCATATAATACACTGCAACATCTCCCGACTGATACATGAGCGCGCAGGTCAGGGCGCTCAGTGGGTAGACCAGCAGACGCAGAGGGATGCTCTGATGCGGAAACGTGCCGGCCAGCGGTTTCAAGGGCCACTCCCACGCAAGAGCGACGATGCCGAGGATTAGGTTGATGATTTGTAGGACGGGGATTTGCTTGACGGATCCATCGAGGTTGTGAGTGAGAAAGTCCCAGAAGACTTTGGGCCAGATGAACCCTTCAATCGAAGCACCGACTTGCCCTGAACAGTGGTCTGTCAGTGAATGATACAAAAATATGTCTGAGGGAGAGAGCTTACACCCAGCAGCGGAGAGGATGATTAACCGTGCCCAGTGATTCTTGATCAAGCGACCCATTTTGTTGGTACGTGCTGTCGACCGGAAAATATATGTTCAAAGTGAGTAGGTACCGGGGTTGTGACGGAGTCTTTGGACGTTCTGATGCATTCCAGCCTGGCTGGTTGCTCCTGCTGGTGACGAGACGAAACAACTAGCAAGCGACGGCAACTCGTGCGATATGCAAGATTGTGTATCTGGTTATTGCATGTTGGTTGATATTTGATGTTGATGTTGAAGCAACTTTGGTATCTTGCAACAGAATTATTGGAATCCAGGTTCGGGTAAATATTAAAGAGAGCAAGACCAGTCTCGTTGCTGCGGTCCCCGCTATCTCCCAGCGAGCTTCCAAGCGAGCCAGCCTGCATGGCACTGCATGCTAAAAAAAAACTGATCGTTGGTGTGATTTGTTTCCAGCATCGAGTCTGATTGGAGAAACAGCGGATGCAACAGGGATTGCAATTCCTGCTAAAAATGGCCGTGCCCAGCCAGTGAGCATGCTTGGGGATAGGATGCATTCTTCCAGCATGCATGGCCGTAGCAGGTCGACCCCTCACGGTGTGACGATTCGCAACTGGACCAGGCTAGAGCGGAGTGCGGCGCTAAGCTGCAGGTGGTCTTGTCGAATGGCGATGCAGAGACGGCACTGTTGATCGCGGGTGCACGGCCAGCGCGGTGATCGGCCATCAAGCTAAGCGTGATGGGCACGGTAGACTTGCAGAAGCCAAGGACGGCAAGCTGCTTTAGCCTGCGATGGCCTCATCTTAGCGTGTGGACCAAAATGTACAATCATGATAACGTCGAGGCGAGAAGAGGAATGGTAGACGATGGAAGTAGGACTTTGTAGACGAGAATAGAACACAACTACCCTGGTTCATGCATTGTCGTCTTGGCTTTTTTTGGCACCTCATGTTGCGTCTGTGTATCGCGTGGCAGGAGAAGAAATTTGAAGCATCAATTCATATCAGCTCGTCAATTCTCGTCACAACCAGGTTGGACACGATCGTCCGAGCACCTCATCATTCCCCGACTCATCACAATGGCCGCGTCACACCTGGGCATACGAGACTGCAAGAGCCACGAGAGCGCGCTTTGACAGTAGGAGAGTTTGGCATCGGTCCCAGGTACTGCATCGGGAGGAAGAGCCGAAGGGTTTGTGTTGGTGACACGCTGCGAGTCATGGGAAGTGATTGCATCGTTGCTAAAGATAGCTTTTCTGCAAGTTACTCACGGAGAGTTACTCAGTAGTGTACTTCGAGGTGAAGATTCAAGGAACTAAAGGAAGGAGCAGAAAGAGCCGAAAGCGGCAGGCACCGGGGGGCAGCTGAGGGCGGCTGCTGATTGGCTGGTATTTAAAGTGGCCCCACTGCGTGGTCCGGGCCTAGCGCCAGCTCTGTCAGCCAATCAGAAGACAAAAGTGGGCAGCTGTTTTTTGGGGTTTGGAAACCCCGCGCGGTGATTTGCTCCTGCGCCCACCGCTTCCTTCTCTCCCTCTCTCGCTTAGATACTCTGCAGTCTGTCCTACTGTCAGGCTCTCGAGTCGCACCAGAGCAGGCCGGGCTGTGCTCTGGTCTCGGCTGCTGCTGTCTCCCGTCAGTGACTGGACAAGAAGCATCAAACATGTACCAGCCATATCGACCTCGTCCCTGCAGCCGCGACTGGGATCCATGGATAGTGGCAGAGACGCCGACCGACTGGACCAGCGTGCGTCCCCTTGCAAAGTTATAATTAGAAGAGAAGCCATTACTAGGACGACTGGCACTGCAGCCCTGATTGGCCTGGCCGTTGAAATGATGCAGCCAGGGCTGGCCACTGAACATCAGAACTAGTCCCCAGTCGGGAATGCAACAACACCGTCTGCCAGGCTAGTCCGTTGCTAGTATCTGCTACGGAGTAATTGCATCGCTAACCACCGCCGCCTCCACCTGCCAAGTCTCTGTCGTTTTCCCCAGACACCACCAAATTGTCCGTCTCGCACGTTGAAGCCCCTGCTGTGTGTATGCGATATCCGCCTCGACTTGGCTATCAAAGCCGAATAACTTAATATTTGACTACGACCAATCCGACCTGGAACAGAGCTATCGATTAGTGGGCTTGGAAAGCATTCGTTTGACCGACTAGATTTCCTGTAGAATCGACTATTGCAACTATCACACTCGATTTCAGCCATCTCATCGTGAAGATTTCGTTCATAATGGAGCCGTTTGTGCCGAGTGCCTGTTGATTTCCCGACGAGCCCAAAACCCACCACGTCATCTTCACTTCCAAAAACACTGGCGCTGATCGCTGGCCGGTCAGTCTGTTCATCTATACGCAAACATGGGTGCCACGACAGAATGGTGGAAAGCGCAACTCCAGCCCAACAAACTGTTCTTTTATTTCATCTTTTGGGGCGGGCATATCGGTCTCTTTGCTCTCGGATGGTCAGTATGATCCATGATCACAAGGAAGACAGCCGTTCTGACTAGTTCCAGGTATTTGCAAGTATCCAACACAAAACTTGCCGCACTCAACACATTGAAATATTCAGTATGGATTTCACGAGGTGCCGGCCTCTGTCTGAGCGTAGACGGCGCCCTGGTTCTCTTCCCTATGTGCCGCACTCTCCTCAGATATGTCCGACCAAAGATCCGATGGTTCCCTCTCGATGAGTCGCAATGGTTTCACCGACAAGTGGCATATTCCCTTCTCATCTTCAGCATCATCCATACCTCTGCCCACTATGTCAACTTCTATAACGTCGAAAAGCACCAACTGCGGCCAGAGACCGCTATTCAAATCCACTACACCCAAGCTGGCGGCATCACTGGCCATGTGATGTTGCTTTGCATGCTTCTCATGTACACGACTGCCCATCGACGAATCCGACAGCAGTCCTACGAAACCTTTTGGTATACCCATCATCTGTTCATCCCATTTATGCTGGCTCTCTACACCCACGCCACCGGTTGTTTCGTCAGGGACTCCACCGACCCATACTCACCTTTTGCCGGCTCCGATTTCTGGAATCACTGTCTTGGATACGAAGGCTGGCGCTGGGAGCTCTGGGGCGGCGCCGTCTATCTGCTCGAGCGTCTCTACCGCGAAATCCGAGCCCGTCGCGGCACCGAGATCACAAAGGTCATCCGCCACCCTTACGACGCAATGGAGGTGCAATTCCGCAAGCCCAGTATGAAATACAAAGCTGGCCAGTGGATCTTCATCCAAGTGCCCGAGGTCTCCAATACCCAGTGGCACCCGTTTACCATCACCTCGTGTCCCTTTGACCCCTATGTCAGCATACACGTGCGCCAAGTCGGTGATTTCACCAGAGCTCTGGGTGACGCACTCGGTTGCGGTCCAGCGCAAGCGAAAGACCTCGAGGGCCTTGATCCCATGGGCATGTACGAGATTGCTATGCAGAATGGACAGCAAATGCCCACTTTACGAGTCGACGGGCCCTACGGAGCTCCCGCCGAAGATGTCTTTGACAACGAAGTCGCTGTCCTGGTCGGCACCGGCATTGGCGTCACCCCATGGGCCTCAATTCTGAAAAACATCTGGCATCTACGCGGCGGTCCCAACCCACCCCGACGACTGCGCCGTGTCGAGTTTATCTGGATTTGCAAGGACACGAATTCCTTCGAATGGTTCCAGGCCCTGCTCTCCTCGCTCGAGCAGCAATCCGCCATCTCTGCCGACAGCCAGGGCGCACCCGAATTCCTGCGCATCCACACGTATCTCACCCAACGTCTGGACAACGACACCACCGCAAACATCTATCTCAACTCCGTCGGCACCGAGCTGGATCCGCTAACCGAGCTCAAGTCACGCACGAATTTTGGTCGTCCGGACTTTCAAAGACTCTTTGGTGCTATGCGCGACGGCCTTATTGATCAGTCCTATCTTCCAGGACTGGAGAGATCGGACGTCGGTGTCTACTTTTGCGGGCCTAATTCCGCCGCGCGAGAAATCCAACAAGCCGCCAACGAGTCCTCGTCGAGGGAAATTAGGTTCAAGTTTTGGAAAGAGCATTTCTGATATCTCTTCTATTTATTTACTTTTTTTTAAACTTAGAGGAATGTACAGCGTTGGACTGGTTCGGGCTTGTGGAAGTCTTTGCTTTTTTTTGCTGTATAGTTGAATATAATCACGATTTGATGAACTTTTGTTTTTTCCTCGACAAAACATTCAAGTAATAATACATTCCTAATGTTAAATAGATTTACTGTCCCATATCCACATCGCCGTCGCTGCTCCTATCATCTGGCAAATCGATGACTCCCCCAGTCTTCTTCCGTCTTCCTATCACAGCTGCTCTTCTCTGCTCCCTCTCAACAGCAATACCTTCCGCTTCGTCAAACAACCCATCGCCAATTTCAACATGAACCCTCAACTCCTTATCAACAAGCACATTATACACCTTCTTCAACTCCCACCAATCGTCAAACTCTTTGCCATGCCATAATTTCTCGTTGAATGCGAGCATCAGTATATCCTTGGACCAAGGGCACGCTCTCAGCGCTCTGTAGTAAACCCGTTTCGCAGCGCTAGGGTTGTTTGCGCGGTGCAGTTCAAAGTAAATATACAATTTCCACAGAGAGAGGGATGGTGAAAGGAACGAGGTAGTATCTTGCTGGGTGGTATTTGAGTTGTCGGGTGACAGAGCGCGCTCGAATGCTGCGCGAGCCGAGTGCACGGTTGAGCCCGAGTATATCGGCCGCGCAAGTTCAGTGAAGATGGAGAGCAGAGATGATGTGATTGGGATAGTGTCTGTGTTTGGCTTTTGTGAAGAGGCCACCATGCCAGGACTGAGCAGGACGTCGCGAATTCGCTCGTCGATTCGGAAGCGGGATTCATTCCACGTGAAAAGCGAGAGAATGGCTGTGTTGTGAGGGAAAAGTCGTAAACTTTCAAGTAACAATTCCCTTATTGTAGCGGGTTTGTAGGCTTGCTTGGTTGTGATGTGGTGGTAGAGGAGTCGTGACCGGTGTTGATGCAACAACTCAAGAGCGAATGATTTGTGGGCAGCAGGAATCTGGGAGGAAGAGGTAATACGAATACAGGCATTTATATGCGTGTCGATTGCCGATGAAAGATCGGCAGAGTCAGCCAGATAGCGGAAGATGACAGCAAGACTGGCCCATGCCGCGAATGTTTCCAAGTTCTGAACGGAAAGGGAGTGGTCTGAGAATTCGTCAAAGAACCGGACGGCTTTGAGATGCTCGGCTGGTGTCAAGGTTGTCCGAGATGAGGCGTCTTCCAGTGCTTTTAAATCGACGCTAAACGTAGGAACAGAGATGAGCAGTCCGAGTGCCTGTGTTGGCTTATTGAGTGTCATATATTCCCATACCCAACTGTGGATCAGCAGGCCGTATTCGAGCTTCTGTGCCTCTGATATATTTGTAGACATCGAGAGTGTGGTTGCCCATACATGTGCTGCTGCTGAGAAATTTCCATTGCGACATTCCATTATAGCATAGGCGTTGTAAAGCCTAAGACTAGATGATCGCTTCTTCAAGAGAGATTTGGCGTACTTTTTGGCGTCTTTGGTATTAATGGAGTATTCCACGGCTAGTGCATGTTCTGCCAAGCTATCGTCTTGAGGAGAAGCATCGACTAATAATCTCAAAGCTCGTCGGACCCATTCGGCGTCCAGAACCGAGTTCTCGGTTTCTGTTGCAGTTTTCCATGCCGTGAGTGACGAAAACCAGTGCTGACTCGCAAAAAGAGAATCGACATTGTGTATCAAGTTTTGCAACACCGGCAGCTCAAACAGTTTTTCAGGGACATGTTGGTCTGATTCCTCGCGTTTGGATTCAAGAGCCTTAACTATCGACGCATCCGAGAAATGTATGATTTCGTTGCGAAGAAATGCGTCACCGCTGGATGACCTGGAAGCTTCCCAAGATTGAAGCGAGTTCAATGGAGGTAAATAACAGAAAGCGAGGAAATTTTCAACCAGGAGATTCGGAGCCTGCCAATTCACAAAAAACGGCAGAAATTGTTCAATATCTGTCCATAAAACGACCCGGTACGGATCATCATTCTCTACTTCGTCCACTGATCGCGCGGGCAGGCGAGCACTGTGATTCAACCGTGTTTCTGCTTCGCACCATGACGAGAACAGTGAATTTGAAAAAAGCTCTGTCTGTGAGTTAGAAATTCCCATTTCTAAATCCGCATTTTTGCCACTTTTCCAGCCCTTTGCCCCGGTCTCACCAATCCGTGCGACTTCAGACTCCCAGAAAGACGAAAACGCAGCTAAAACCTCGCTTTTAGGACTTTCCGTGTATTCAGCAGGACGGAATAGTGTGAACTCCAGGACAGCCTGCCATAAACCGACTGCAACCTCGGGAAAGCCGGCTTCCCGCATAAAAAGGGTCATTCGTAGGAACAGATAGGTCAATATCATGTTCTTTTCTTCGTTGTCTGGGCTCGAGACGTTCAGTTTCATGCAGTCAAGGTAAATCTCTTTGCAGCGTTCATAAGTAAAATCGAGGAATTCGCTTTGTCGAAAGTCCAAGTAACGCACCCAGAGGCCAATGTAGCCAGGGTTATGCTTGAGAATAGCATTCCACTGCTCCCTAAGCTTCTTCGATTCCCACAAGTTCGCACCTTCATTTAAATAGCCCAATAAAAGGCGGTCCTTTCCTTCGCGGTTGCCAACTTTCTTAAGAGCCTTATCAAAAAGTGATAATTTGATATCTGCCAGACTTCTTCTCTCGGCGCCTGTCAGCTGCCGACGGCCGTCTTCGCCACTCAAAAGAACGTGTTGATACTCAATGACCTCCAGCCAACCTTCAACACTGGTAGGATTCTCCTCTGCTCTCCTCAACAACTCCGAGTTCTTTTTTCTGATGTCTCTCTCCCATTTATAAGCATGGCCTTCACCGTCGCTATCCGACGCAGATGTAGCTTCCATATCGCTTGGAATATCTTGTTCGGGTTTTGCTTTTCCCTGAATCGATCGATAGCCATATTTATCGGCTTCGTCATCTGATAATTCACTTGGCGAAGGCTCGCCCAGTATTCGCCGGCGCTTTCTACTACCGTGGGAGCTCAAGGGTACATAGTCCTGGCCGGCATCAGCATCGGAGACGGTATCTTGGCGCATACGAAAAATCCGACGTTCCCTTGTATCGGTTTTGGCCAGGAGGCTTCTTGTTTTGTGCCGTACTCCATCTTCTTGCCATCCATCGGTGCGAATGAGCACGGTGCCATCATCATTGTAGGTGCGATCGATCTTAAACCTGCTGGGCAAGCCTAGCACTCTTCCATGGCCAATACGACGATATGGCGGTATATTGTAGCGGTGTATGGTGCCGTATGTTACATTGTATACATCTCCCTTGCGATCGATCACGTACAAATCCGACTTTTCTTCGCCAGTCGGTTTGGCGACCTCCGGCCGATGCGCTTTTGGTTGGTCATCTTCAAGAGTCTTCTTGTCCCTCCGAGACTGATGATGAGAATGCCTTTCACGAGAGCGAGAACGATGCCGGCGACTGCGATGACTATTTCTCTGTCGAGAAGTTTCGTCTCGGTGTTGCGGCCTTTCCTCCTCGCGACGTGACTGCGCGGACGGAGGCGGAGCTGTCTTTGGCTTGAAGCTGCCGAATTTTGGAACTGGCTGCGCTCCCTATCCACAAGAAATCAGTAACAAAATAGTAAATCAAATAAAATCTGTGAGAAACACTGACCTTGGAGCTCGTGAGATCCATGCTCTCGCTATTTGGCGCGGGCAACTGCGCTGTTGCGTCGCGCCTTCCTTCGGCGGTTCATGACGTTGCCGGCTAGACTTGCTGCGGCTCCACCGCGAGCTCCACTGGCCCGCGAAAAATTGCCCTCCCGAGACAATTTTTTTGAAGTCTCAACTTTCCGCCGCGACAATCTCCAGACTCTCGACCACCACCTTCGTTCTCCCCTTGTACAGCCTCGCTCTGGAAGGATGGGCAGTTTTCGGTGAGGAATTTTACCGCTTATCCCACCAAGATGGCTTCCTCGCTTTCCGCGCAGTTGGCGCAGATTGCGTCCACGTCAACAAACCCTCTTGACCTCAAGGCGCAACAGTTTGCCCACTCGAAATCCCTGATTTTCGACCACAAGACTGCAAAGTCGCAAGATTTTCATACAATTTACGAACTATGCCATGAAGGCTTCCGCGAGCTGTGTCAGTTGGACACCCGATTCACAGAATTCGAGCGGACAATTTTCAGTCAGCACAGCAAGACAGAAGATCGATCAGAGATGACTGCGGCCCAGAACGAAGATCTTGATGCTGTTTTGGAATCGTTTATAGCATTGGTTGGCGGGAGACTACAGCTTACGCCGGCGGTCAAGGCGTTGGATTGGCTCGTGAGACGATTCCGGTAAGAGTACATGGTAATCTAATTTGAAGTTTTTTTTTCTAACAACATTTACAGTGTTCATGAGTACAATACTGCTTTCCTCATCTTGACATTTCTTCCATACCATTCACTTCCCATTTTCCTAGGTCTACTCAACGTTCTCCCGGAAGACCTGACCCCCGCTTTCAATTACCTTGTCCCTTACAAAAAGAGTCGCATCAATCCTCCTCGAGACGCCATCATTCGTACTGCGGTCAAGAATAAGGATTTTTTCACGGCTCTCAACAACTATACGATTAAGGTATCAAAGCAAAAAGCACATTATCATGGTCTGCTCGTTTTTTGGTCAGGGATCATGACCCAAGCAACTTCAGAACTGTTGGACTCCGCTCGCTCGGGCCGTCGCGATGTCGAGAAGAAAAACCATGAAGATATTTTCATGAGACTTTTGCCCATTCTCAACAATGGGTTGGCGATGAAAAAAGTTTCGGAACTTACTATTGGCTGCTACATGATAATTGTTGTGTTTGGGACAAAGGCTGCGCTCACAGAAGACGTGATCAATACTTTGATGATTGCAGTCTCGGGGTCTTGGACCCAGGAAACTGTTAACTCAGCTATGGTTACTCTGGCAGTTCTGGCTGAGCAAAAGGACGAGTCTTCCCTGCCAAAGAAAGTGGTGCGCTCTTTTCTAAAGCTCGACAACCCTATCGACTTGCTAGCCGACGTCACTACACAATACAAAACCACCGGGCTTCTTTTGGGACTGGTTGCAGGTTGTCTGGCTGACATGCAAAAGAACGGCCCTGAATTAGGAATGGGATTCATATCCTCTGTGTTTGAACGAAGCTTGTTGGATGAAGCCGCAAGCAAAATTGCTTTGAAAATGGTTCTGGACACCACACTGCAATCTCGCCGAAATGGTGATTTATCTCTGGACTTTCAAACCCAGGTTTCTGAATTCGTCCAAACTTTGAATATTTCCAATACCTACCAACCTCTATTGCAGGCAGTCACTGCCGAATCGGACATGGATATCGATAACTTGGAGCACAGCTTGCAGCTCACCATCGAAGCGAAACCCGCCCTTCCACCGACAGAGGATGTTGAAATGGCAGACGCAGAAGAGCAGGAGGTTGACACGTTTACACCCTTGGTTCAATCATTAACCAAAGAGTCTTTGGCTTCGTCTTCTTTCCTTGCCGAACGAATCGAGCCTGCTTTTGAGAGGTTGTTGCAAGCTCTGACTCTCGCACTGGATGCCCCAGAAAAATGGGCACAAGTCTGCGGCCTCCCGGTTCTTGGAAAGGCTCATTTGGTCACGAAACCACAGTATATCTCCTTTTTCGTCCGAGTGTTTTCCGGTCCATATACAGTTCGTCTTCGTGTTGCTGCGTTGAAAAACATATCTGCGTCATTAGAGGCGGCCGATTCTGTCGTCGACCTGCAGGCCTTGGTTCCTTATGTTATTGCTGCACTGGCAGATCCATCAAAAGCAATTCGGACGGAAGCCGCTAAGCTTGTCGAGACGCTCTTCAAAATACAACGCAATGCCAAGAAAGAAGACAGTGTCGCCATCTGGGCCGAAGAGACTCTTTATACGCAAACAAACCAGTCTTCTTCAGCCCGGATGTCGACTCGCGACGTACAAAAAATAATCGACGCTGTTTTGGTGAACGGATTGGAAGGTTATGTTCAGGACCACACCTACATTGTCTCTACGTTGCAACGGACGCTTAAGGGATCCAACACTCGGTCGAATGAAGAGTCTACCACAGATCTGAAAAAGTCCCTGAGACAGAGTTTCCTGTCGTTCTTGTGCTCCCATGTGGTTTTCACGCCAATTTACAGTGTCAAGCTTCGACTCTTGAAGATTGTAAACGGTGTGGATAAGATCAGCTCAATGACAAGAACCAAAGACTTGTCTCCGCTGGTAGACAAATGGCGCTCTCTCTCTGAGACTGAGGTTTCAGGTATTTGCACTGCAGAGAATCTTTTCCGTGCCGAGCTGGAGCAGGAGATTGTCGCCACTGTCAGCGCTAAGGACAAGGATGCAGACAATGTGCTTTTATCTAATGTTGAAAAATCTACGGATGGCACCAGACCGACCTTTGTATCTGCAGTGTTCGCACGCATCGCACACATTTGGAGCAAATTCAGCCCCGAAAGACAAGTCTCTACATCACGCCGCATCTTCGACCTATCCTTCAATGGCAACGTCGCAGTCCAGGGCGACGCAAGGGAGATGCTTCGCAATGTGCAGCTTCCTGGCACTATTCTCACCGAGTTTCTTGAAAAAATCCCCGAGATTGTTGCTAACTTGGAAAGCCACAGCCCTTCCCCAAAGAGGCGTCGCACGAATCAGAACAATGCTGTTTCGGCTTCTGTAGGGTCGACAGAATTGAACGAAGCAATTGAAAAAGTGACGTATGTTCTCGAACTCGTCGACAGCTCGATTCCTGACGAGCGACCCGAAATCACCCCCAGCTTGTTCAAAGCATTGGCCGCCCTTCACCTTCTCAAAACCCGCATTGAATCGGGCCTGGGGTATCTTCTTAGCCTGGCTCTCGGCAGCTTGCTGGCAATCGTCAATAAAAGCAAATCATCACCTAAGCCTTTGTTCGATACTTCAGCAATCCGAGCTGACTTGGTCGTAGACTGTGTTCGTACCACAGAAAGCCCGCAGGTGCAGAACACTGCCTTGTTGTTGGTTTCCAGTCTTGCTGTAATCGCCCCTGAGCAAGTTCTTCACAGTGTGATGCCTATTTTCACGTTCATGGGTTCCAGTGTTCTGAAGAAAGATGACGACTACTCAGTCATGGTAATCGACCAGACAATCAACCAGGTTGTCCCCGTTCTTGTTCAATCGCTACGCAACCAAAAACGCGATGTTGTCGCCGGCACATCTGACTTACTGCTCAGCTTTACTGCCGCCTTCGAGCATATTCCATCTCATCGACGGCAGCGACTATTCCAAGCCTTGGTCACGAAACTTGGCGCTCAAGACTTTCTATTCGCAGTCCTTGCGATGCTTGCGAATCGCCATGGTCTTGACAAGAACGTGTCTAGCTTGGTGACAAGCATTGTTAACAACCTCGACCCACAAGGTCAACTCGTCAGCTACCAGAAATATCTAAATTTGGTCAGCGACTGCTTGAAGCCCAAGCCTGGCATCTCTGCCGTTCTCCTGGGAATTGGAAATGAAGGGGCTGATGACAAGTACGTTGTTACAGAGACTCTGCTTCAGTCGCTAGCGTACTTTTTCAAGAACCCCTCCCTAGGATCGCAAATGAAAGCCATCTTTGATTCTGACGACGAAGGGAAAACGGCAGTCGTCGGAACTCTTTTCTCTCAAATCCTTGAACAAGTGTTGGCATTGGCAGACGCTGTTCGCGACATAAAACCTGTCAGCAGCGCATGCAGCGAAGTCCTCGCATCTGTCTTAGGCGTCCTGTCTCTTGTTGACTTCCTCGACACTGTCGAGCAGCTCCTTCAAAGACCTAGTGCAGACGTGCGACGCAAGGTCCTTCGGCTTTTGGAAACTCGTCTCCGCCAATCTCCCGAACGTGACGGTCCGTCACAGACCCGGGTCCTGGACTTTATCGCCTTCCTTGTGGATATCGTCAAATCGTCCGACGATAGTCTACTCAAACACGCTGCTGTCGCTTGCATCGACCGTATTGCCGAGAAGTATGGACGGAAGGACCCTGAAAAGGTCGTACCAGCTGCCATGGTCATTGCTAGTGACGCTTGCATTGGCCAGAAAGATAATAAGATCCGTGTCATGGGCGTGCTGTGTCTCGCATCGGTGGCAGAGGTTCTAGGTGAAGCTGTGATTCCAACCCTCCCTGAAACGCTCAAGAGGTCGCTTAGCCTTTTGGAAATCAGTATGGAGAATGAAACGGTCAACGAACCTCTGCACAACGCTGTCTTTTCTCTGCTCTCCGCTTTGCTTGTCCAAGTTCCATATATGTTGTCAAGCAAGAACCTTGATAAAATCCTGGAGCTTTCTTTCAAATCAGCTGAACTTGAACTGTCCGACGAAGGTGACGATGCTCGCCGCGACACCCTGAAGCTGATAGCCAAGAAAGTCGACGTTAAAGATTCATTCAGTGCAGTGGAGAGGAAGTGGGCTGTGGCCACGACTTCAGGATCCGTCGCTACCAAGGAGGCTCTTGACATTATCAGTCTTGCCATCGACAAACATCCCAAGTCTGATACTGTCAAGCATGTCGGTATTCTCACCAAGCTACTGCACAAGGCATTTGATCTTCGCAGAGACCAGCCATCTACGCCAGAAGACTCACAATTTGAGGAAGTGGAACTTGACGCAATAGAGAGCATTGTCAATAGCCTTGCTATCAAGATGATCTACAAACTGAACGACACAGTCTTCCGTCCGTTGTTCATGGACCTTGTCCAATGGGCGACCAACGGACTGTCCAAGGCCGACACCGAGGGCCGTCTGCTAAGGTTAACCTCATTTTACAAGTTCTTGCAGACTTTCTTCGGCACGTTCAAGTCTATTGTTACCAGCTACTCTAGCTACATCCTCGACAATGTTATTGAGGTGCTCAAGACCAGTAAACTCAGCTCAAAGGAGTCCAAAGATTTGTGGTTAGCGGCAGTACGAACATTGACCTCCGCATTTGAGCACGACCAAGATGGTAAGCTTTTCTACTGAGAGACGTTAAAAGACAACAAATAACAAATAAAATAGGCTTCTGGCAATCCCCGTCACACCTCAGCGGTGTCTCGGAAGCGCTCATTTCCCAGCTCCCACAAGCGACCAATTCATCGACAGCTGCTGCGATCATTTCCGAGGTTGTTCCTGCAATTTCCGAACTCGCCGTGGCTGCCGATTCTCCGGACAACTACAAGGAGATGAACTCTGCGATCATGAAATACCTTCGCCCCTCGACATCTGCCGCGGCAGAAGGCGGCGACAGCTCGCATACGCGTCTTGCAGCGCTGAAAACGGAGCAGGCGCTGACCGAGCGGTTGGGCGAAGAATGGCTGGCCCTGCTTCCAGAGATGCTGCCGTATATTAGCGAACTCATGGAAGACGAAGATGAGACGGTGGAGAGAGAAGCTCGGCGGTGGGTGAAGAGTATTGAGGAGGTTTTGGGAGAAAAACTTGATGATATGTTGACGTAGTGTGGTGCTTTATACCAGTGACGCATATTCGGTGTTTGAATGGTCAATTCTTGGGACATGAAAAAATTAATGTTATTCGGTTATAAGTAAATATATATTTATTTAAAGGCTTCAAGTTTTGTATGCACATGTAGCTGCACTCTACACATGTAGATAAATAGTGAGGGCTAAGGGGCATCAATTGATTAATTGATGACCAAGGCTTCATCTTACACGTAGAATTCTTAAGGCTGAAGGTACATATCTAGCTGCTAGCCAATTAATTCATGATAAACTTGTAAAGTGCATCAACTGGTGCCTCTAGGTCCATTTTAGCCCAATACCAGGCATAGTCAACACGTAAAGTAGTTATTAATGTACATATAGGGCAGATTAAAGAGCTCCAAATTCCGCTTGTCATGCACAATCTGATCTGAGTTCCGTCATCGACTCAGCTATTTGAGATTGATCTGTGTTCGGATACCAAATGTGAAAGCTGATCATAACAAACAGCATCAAGGCGGAATCAAACACGTACAGCGGCCATTCATGGGTAAGAAGATAACCGTTTTGATCTATAGCTTGCCCGATAAATTCTATCACGCGGTAAATATTGCGTACCAGTATCGCAGCAGAAGTGATGTAGAGCATAGTGAACCAAGACTGCCAGGGAAGATCAAGGACTCTCTCTGTCTTCTTCAAATGGGCTATCATCCTTTGGTTAAAGAGAACACAGCAAGATATAAACAACACAAAAACAACTATTTGCAAAATAAGGCCGGCGATAATAATATAGTCACCAGTGAGGGCGAGATCAGGGTTGCCCAGTAATCCGGCCGCATTGCCCTGAACTGAAAAGCAGGTAAAATCAGCCACGACGAATATCCAGGTGGCCCATCTGATTGGCACTGGTGAGAGGAACTCGCAATCAATAGTCCTTATAATTCGTGGATATGTAGCGTAGAGCGTTGCCGCGAACCCGAGGGGAGGAATGACGAGGAATATGTCTTGAATGAGGTAAATTGCCAGTGAGCCAGTGTTATAGGTCGAGGCAGCCCGACCAATGTATCCGATTATTTCACCTGCAATATGAAACCAAATTAAATCAATTCCAACAATTTCTGAGCCGAATTTAAGCCAACTGGGGTCAACGGGGGATAGCAGAACATAAACCGATACGTACTGAAACCACCCAACAAGAATGGAATTAAAAACCAATGCCTCGTTTGAGATAATTTACCAATGTAAAATGCAGTAGCGATGGTAAAAGCTACTGCAAAAATCGTGGCGAGCGGAAGGCTTGGAATATATTTCCATAGATAAGTACCCTCATACTGTTCGAGGGTAGCCATGTTAGTAGTGGGAGAGACGCAGAAATGCGCACATAAACGAAGGTGCTCGACGTGAACTGGTTTTCTGCAACAAAGAGAACTCAATGTATGAGAATAATATGGCATGGAAAAATTGAAAAAGACTGACGTAGATGAATTGATCAAAATATCAATTGACGATACCTAGAATTAATTGATGGCTTCCGCTGGGATACGCCTGTCTTAAATCACTCTAAACATATATTAATTATTCCCACTACAAATATATCTGTCAATGGCCAAATAAGCAACACAGACATGACTTTCCCTTTTCCATCTGTTTGCTTGAAGTAACCTGAAATTATACTTGTCTTAACACGCGTGTTAGGTAATCAAAAAATATTCGATTAACATCCAATCAGCAGTGATAGATGATGCGAAATCCAATAAGCACTAGAAATTAGACCCGGTTATTTCTTATCTAACACGCGTGTTCAGCCTCATCCGAACATAGCCGCAATTGATATTGTCACCTTACCACCCTCTCCTTAACTCGCCTGTGTGAAACAGTATGTGAAATTCTTGGTTGAATTTTTCGTCTTGTAACTGAGGTATTTAAAGCCAAGATGCTGCGACGCCGCCACAAGAAATCTTTCAGAGGCTGCCTTACGTGGTGAGTCGAACAAATCATAGCCATATTGTATCCCCCAAGATGCGTCTAACTCTGTTCACCATGTAGCAGAAAGCGGCATGTCAAAGTAAGATACATTTTTTAACCTGTCATTCTCCTATGCATCTTCATGACTCAGCCTAACTAATTGGGCTCGTCGCTAGTGTGATGAACGCCGTCCAGCATGTATTCTCTGCACCATGTCCCATCGGGAATGCATATATGCACAGTCTGATCGCGACACGATAACAACGTCTGATTTTCTCATCGAACACTCCAAACTCTCGATCAATGAATTATGTACCACCAATAACTTACAAAATGACGGCGCTCGACCATCTCCTGGTGTTGGGCCCTTGATACATCCCACCTTCAACCTCAGTTCATCCCAACAACAAAGCCCAATTAACCCAACCCACCAGGATCAGGCAGGGTTCTTGTGTATAGATGCCAATGTGAACTTCAATCATATGGAATTAATCATGCATCTACTCACTGACAATGACGTCTTTAGCCTTGGCCTTGGCCTCGGCGACCCCAGCTTTGCTACCAGTCCTTCTCTTTCCATTGGGCTCAAGAAAGGGCTGGAATTCCCATATCTCCTTTATCAATCTCTTGCTTTCTCTTCTCTTCATTTAGCCTTTGTTCGGTCTGATAAATCAAGCATGTACAGACATCAAGCCGCGACTTTACAAACTCGAGCCCTCTCGCTGTTCAACTCTATGAGAACTAAAGTCGATGAGTCTAATTGCGTTGGCATCTTATTATTCTCCAGTATCCTCGGTCTCCATCTTCTCACCGACACGCTCTCTGAGCGGACACTAGGCAGTCTCGATGCTTTTGTAGCAAAGTACGTGCAGTGTATTGAGATACATCGCGGTGTCTACGCCATCGCTATCGCCGCGTGGTCGCACCTTATGAACTCCGAAATCGAGCCTATGATCTCATCTAGCTCAAGCTTTACATCGCGTACACCGACCGGAGATGATACTCAAATTCTTGGCAAACTAGTCGAGTCTAGCAGAACGTTAGGAGAGGAAGACAAGGAGGCTTGTATGGAAATGATTCGGTACCTGCAGATTGGCTTTGATGCTGTGTCTGCAGAGTTAGATAAGGGGTATAAACACTATATGATATATACGTGGCTGATGCTGGCGCCTCCGAAGTTCACACATCTCTTGAAAGAAAAAAAGCCCGAAGCCCTTGTCTTATTGGCATACTACGCTGTTCTGCTGTTCCATGGCAGAAGATTGTGGCAGGTAGGAAATGCAGGATTATATATCATTCGTAATATTGTGGAATATCTCGGTCCCGCGTGGCAAACCTGGCTCGAGTTTCCACGAAGGACAATAATACAAGATTGATTAGATGGGCTCACTTAAGATCTCTGTATGGGCTGGCGCTATATCTATTTCTTTTCAGTATTCTTTGGATGGCATCTATTTTACCACGCATTTCCACATCACAACACATACATTGATGCCGATATTTCCCTCAGTAGGATTGTGATAGCTATTAGTGGCAGTCACATAGGTAGATAGTTAACCGACGTCGACATAATTTGGTTCCTTTTTGCTATATAGAGAAAGCATATAAACGAATCAAATACTTCTTATATATCAAACAGCTGGAAAAAGAAAATTTTCTTCTATTCTCCAACATTATGGGTCCCATCATCCAGTCTACTATTTGTCCGCTATTCGATAAAGATTTTTATAAGTTAATTGGACTTTGATTAATGTTAAATATCGTTGTTCTCTCTGAATGGCTCTCTGATTATTGGGGGGATCGCAGTTTGGTCATCTTCATCTGCATCATTCCAACTATACTCAGTGCCGCACTTATGATTGTGTATGATCCAAACGGGACTCCCACTAATAAGTCTGCATTTCTCGCTGCATCGCTTGTCTCTGGCATATTTGGTGCCGCATTCATGCTCCTCCTTGCTTGGAATTCATCCAACATCGCTGGCCATTCGAAGAAAGTCACCGCGAATGCGCTTGCCCTAGTCTCCTTCTGTGTGGGCAATATCCTGGGCACGCAGACCTTCCAAGCCAAGGAGGCGCCTAGCTATATCTCGGGAAAGATCAGCATTGTGGCGACGTTGGGAGGGACTAGTTTGGTCATTATTGCACCGCGGTTGTATAATGACTAGCTGAATCGGAAGAATACAAAGGTGCTGGATCACATGAGTGCGCAAGAGAAGAACGAGATGAAAAATCGCTGGGCCTTTGCAGATATGACGGATATGACGAATCCGTTCTTTGTGTATACTCATTGAGTGGTGAGTGCTTCGTACTACAACGGATAGATTGTATTACGCACTGTTCATCTTTGTGTGCTGCATAACTCAGGTATGCATCAATCATGACACATATAATTTACCCAGACAGAAAAAGTGCAAGGGATTAGAAATTATGAGGGTAATAAAATGGGTGGTGGCCTAATACCCTAAAGTCGACTTTTGTACCTAAGCCGCCGTAGGCGAGTGCTACTACGTACACTAATTATTACTAGGAACTAAGTACAGCAAAACCTGGTTATAAGCAAATAAAAGAATCAGTGGCTTTTTTTGCTTATAACCAGGTTTTGCTTGTGGCCAGGTACGGCCAATTTATATAGAAGTATTATTTTTGTTATTAACGAGCGTTAAACTCGCATTTGGGGGCTTTATAGGTCTTTTTTTTCTCTTGCTTTCTTTTAGTAAGGAATGTGGATTAGTAAATATATACATATTTATGCAATGGCAAGGCTAAAATACCTAAAATACCTAATCACGTGATAAAAATAAGGGTATAAATAGCTATTTTTAGTAAATATTTACCTAATTGTAAGTAAATTTGTATGGGAGAGGTCAAAAACGTAAGCAAAAAGCTAATAGCCAGGTGCTAAGCAAATTTATATGTAAATTCTAATTCTGCCACAGTGATCGGTTGCTTATAATAAGGGTTTACTGTAGTCTGAACACTAGTCTCACTACACACGGGGAATATACTTTTTCCATACCGATAAACGGTGTGGCCCCGGCGAGCCGGGGTCTTTTGTGGGTTGGGCCGGCAATCGCCTTGTAACCAAAGGCATTCGGAAGAAATGATAATATAATCACGATGAACACATTCGCATCGCCAGAACGCATAGTGGAAGTTGACCGCTCGGAGGTGGATTCCGCGATTGGCGACGACCGCTCGACATATAACACGTCGATCGGTTCTACTGTTTTGCGATATGAATGGAAACATGGCCGCCGTTACCACTCTTACCAAGCTGGCACATATAATTTCCCCAACGATGAAAAAGAGCAGGACCGGCTAGACATGGTCCACCATGTATACTACCGGGCTCTGCATGACCGTCTTTTCTTGGCACCTATTAATCCGGACCAAGGTCTTCGTGTGCTGGATATTGGCACTGGTACAGGGATATGGTCCATTGAACTAGCTGATCAGTACCCCGGCGCAAGTCTGATTCAAGGTGTTGATCTCAGTCCAATTCAGCCATTATGGGTTCCTGGAAACGTCAAGTTTATTATCGATGATGTTGAGCTACAGTGGCCTGAGTCACAGAACTACGACTATATTCATTGCCGGTATATGGCTGGCTCCATTAAGGACTGGCCTCGTCTTATAAGTCAATGCTATGAGCACCTTGAGCCTGGTGGATGGTTGGAGTTGCAAGAGTCAGCAAATAAGTTATATTCTGAAGACGATAGTTTACAGCCGGACAATGCCGTCGTCAAGATGATGAACGGCTTGATGGAGGCATGCGAGAAGATTGGTCGCACGTTGGACCCAGCGCCATTAATGAAAGGCTGGGTTCAAGATGCAGGATTTGTGAATATCAAACAAGAGAGCTTTAAACTGCCTGTTGGTAGTTGGCCAAAGGATCCAAGGTTCAAGGAGATTGGAACGCTCCTAGCCGTCAATTTTGTGGAAGGTGTTGAAGCATTCACTGCAGCTCCTTTTAGAGATATTCTAGGCTGGACGCAGGAGGAAGTGCAGGTGTTAAATGCGAATGTGAGAAACGCTATTCGACGAAGGGATGCCCATCCGCTATTTGATTTCCTTGTCACGACTTCACAAAAGCCAGCTACGCTTTCAAGCGGATGACATGGTGGAAAATACCTGACAACTTGGGGCAATAACTCATCGCGAGGTGGTGACTTGCAGTCTCACACGAGACTGTCCAAGAATCCGAGGTCTGCTAGATACGAAAAGGAAAGTGCGGGCAAACTCTCCAAGGCTGAAAGCGATGGAACATACATTTATATAGCATTGAGGTGGTTTTTAACCATCCTGGAAATTTTTCCTAGTGACATCTAGAAGTTTGGAGCAATTTAAGTGGTGATATGTCAATTGATATCTTAACTTGTCGTGTTGGGTATACAAATAATATGGCGGAATTGTTGAATGGCACGCTACTAAACAAAAGACAATAATAAGCTAAAATCCCTGTTCTCGCACTGTTTAATCGGATAGCTGCAATATCTGACAATTCAATGTTATTGCTTGTCATAGAACTGGCCTAATTAGGAAAGCAATTTTTACGCGCTGATTGGCTGAGAGTACAATTGGATGCCTGAGGCATTCACCGGCAATTGCTCCGGCGATTGGGCCGAAAGCTTGACATTGACACGCTCATTCCACAGTGAAAGATGACAGAGACAGGCAATACACGTTGCTTGTCGACCTTCTGAAATAGCAGCAAATGAATAATCGGCAAAAATATACTACTAGTCCATGTCAGCGATGTAAAGGTATTATGCTCGTCCTTGGTGCTTGGAGAATAGCATCGGCTACTAACACATCTTCACTGTAGCTCATCATAAAAAGTGTGAGTTTTACGCATTTTCAACCCCAATTGAAGCATCCAGAACCTAAAAGATGTTTAAGGTGAGGTAATACGACCTTGCTCGTATTGCGTGAAATCTCAAGTGCGATGTGAAACGTCCTCGGCAAGTTTCAAATTCCGACAGGGAAGTAAACCGAAGCCATCCTACGATTTCTCCCCTGATCAGACCTGGGTTGATTATAGTCAGAATAGTGAGCCTATTGGTTAAATTATGTTGATTCATCGGATGTGCTGACAATATTCGTAGAGGAGCTTCGTTTGGTCCACGTCGACCCAAAGTCTCGAAAAGACGGAGAGCAGTCTTCGCAAAACCAAAGAGACAGTCCTTCATCCCACAACTCTGAAGAGATTTCTTCAGTTTTGTCACCTTTTGTAGGCGAAAACTCTCCGCGGATGCGTCAACAAACAAATACATATACAATGACAGTGTCTCCAAATGAAAGACGTGAGAATATCTCAGATTGGCAAGAAGTCCGACAACCATTTGCAGGTAATATGCAGATGGAGCCCATTACACATAAAAAAACGACAACTTCCGAGTTTTTAATTCGACCGACGTCAAATCACAGGGATGGTATCGAGTCTGAATTTGCGTCTCTATTTCCTCCACAACGAAGAGGGTATCCCTTTGGACCATTGAAAGGGCTACCGGAAAACGTTTCACAGTCATCATATACTACCTTAGAAGAAGCTTGCTTAATACGTCACTTTACCGAATATCTTTCCTCCTGGGTAAGTGTTTATAGCTTGAGCAGGAGCCTTTCATGTCCTGTCATACTAATACCCTGCTGACGTGGTATCTCTAGTTTGATACGTGTGATCGAGATCGACATTTCGAATTAAATGTCCCTGAGCGGGCAATGTTTTGTCCAGTTCTACGTTATGCAATCTACACAGCCTCCGCCAGACATTTGACACGCTTAGCGGCATGTCGCAATGACTCAAATAACCTCGTTGTCTTTGATGGCATACCGTTACCCGGTCTTACTTCCGACTCTGCGATTCGATATCACGATGTTTGTATTTCATACTTGATTGAACTCTCGAATGATCCCAAAGAGGAGTATAACGAAGATGTTCTTACGGCCGCTACTATTTTACGATTCTATGAACAAATTGATGGTATGTCACGTTCTCTCGTTTGTCTTAGAAGTGACGACAACATGGAGGGAGAAAAAAAAACAAAAAGCAAAAACTGACAAAAACTAACATTAAAATAGCTCCATCATATGGAATAGACTCCGAGGCATATCTGAATGCTGTTCAGTTTATTGTCAATACGCAACAAGACGACTCCTTCTATGCTACTTACAAAATACACGGGCCTCATAGGGATGAGGATGTTCATACCATACCATCAGTATCCCTCCGCCATTCCGCGTGCTTAAACGCTCTTCGGCAAGAAAAATGGAGTGCTTTCCTGAACCAACGCCCCTTTCGCCTGCCCGTATCTCCTGACAACAACTACGACTTGTTTGATAATGCAAACGACTTCACTTGGACTAATCGCATACTGATCTGGTGTGCGGACCTTCTCAAGTTCTGTTTCGGTCATAGAAAGTCTATGAGTGATGCTGAAATTCACCAAAGATGGCAAACCCTAAAGAGTTTCGAAGTCAATTGGGAGACAAAAAAGCCAGCAGCCTTCATCCCGATATATTATGAAGATGCAGACCTTGAAACCGGGAAAACTTTCCCAACCATATGGCATATGAACGCGTGTCAGGTCATTGGAGCTCAGCACGTTGAGCTCTCGCGCATTCTACTCGCTGTTTCTAACCCAACATTGTCTCGTCTAGGACTGGGCGCTCGTTCAAGCAGCCTTATTTTAGAGAAGGAACTCCAATCTATCACTCGACGTCTTTGTGGACTGGCAGTATCCAACATAAAGTACCCAACTGCGTTAGTAAACGCGGCCATTGGGGTATCAATTTGTGGTGAATACGTGGCCGAGCCACGGGAACAAAATGCTATAATCCAGCTCTTGATTGACTTGGAGTATCAGCATGGATGGCCTACGCATGAAACTATTTTATCCCTCCAAGAAGCTTGGAAAATAAAATCAGTATCATGATCTAGTGATAAGAATCAAGGATTACTTTGCCAAATAGCATCGCTAGATGGCATGAGCTTTTAAAAAAGGACACCGCTACATATGCAGATATCAACTCACACAAATACACAAGTACGACAGAAGAAATTACACAGAAAAATAACAAGGTGAAATATTATCCCCATACGTCTTCTTGCCACTTGTTACCCCTCTTAAGTGATTTGCACCACTCATCTGATTCAGTCCCACTCATTCCTTTTCTCTCTACTAGCACATTTACCAATTCCCTTCGAACTTCGAGTGCCATACTCACTCTTCCACAAATATAGAGCCGAGCGTCTTCATCCAGCAATTGCATCAAATCGTTGCCATGCTCAGCAATGCAATCTTGAACATATTTTCTTGGTTGTCCTTGTGATCGTGAAAATGCTGTCACAATAACCAATTTTTGATCGAGAATACTCTGAATCTCCTGCAACTCCTTGCGATAAATGTATTCCTCTTCATTGCGGCATCCAAAGAACAACATCATTGGCCCCACAGGCCTTCCAATCGACATCAGTTTGCACCTTTCTTTTAAGAAACCCCTGAATGGTGCCAACCCAGTACCTGCAGCCACCATGATCAGGGGGCTACTCCCGAGAGCCGGCAATTTGAATTTGCTTCTCCGAATATGAGCATATACTTTGTCTCCGCCCAACATATTAGATGGTCCACCAAGTTCATATGAAGGAGTGTTGGAAGGTTGCCGAGACTCAAGAGAGTTAGAAAGACATAGGAGGTAGTCGGTCGTGACCCCGGAGATGATTTCATTCTTCGTCTGAACCGGAAGACCTGCAACAGCAACTGTTATGGATAATCTCCGCGGAGATACTGAGCTGCTCGATGAGATCGAATAGTAGCGGGGTTGCATTCTTGGTAAAACTTCGAGAAGGTATGATAGAGGCAGCGAAGACCATGTGCTTGAGGGGCAGACAAACTCAAGAAGTCGGCCGATATTCATATATTTCCCATTCATAAAACTAGAATAAGCATCTTTGTCCTCTCCTAAATTTGATAGATATGCTTTGGCACTTTCTGTCGGAGCGAATATTGCAAGACTGGGTAATATACCGCGCGGAACTGGGCCACATATTTCTAGATAGTATCGTAAAATAGCCTCGATGGTTGTAGGTGTTGGAACTGGGACTTTTGTTGCAGGGTCTAGCGATGTGATGCGGATTGGATTGTGCCGTTTTTCGCCAAGTCCCAACAAGTTAAACAGACGTTCGACTTCAGAGTCAGGGTTGCTGGGCCAGACAGCAAGGTGATCTCCGGTCTTATAGATCAACTCCGGGTTTTTGCTGATGTCAAGCTCCAGATGAAGACATTGTCGATCCGTAGAGTCGAAGAGCTTCCGTGTTTCAGTCACTTTCAGGATCCGTACCGGCGAGTTGCTTGTTACGGATCCGAGACTATCACCCACTTCCTCCGACTGGCTCAGTTGCAGATCAGTCAATGATTCGTCTTCTTCAACTAGAAGAACTGGTTCGTATGTCTTTTCCTTTTCTTCGAATCCAAACCTTTCAACAAGATTTTTGAAAAGTGCTTCTTTCCACGCCATAAAATCCTCTTCGGTGCTTTTCGTTGCTTCATTTCCTTTTCCGAGAGGAACGACAGCTTCGACACCCAGCCTTGAGAATTGTTTTGCCAAATGGTCCGCCGCCCGGTTATAGTTCTTGTAATTGCTGTTTCCAAGACCAAATGCAGCATAGCGCAGCCCTTCAACGGAGGAGCTGGATACATTTTGCACCCAGTTCCAAAGACCCACAACATTGTCAGTTGGCTCTCCTTCTCCGTACGTAGAAATGAGAAAGATTGCTAGTCGAGACTTGCCGAGGAGGGAAATTGTTGTGGGATTAAAGTTAGAGGGGTCTGCTACCAATGTCTCTTGACCATACCGGCTATGAAGTTCCCTCGCAAGTCGATGTGCAAAGGCTTCTGAAGTACCAGATTGAGAGCCCCAGAAGATGACAATGTTTTTGCTGAGCATGTCCATGTACTCGGCAATGTTTGTGACCCTCTGAGCTTTAGGGCGCTTATTTTCGCCCTGTTGTTGGGGA
Organism: Talaromyces wortmannii; assembly: GCA_001939245.1. NCBI lineage: Eukaryota > Fungi > Ascomycota > Eurotiomycetes > Eurotiales > Trichocomaceae > Talaromyces > Talaromyces wortmannii. The sequence goes on from MJVA01000858.1 coordinate 802,385, forward strand.
CATTCAAACCAGAGGTGGTGGTAAGGATCGCCTGGTTTGAGGTGATTCTCATAGAGCCACCAAGTAGTCAATATAACTATGAGAGCAATAGTAACGTAGTCCGCAAAGGTGGCTTGCACTGCAGGTTGGAAGATCTTTGATATGGTCATATCCCGAGAGAGACTGCTGGTAGGCTGTAGACGAGACATTTCAAAGGATACAACAACAAAGTTTCAGCAAAGCGCTATGTTTAAAATTCCGCCTGTTTGTAAAAATCTCAGTGATATAGCATCAATTGATAGCCTTTCTGTGTTTATTTGAAAGTGAAGTAGGCAGAAAGACAAGAAATACTTTCTTACCCCACTCCAGATTAAATGATATCTTGGAGTCCCCCGAGGGTTTATAATTCCCCTCTTTCTCCGCATATTCATATTTCTCTTCGAGCATTCAATATTGTTAAGAATCGGAAATAATAGCCTCGCATAGAATATCGGTCATATCTCTAGATTTCAAAATGACCCACTGAAGTTTCCATAAGGCGGTAGATATTACTCCAGATTTTTAACGGCTATTGAATCAATATCCATCTTGTCGCTATTTCTGGCGTCCGGGCTTTGTTGTCGTTTTGTAGTTGCGATGATTGTTCTGTGAAGAAATTCCGGCGGAAATTGTTCCCAAAGAGGAATTTCCTAATTGGGCATTTATTTCCGCTCGCCACCTGATATAAACAAAAAGAGCAGAGGGCTGAGCACAATCGTGGGGTTAGATTTCTGGTAACTATCTAACCAGTCTCATTATATAGACCAATAAAAACATTTGATTGTTCCGTCTGCATACAAAAAATATAAATGTGCATATTGAGATCCACAACGAGACGCGATCATCTTAGATTTCCTAAAAGGGAAAATTTCCAGTTTGAGGAACGTCCTATAAGGCGGGAAATTGAGGACTCCGCGTTTACTGCCCCTCACCACGTACTTGTAAATTTTTAGGAGGATCTTAGGAAGTGATAATTAATCATAGTCATCCGTTCAGTATCATTTGCGGATATAAACCTTGGACACCCAGCACTCGAAATAACAAAAATTGATGCGTCTTTTTTTCCATGTTGAACTAAGTCTCAAGCCAGCGGCAAACATGATTCCTTTAGCTACTGCTCTAATTGTCATACTATATATTGTAGGACGATTTATCGTCTTGCCCGTCGTGCAATACTTTCGCGATCCAAAGGGATTCCGCAAATTCCCAAACTACTCTCTTCTCAGTGGTATTTCAGACCTTCCATACTGCTATTTGAGCGCATGTGGATTTAGATCAAGAGATCTCACCGAGGTGCATAAATCATCACCGATACTACGAATTGGACCCAACAATATTTCTTTCGGGCACGTGGATGCTATCCGCGATATCTACGGACATGGCACACAATGTGTCAAGGATCTCAAATATTCCATCACTGCTAGCACTCACCCCGGACTCTTCGACATCGTGGACAAGGCCAAACATAGCGAAAAGAGAAAAAGATTGTCTGCTGCGTTTGCCATAAAAAATCTTTCTCGATGGGAGTTTAAGGTTGCACGTACGACAGAGCGTCTTCTTAATGAGTTTGATAAACTGTGCACCCAGCCAATATCTGAGAAGAGTGGCATTCCCAGTGAATCCGAATTTACAGTGGACTTCAACCATTGGATCAACCTTTTTACGATTGAAGCAATCAATTTTATAGCACTGTCATCCGATCTCGGTCTCCTAGAACAGGGCACTGATATTGTCACTGCGCAGCGAATGGACGGAAGTACTTATCAAGCCCACTACCGCAAATCACAGAATCAAGGAGCATTTGCAACCTCAAACTTTGTCTGGGATTACGAGAACTTTCGCTCCCTGGTATGGCTATCTAAATTCATTCCAAAATGGCGTCAGGTGTGGAAAGAAGCCGAGCCTTTCAAGGATGTGATCTACCACCAAGCTGTTAGTCGGTTGGAACGATACAGAAATGGCGAGAAATTGGATGACTTCTTCTCGGCTCTCATGGATGACAAGAATGGAGATGCCTACAATTTGCCCTGGGGCGAAATCGTGGGCGAAATTGCTGCCATTATCGACGCCGGAGCCGATACTACGGCTATCGCACTTACTCAGATTCTCGACATCTTGATCAAACATCCCAACCATCTGGAAACCCTCCGACGGGAAGTCGACGATGTTTTGACAGATGATGAAATAGTGGCCCCGTACGAAAAAGTCAAGGACCTGCCATTCTTGAAAGCATGTCTTGACGAGGGGATGAGGATAATTCCTCCAACTTCGGCCGGTCTTCCCCGCCGTACACCCCTCGAAGGGGCGAGAATTCTAGGGCAATGGATACCGGGAAACACCAGTGTGTCGATGCCAATTTATACCGCTCATCATGATCCAAACGTCTTTCCAAACCCGGATGAGTACAACCCGCATCGATGGATGGATATAGAAGAGAGAAAAAGAATGGAGCCGTACTTCATTCCCTTCTCTACTGGAGGAAGAGGATGTATCGGACGAAACATATCTTATCTTGAGCAGACGGTGATGCTGGCTACGTTGGTGCATCGGTATGAATTTGCGCTGCCAAATTCTGAGTGGCAATTGCAACGCTTTGAGGCATTTAATCTCATAATGGGCAAGATGCCAATTAAGCTGTGGAGAAGGGAGAATACTGCGTCGTTGAAATGAATAATGAGCGTAATTGAAAATTCGTTACATGGTTATCTATGTTTTCTTTCTCTTTTTGGGTGTTTTTTCTGTTCTTCTTGTATTCGGCCAACTACGTGTACGCAAGTTCAAGATGTGCTTTCCTTCAGTCAGGATAGGGTATACTAAATAGCTTGAGACTAAAATATAATCGCAATTGACGAACCCGGAAATTGAGAAATTTGAATGATTCTCATTTCTAAAATGGCATCTCTATTGTAGCTTACAATATAATGGTCGGAATTCTACAGCTCGAGGTACCCCCCAGTCAACATGGACTGCTTTCAAGTTCAAGGGTTACAAAGATTCGGCATTTGAAACTCCTATAACACCAAGGCGCTAGCACTCACAAATACCGGAAATTCCAAATGAGGAAATAATTTCCTCGTCTCTGGTTGGCTTTCGGGCTCCCCGCAGTGTGGAGGTCAACGGAGATCAACCCCGGATTCTAAGCTGTCTCTTCGACAGATACATGCGTGAACTTTGATGGACTATTTAAGATCCTCAAAATTGCCCTCATAATGGGCCGAAAAATCTGATTGTCACAAACACTAGCAACTCATATATTCATCAAATCTCGTAGTTGCCAAAACAACCCCCTTCTTTAACGAGATTACACATTCTTTCTGGTTATCTCCTCCTCGCTATGTCTGAAGACAAGATAGAGGATCTTGGAAAGTCAGTTTCTTCAAGTCACGACGAACACGTAAATACTGGTCAGGGTACTCTCAGGTCAATTGAAATCGACTACAGCGACAATGGTACCTTAGGAAAGTGTCATTCTCCTTTTGTCTTCGCCGCTGCGTTGCTGGCATCGTTCGGCGGGTTCTCATTCGGCTATGGTATGAGTCTCTCTTCTGCATCGTACCCAGTGAATGAATAATGACAGTTAGAAAGACCAGGGCGTCATCTCACTCATCCTTGTCATGCCTCAGTTTGTAGGCGAGTTTCCAGAAATCGGTCCCAACTACCCTCACCACGGGTTCCACGTTGGCCTGATGACTGGAATGTTGGAACTTGGGGCATTCATCGGATGTCTCTTCTTTCCGTATCTCGCCGACAGGATATCACGCAAGGGTGCTATTACAGCTGCCACGGGTTTCTTTTGTGTTGGTGCCGTCATCCAGACTGTGGCTATGAATTATAATACCCTTGTCGCTGGTCGATTCGTCTGTGGAATAGGAATGGGTGCCTTGGCAATGGGAGCACCCCTATACATATCTGAAATCGCACCGCCCAACTTACGAGGTTCACTGCTTGTTCTGGAAGCAATAAGTATTGTTATCGGAGCTACAATAGCGTACTGGATTACGTATGGCACTAGGTAAGGAGACTACCTGTCCTTGTTGTGTCCATTTTGAGATAAGTGTCTGACGGTTTACTATTTAGATATATTAATAGTACTTGGTCATTCAGAGGACCTTTTCTTATACAAATTTTGCCAGCCCTCGTCGTCGGCTGTGGCATTCATTTCTTTCCGTTCTCTCCTCGATGGCTGGCTATGGTTGGACGTGACGAGGAAGGCTTGCGCTCTTTGGCCACATTACGGCGACGAGGAACGTCAGATGAAACCGTACAATTGGAGTGGAAGGGTATTCTGACTGAGGTCCGCTTCCAGAACGAATTACTCGCCCTCCAGTATGGCGACCCTCATTCGGTTATGTCAGAATTAAAACAATGGGGCGACCTGTTTCGTCCCAGGTATTTCAAGAGAACATTGGTAGCTATTGGAATCCCTTTTTTCCAACAGGTATTACCGGCCCCAGACCTAGCATGATATTTTTTGTTGCAAACTCAAACTCTAACAACTATTGATTACAATATAGTTTTCAGGGATTAACGCCTTCGTTTACTATGCGCCAACCTTCTTTGCCGGTCTCGGACAGAGTTACAATAACTCACTTATTCTGTCGGGTTTGATCAACGTCTGTCAATTCGTCGCCGGCATTCCAACTTTTATATTCCTTGACCGTATTGGGAGACGGAAACTGGCTATTTTTGGTGCCATTGCGATGGGTATTCCTCACTTCATAATGGCAGGCATTTACGGTGCTTTTAGTAACGATTGGCCTACCCACAAGGCCGGTGGATGGGTTGGAGTGGCTCTTATCTGTAAGTGATCAAGCATTTGCTCTAATCGGAAACAATAATTCTTATCAGAAAGAAAAGACATATATGTTCTTTGCTACGCATGCTCCTACGGACCACTCGCTTGGACACTTCCGGCTGAGATCTTCCCAAGCTCCAGACGATCTAAGGGAGTCGGTATTGCCACCGCGATGATCTGGCTGTCAAATTTTATCATTGGAGTCGTTGTGCCTCAGATGCTTATCTCTATTGGTTGGGGCACGTTCCTTTTTTTCGGTCTCTTCTGTTTGGCTGCCGCGGTTTTTTCGTTTCTCTTCGTACCAGAAACGTCAAGGAAGTCTTTGGAACAAATTGCAGCCACCTTTGGTGACAATCTCCAAGATAACGAGGAGGAGATTCGCCGCCGAGTCGAACAAGAAGTGTGGGCAGAGGCACGACTGCATGATGGCAATTATGCGAGTTTTTGAAGGACCCTTGAAGTAAATGGAGCCTGTATTTGTCTTACAGTGCCTACGTGTGCAAGAGATCATACCTAAACTTGTTAAGCAACACGGAAATACTTAGCGTGTCAAGCCTTGGTGCTCTGATATGAAATCCAGTGTACGTACTTTGGCTAGATTACATTCTGGTTATAAACTCGCCAAACTCTATCGATGAAATCATGCCAGCGAATGAAGTAAACAAATCTCTATTTATTTAGGATATTACGAGCAATACTATACACTCGCTTGCATGAAGAGCTCATATGTAGTTCTTACGTCTAGATTTAATCAAATATGGTCAATAAACTCGCAATAAATCAGTTGTATTGTGCCAGCAACGCCTCTCCCGCCAGGTACCGCTCCACATTCTTCACCACCCCGTCATACATCTGACCAATATACTCTTCAGTGCCATAGCCCATATGCGATGACAGCAACAACTCACTCCGGCCGTTCTTCCCCCACTCTGTCGTACGCCATTCACTATCGGCTGGCAGCGGCTCGACCTCGTATACATCAATCGCCGCACCCCGGATACGACCCGCCTTGAGTGTTTCCAGAAGAGCGTCTTGATCGATTAGGGGAGCCCGTGATGTGTTGACCAACAATGCCGTCGGCTTCATTGCTGCCAATTCTTCTTTGCCGATAATACCACGACTACGGTCCGACAAAACGTAGTGCATTGACACAAGATCCGCTTGACGAAGCAAATCAAGCTTGGATGTTGAGACAACAATACTCCCCGCAGGCAGCCCAATCTCTATTGCCGCTTCATCTGCCTTTTCTTGTGTTAGGCTAGAACTCCAAGCAATGACCTTCATGCCAAATGCCAGAGCCGCGATTTTAGCGGTTGCTTTGCCCAGTCTCCCCAGCCCTAATAATCCTATTGTTTTGCCTGGAAGGTCAATCCCAAGAGTCTGTCCTTGCCAGTAGGACTTGTCGGTCTTGAGCGCAATATCATCGCGGGCAACATGCCGCGCCAGTCCGAGGATCAGTGCCCAAGTCTGCTGTGTCGTTGAATCCGGTCCCGCGCTTCCTGCAGTCCTCTCGGTACCAGCCACGACAATACCCTTTGTTGCTGCAAATTCGTGGTCAATAGACAGATTTCGGACTCCCGTAGTAAGAAGAAGTTTCAAATTGGGCAATGCGCCAATTACGTCCGCGTGAAACGCACTGCGTTCGCGCATTGTCGAAATCACCTGAAACGGCTCCAGCCGCTTGATCTGGGCGGCGCGTTCATCGGGATTTCGCACGTTGAGAGTTTTCGGGAAAAGAGTCAAGGCGACTTTGCCAGTCGACGTAAGATGGGCGAATTTGGAGGTTGCAATGTCCTGGTAGTCGTCCAGAATGGCGATATTCAATGGGCTCGACATGGCGGTGTTTGCGTGATGACGTCGTTGGATGTCTTTTTTTGAGATTGTGCGAGCGACCGTGGGAACCTGATGGTTATGACAACTTCTTTATAAGCACGACGCAATTTCTGAAGTAATATCGCGCCATCCAGATAGGAAAAGAGCTGCGATCTTTTCTCCTAACGAGAAATAACCAATATGGTTGGTGTTGCGGGGTGACGTCGAGGATGAGCGGTATCGGCCCGGTCCCTATGCCGACGGGGAATGATCCTCCGTTGGGAATTAATCATAGAAAATCAATACAGCTGCTGAAATAACTTGGGCTCGACTAATGAGACACCAATTGGGCACGAATAGGCAATTGGCCTCCGGCTTGCCTGAAGCTATATTCATTAAGACGCAGTACTTCGTCAGAGTGACAACGAAGTATGTCTGCCACGATCTCGTGCTACTTCGATGACCATCATAGAGAAGCTACATAACTACAGCCATTTAAAAGGCTCTTCTGCGATCTGTTTCCCGTTTCAACATTACCAAACATGTGGCTACCACAACCTCCTCGTCCAGGTATTCCCTGGCATCCCGGTCAATCACTAGCAAACCCCCGTTTCCCGCAGTGGCTCGCGACGATCCGGCCGATCTTGTCACTGTTGACCGAGCGAACTCTGCAATAATCTTTCCGCCAGAATCTGTGCTATTCTCTGGCTGTTGGCAGAGAGTTATCAGGTTGGTTTTTGTCCCCGTGTCGGGATCTCTGCGCTTTCCGTAGGCCCATTGATACCGACTTTCAGGGGTTTTGTGACATGGCGGCATAGTGAAAGACATAGTGCGAGAAGTCCATTTACTTGACAGTTGAACTTTATAGCCGGCAGCGATGTCTTTGTTTCCCCCACAAGTTTGACCAGGGCTAACGTGCAAAATAGGGTCCTTCCCAGGTCCAAAGAAATACTTTGTCGCAACAAGTTCATTGCCTGTCAGAGCATCTGATAGTATTGCATCCCCCGAATGCAGCTTGCTTCTCCTGGACACATAAGCCAGACTATCTTCATTTGTGCGATCAAAAATCGGGATTTCCATCTGCAAGTCTGGCACAGGGATCGGGATGGGCATACGAAAAGGCCCGATTCCGCGGGCGTCGATGTGGAGGGATCGGCCGGGTCGGAAGGTCGTTTGGAGGTCTTTGTCGATGGATGCAAATGTCGTCACTTCAGAAGCAGAGTCGGAGTATAAACTGGCGCTCTCGTGCGTATGCTTCGATTTTGTGCTATTACGACGGCCCGAGATAGCAGAGTAGCTGGGAGGTGGATAGAGTGGATAGTTGTCGGCATCCATTGCAATTTTACAAGTGTGTAGTCTGTAAGATCAAAATAAGGTCTCAGTAAGGCACATTGAAAATGAAATTGAAAGATAAATCAAGGATGTCAGTAACCTTGTTATTTGTAGGAATTGTCAAGCATACCAAAACAGGCGATTTTATCATACGAGGGGGTTCCACAATCAAACGTTGAATTGGCCTCCAGTTTCGTTAAGATGCTTATACAGGATGCACAACACCATCGACATGAATAGCATAATCCTACCGAGAAAGTGTCCTTGTAATTGACCAATGTGGAAATACAGCTACGGGCTAGGCTCAGTTTGGAAGTTTGCTCGTATTACCACTTACTATAAAAGGAAAACCTTGCTTTTCCGTAAACTTCTAGTTTTAAACCACGTGCATGTGATTCATTGGCTGGTTATAATAATGAAAATAATTAAGATTATTTGTACTAGTATGACAGAAATATCAGTATACTCGTGTCCGATACTAGTCATTTGAGACTACATTCAATCTGGTTTGACAGGAGAGTCCACCGTAACAACTTCTTCATCACAGATATATCTCACAGTTGATCGTAGTTTTATTGCTACTTTGCCAAAGCCCAGAAGTGCTGCGTCACCTCCAACTTGTGGAGTTGATCCGTTACCTCCGCTGGTTCAGAACGACGTTGAGATCTCACCCAAGCCCAGGTTTCAAACGTTACACGCCTAAGACCCGCCGGAAACTCTATTTCCCATTCAGTAAGAAGGAGAGCCTTAGGCGACTTGACTGGGATGCTCAGAATCCCCGGTCCACCTCCACCCAGTTTCCCAGCCTCTGACTCTTTTGTGAAGGAGGTTGCAGTAATCTTCCACGATGACCCTACTTGGATGAAATTTATCTTGCGATCATCAGTATAGAAGGCCGTCCTAATCGGTTCCCACATGGAGTGATAAGTAGGTTCGTCCCAGAGGCCAAGTCCAATTCTATAGGTAGTGTCCTTTTCAAGAAGTAGAGGCACATCATGTGTGAAACCGGAATATACCACTTCCTTGGCTTTACCGTCTTTGTAGAAAAAAACGTAAGCAAAGGAGGTACCATAATTAGACACGGAAACGATTTCATTCAGTTCGGGTAATATGAATTCCTCATCAGATTTCGTGATGAAAGTAGGATCGTAAGGCAACATTTTCAAATTTCTGAAAAGAGCACTGTCGAATAAGTGTCATTAAGTGTCATGAAGACTGGAATGTAGACCAACGACCTTTGAGAGAAGGAGCACCTGGGGACGTATTATATACCTTGAGGGACCAGTTGACAACATTGACCTGGTCTGGTCAACATCACTAACTTAACAGTTAGCTCACCAGCTTCCTTTTTTTTATAGATCAAATTTGCACAGTCGTACCTTTGTGATTCCATAAGTGGCAAGATTTTAATCTCGTTGAAGAAGAGCTAGTTCGGCCAAAGCCTTGTTTGAGAACTGTTTTATGATACGGAGAAATAAGAGCAAGTAAAAATGTAGGGAATGTCAGTATTTTAAGGTAGGGATGGCACCCATTATACTGTCTGTCATTCAAGTCAACTTGCCATGTCGAGTCATATTCGATTGTTGACTCATATAGATCAGGCGCCCGCCTAAGTAGAGAATTTTCTCTTAAACACTTAACCATAACACTATTTACTTTAGGATTAATTAATAATTTACGGCTTCCACGTCATATTCTTTTAGAAAGTACCGGTACCTATGAAGGCTGATGAATCAGATTTGAGTACACGTCAAGACCCTATCATCATAAATGACTCATTAGAGGTAATGAGACGCACCCTAGGTTGTCAGTAAAGTCGAAATTTTGAATAAAAAAACTGCATGACTGAGTCGTCAAATAAATTCAATGCTAATTGCTTCACAAATTAAAACTATCTATATTCTATAGTCTATAATTGGTCACTAAGACCAGGATACCTACTATCGTATCAATCGATTGTCACATTATGTACCCAGCATCCACCCCGTACCGGCACACCATTCAATCTATCCCTTATCCACGACCAGCCCGCCACATATCCATGAATGGCCGAAGTATCATGAGAGACGTTCAGAGCCCTGTAGTATTCAACATCAACACCCTCATCGCAGAACTTTGCCATGAGAGCGTCTGTGTCAGCCACAACACTGAGCTGGTCACCCGTACCCTTGTAGCTGTAAATAGGGGCACTGGGAACACCATGCAAGCCCATAATCCCGGTGTTTTCAATTACACTCTTAGGCACAGTTGCCTCGACCCAGGACGGCACGTCGAAGAAGGATGTGAAGTCGGTGTTATTCAAATCCGTTAGCGTCTCCATCAAACACGATTTCGCGGCTTGGAAAAGCTTGTTTGCATTGCTTGCCACAAGATTTTCTGACAACCAGTTGGACATGTTGGGATACTCCTTTGACAGACCAATAATTGACGATCCAATCAGTCCGGCCCCGCTCGTACCGTCGATATTGTTGAAAACGGAGCTGACATTTGGTGTCAGGGCTGTGAGGAGTGCCCCTGCAAAACTCAACTCCGGTGCATAGAACTCCTGTAATTCCAACGCCCATTCGCTGGCCCACGCACCCCCAGAGGCCCCCGCCAACACGACTTTGGCGTCTTTGTCGATGCCCGTCAAGTGCGTAGAAGATAGACAAGCTCTTGTTGCGTCCAGCATTGAATAACCAGCCCGCAACCCATTTGTGAACGATGCCTCAAACCCTTCGTAATCAGTCACTGCGACATTCCAACCCTGCTGCAAGGCTCCCCCCACCACCGTCGCTTCTGGGATGTCGGACTCATTCTGGAAAATTGTGTACGAAGGACTGCAGTCAACAAACGCCGAGTCATAAGCAAACTGCAATTCCAGTAGCTTATCCGTATGGGCATCTGGTGGAACGAACACCGTCGTCACGATGGCCGTGGGCGTTCCATGGCTATCACTAGACCGGAGGAGGAATTGATACGTGTCAGCTATCACGGCAGCGTCTATTTGATCCGCACGAGGCACCTTTCGAGCCCGGAGAATAGTGCCTGGTGCATTCCTCTCGAAAAACGGTGGCGGGCGATAGAACGCATCGACAGATGGAGGCAAGGGCGAAACCCGTTCAACGGACTCGCCACTAGAAAACGCACTCAGGCATAAAAGCACCAAGGCGATGCCTTGTACATCGAGCAGCATCCTCTTTCCTGGTTTCGTAAATTTGGGCGCATCGAGAAACGAATCATGGACTGCGGCCGTGATGCCATGTTAAATACTGTACCTCGACGTTGTTACATGCCGTTGGGTTTCGTCATCAATCATTAAAAGTGGTTCCAGAACATAGAAAAACGAAGTAGGCCTCAGTGACAATTACCAGTTGACAAAATGAAAAAGTCGAGCTGTCATTAAATCCTGCTGAAAACAGTTGCAATCAGTGTGAGTCTACCGCTTAGGGTTAAGGGTTTCCTAAAGCGGCAATATATTCACGTTAGGAATGTGCCGACCGTCAAATCGCACCAATCGAATTAGAATATCAGTTGATAGGGTAAACTAGCTAAAGATCTACACTTCTTTGCTAACCTGGCTATAAAGAAAATTCTATTTGAATTAACCGGCTCTGTCGGCCGGAGGAATGCTTCAAAGGAGATGAGCGTCTAGAGTTGTCAACCTTGCTTGGTAAGGTCATATATTAGTTGACACATCAATTGATCCCCCAGGTACCCGCCTAGGGGTCAAATATGCGATTTAATGTATATGTATCAATGGACAGATAACATTTGAAAGCTCTTATATTGATACCTACATATGTATGTAGCCAATACCCGTCTAATGTATATAAATTGTGGAAAATTCCATAAGTATTGACAGTATATATCTCTGGCATATTTATTTTTCCATATCTACAGACGGATTGTAAGAAATTAAAAACGCACATGAACCAATAAATCCAATGATATATCCTCCGTACCACGCATTATATCCATGAGTTGGTATCAATCCACCAAAAACTCCCAAGGCAGTCGTCAAACATGAGCAAATGTGATATACAAAGAAAAAGAAAGACAAAAATCAGCCAATATATACGGGTATTGTATATATCAAAGGCCATAAAAGGACGCGACCTCCTGGCCGAGCCAATTATAGTTATAGAACATCGGGTTAATGATCATCATTGGGTCGGCAGGAGCCATCAGATTAGCCGGAATTTGCTCGTAAAGTTGTTGTTGCTGTTCCATTGTGACCTGGGCCATGCGATTCAATACCTGCTGGGTTTGTGCCTTGAACTGACTAGTGAGACGGTCTGCGCCTTGGCGTTTCTGCCGAAATTCATCCAGCAAGATCTGAATGGTATCAAGCGAGTCGTACGCTTGTGGATTATTCCACACAAGGTCATTGCCCTGTCGCAGCGAGCGGATATTCTGCTCCAGACACCAGAGAATTGTCACGCCAGCAGAGTATACATGACAAAGAGTAATCCACAGCCATTTGATCTTGCCGGCCGCGTAATTGCGAGAGTAGGACTGTACGAGAAGGATGCTCGAATCGCCGCAGCCAATGAGGCAGTTGGCGTCAGGATAAGGATTGAGAGTGGAAGGGCGATATAGAAGAGATAAAGCGGAGTTGTATAGAAAATCGTAGTAGTTGGTGGAGTAGTGCATGCAGCTTTCAATAATAGGGGCGGATATGCGCCAGGAGTCAAGCTCCTGTCGAAATTCGTTGATTATAGGTATCACATTTGGGCTGTTTGGGTCGGCATGAGGGTTGTACACTGTAGTTCGTGTTAGCGGGGGTTAACATCTGTCAAAAGGTGAACACTTACGGCATCCGTATATTCGCGAAAAAATACGGCGTAATCGGACGACTTGTATTGATATTGACATTGCACAGTTTCTCGGGGCCTCCATCCAGTTTTCATCCAACTCTCGGGGTATGTCGACTGAAATGTCCTCGTCGGATATTCCCACCGGCCGGCTCAACGTGACGGATATCAGCCGATCCAAATTGTATAAACTCCAAAACGCACGCTTTCCCATTTCGTACTCGACAATGTTTTTCGATGACGCAGTAGTGGGTGGTCTCGCCTTGTGTAACCCTAAACTGGTGGCCAGCCGCATGGCTGTTCCCAGCACATGCCAAATACTTGGACCTGACGGCGTCGAAAGTGAATATAGCGCCAGGCTCAGAAGAGCTTGCAAGGATACTCGGTCCTCATTTTGTAGCGTCGGTGTTAGGGTTTGTCTCGCGGCGCCGTAAAATGAAGTTGCTTGCGTGATATCGTTCGTAGTGGTAAGAAGGGCGGTTGCCATTGTGATGTGGTAGCAATTCTGCATCTCTGGGGAGACTGGTTGGCTTTGATAAATACGTCGCATTCCTCGCATGAACTCGATTTTGTGCAAGAACGGGTACTGCGTCCCGATGCCTTCAAAATACGAACCAACGAGCCGTTCTGCTTCCTCCCACGACGGTAACAGGCGAACGGATGGTATGATAGAAGAGGTGGGCCGAGGAACTATATTTCTCCGGTTTTCAAGCTTGTCGCGAAATATTTCTGAAATATTCGGCAGTTGGCCGTTTTCTAAAGGTGGCAGTGAAGATGGTCTGCTCATAGGTGAGTTCACCACGTCGACCGAGTCGTCTTGAGCGACCAGGCCTGGACCAGCCCGGGGTTGTCCTAAAAGTGTAGGCACTTGAAACCACTCATCGGTTTCTACCGGTTGTTCTTCCTGCTCTTGCTGTAGCTGCGGTTGCGGTTGTTGAGGTTGCGGTTCTGCTTGCTGCAGCTGTTGTTGCAGCTGCTGCTTACTCTGGCTCTGACCTTCCTCGACATTGGGTGACCCTGTAGGTTTGTTGGTTACATCCAACCCGGTTTGTGATCGCAACAACTGTTCCAGCCATTCCACGCGCTTCTCAAGGTTTTCAATCTGGTCTCGAGGCACCGGCTGATGCGCGACTGATTGCCCCAGTGTCAGCACGGTGCACACAACACCGGCGCGAGTGCAAGCGGTGCAGTTGGGATAGCGAAAGTCGCATTTTTTCTTTCGTTTCCGACAGAATTCGCATGCAGTCGAGACACGCTTCGTCTTGGAGCCGGCGCCATCGCGATCGCCACCCTCGGGACTCTGCGGCGACAATGGGCGTTTTCCCAGCACGGCCGAGTTATTCACAATCAATGTTGAGCTACTAGGCGTAGTCGATTCGAGCTGGTGAACCGACGACGAGGAGCCAGGCGAGACCGAGGAGGAGGGAACTGAGGCCGCAGTTGACAGAGGCGGAGGCGGCGGCTGGGCGGTGGGAGGCAGGTTCGTGGACACGGTGGGATTCAGTCGAAATCGACCCAGCTGGCCACGGAAATTCGAAGGCTTTTCGCCCGAGCGATTGCTAGCAGCAGCAGCAGCGGCGGCGGCGGCGGTGGTGGTCATCCTATATACAAACAGCTGGGCGGCTCAATCCGCCGTTTGCGCCCAGGCCGTCCCTTTGGGTTCTTGGAGCAGCTTGCTTTTGTGTTTGTCCGGTCTGCTTTTTGAAGCATCCGTGGTCAGCGACACCAGACCCAGGCGATTCGTCTCCGCCCAGCTCGCATCCGGGGCAGAGAGTGCGCGGTGGCTGTTCTGCTCGTTGTAGAGACAACGACGCCGCGATCCTGGATACAGGAGGATCCGATCGAGAGAGGAAGCGGAGTCTTCTCGTGCTGGCTTCGGTCGTTTGTGCTGTTTCCGGCCGGTGTGGGGAAAGGCTGGCGGCGGTGATCGGCGCTGCGAATTGCGACAACAGGGAAAGTTTACGTACTAATAAAAAGTGGCCCAGGTCTCCAGCAGTACATCATATCGCATTGCATCGCATCGCATATTCTCACACCATTGTCGCACAGATGCCAAGCCTGCTACAGCCGCGACACTCTGCTGCGTCGAGGTCCTAATACTGTCTGTCGCACGTGTGTTGATGCCAGATTCTCACAGTCACGGAGTGCTCGGTTGTCCTGGATGGCCGGGTCCTATTGGCTGCTGATCCCTGCACCTCCCCACTTCTGATATCGTTTTCATTGGTCGGGTATTTGCCGAGCGGGTCATTCCGGCAGGGCATCTTGCCTAATCTGAATATTAGTGGGGCCAATTTGTCCAATGATACCGGGCACCAGTGGCGAACTGTTCTGGATCTCGGGCCGAAAGCGCATCTCGACCGGCCATGAAACAAACACACCATTTGATATCGCCCGATTCTTTGTATGCATATTTGCAACTTCCAACAGTTTCAGCTGCTCGTCAATCTTAAATTTGCCGAGGATGAGCTTCTCGCCCCGTATTTGGAATCTTTGAAGTGTACAACCCATGTGGAGAAGCTTCGGGTGTTGAAACCGGAGGATATATATTGGTATTAGTTATCAATTGATGCGTGGATGTATACCTCAAATAGCTACATCCAATGATTCATGCTCAAGTGCACATGCAGTAAACAGCCAAGACGCCTGATGCAAGAAATGAACAAACTTCAAACTGAAAAAAAGGATCGCTGAAAATCATTATTGTTGCTGACCAGCAACAACGTGGTCGAATTCGGCCTGCTCGACCATCTTAAACAACGCATCGGCCACGCCATAACTGAACGCGTAGCCACCGCCGGCAAATCCGTAGGCTGACAGCACTGTTCGACTGCCGATTTTCTGCGAGTCTAGACGAAACCCGCCCTCGCGAGCTGGCCGAATGCCAATCACGTAGCTAAGGTCTGACTCGGCTGGTTCTGCTGGGACAACGTCCGGTGCAAGATTGTGGCATCGACGGATCTCGTCGCGAGCAACTTCCATATCGGGCTCTCCGCTCCTATTGTATTGTTTGTATGGTCAGTATATTTGGCATATCAGGGACCCTGTAACAAGGATCCCTAGGCATTGAGTACTCACAGGTTGTCTCGTGAATTATGACCCCCGAGAATAAGATGTCCTGTTATGGGACGGGGGATGATATATGTGTATTCTTTTCCAAGACGAAAGATCAGGTTGTTATGCTTTGGAGTGCGAAGACACACGTTCTGGCCGCGGTCCGGAAAAGACTTCTTGTCAAGCACGTCGGTCAGATCCCGACTGCCCCAGCCACTGGCGTTGATAAAGATACTGGATTCTGGATACATGTCGTACAACTCCTGGAGAGATGCTACTCTCTGGCGCACAAATTGGCCGCCTAGCGACTTGACCTTGGCACCGATCCAAGGAATGTGAATGCTAGGATCGACTACGGGACATTCGTATTCCCATACGGTGTCGAACTCGGATGGGTACTCACCCGGCTGCAATGTTCGAAACTGTTGAGAAAGCACATTAGCAAATTGTCTCGTATATTATATGAGGCGGGTGGACAAACATTCTTCAACACTGTCTTGCCCCACAAGGACGAGTTCTTGCCGGGGGCAATATCCAGGCACTCCCGGCTATTGACGATGCACACTCCGGATGAAGGACCCTCTTCTGCAATCTGGAGCAGTCGTCGATGCGTGACTGCCTGCAGGTACTTCTGGTCATCGGGGATGTTGGCAGCAGCATGCCATGCTGCCCCTGCCCACGCCGAGGCGTAGAAAATGCTATCGTCACCCGGGAGGTACTCACCCACTAGGGTAACTTGGAAGCCATTCTGCAGCAGCTGCAGGGCGGCAGAA
The DNA here is from genome assembly GCA_001939245.1 of Talaromyces wortmannii. Lineage (NCBI taxonomy): Eukaryota > Fungi > Ascomycota > Eurotiomycetes > Eurotiales > Trichocomaceae > Talaromyces > Talaromyces wortmannii. Next base: position 818,962 of record MJVA01000858.1, read on the forward strand.
CAGCCGATGATACCTGCACCGAGGATGACAACCGGCCGACGAGGAAAAGGGGTGTCATTTTCGGCTGGTATATTCACTTGGCCCGGCATGGTGACCATTGACTCGGCAACGATTAACGAGTCTTCAAAATGATATCAAATATAAATAGCTAGCCAAAGCGACTTCCCGAAAAGAAAAAAGTTGAGAATGGAGGGAAACTCAGGAGAAGATATACAAGGCCACCCCAGACTGTATGACTCAAGCAGAAGACATGTTATAAAGTGTGATTTTGCGTATCCAGTTACCCGGAATGGCCCGTGGCCAGTAAGAAATGGTTGTATATGTAGTATATACCACGACATTTTTTTTTTTTTTTGGGTTGGCTTTAATCTTTCGCGCAGTCGGGCCAAGCCGACAAGGAGGGCTGCCTCGGGCATACCCCGCGTTCCAGACTGCGCCTTGAAACGGGCTGTATCCATGTCCGGCATAGTGCTCCGTTCAGCGTTATGCCAGGCAAATGTTTTGGGTTGTGAAACGGGTTCGAGCTGTGTATATCCGTAATTGTGATCGATGGCGGCTCAGCCAATTGATGCCTCAAATCTGCCTTAGTTGTTGCCTCGGGCCGCTCAACGCCAACAACCACTGCTTCTATCAGTGATCAGTCTTTCAAAATAGTTTGCTAATAGGGAATAGGTAATTTATTATTACGACATGTGCATACGTACCGAGTATGCATACGCCTTAAAGCCTAAAACGGAAGTGTACGTGGTACAGAGTATCTGTATGACAGGCGGCTTGTTCCGCCGGCTGTGCGCACCCCTCGATCCGAGATTACTATAATAACACACATCAGAATGAGCTGTCAAGGCTATAATTGCAGCTCCTGCGCGTTCATAAATCCCTCGTACCTCCTGACTATCGATTTGGTACTGGATGTGTACTAGCAGATGCACTTCGGATGATCGAGCTCCATCGCCCTGCCTGAACATGGTGAAATCCACAACGGGATGCTACCAGACTGAGGATTACAGTTCTACTAGTCGTACTCTCATGCTATGTACGCACCGAATACAGAGTACAGGGCTGTAGTATGACGGGTTGAGCCGATGGACCCAGAAAAGGCATCCGATCTTCAGCGGTGCTGTCACATTTTTCCCAACAGTTTCGCTGTTTTCCCGGCATAGACTCGTATATATGTCGTCGATCCCGCCAGCCTCAGGCCTTGCTCTCCGCTAGCTCATCAGGTGTGCATCTGGGCTACTACCTACAGTAGCTCGTGCATAACGCAAACAAACAGATTCCGCTCCAGAACTGCTCCCCGTCGAACCAACATTGAAACGCGGCGGGTTACACCGCCGCCTGCCAATTCAACCGTTCAAAAAAAGGAAATTGACTGTGCGATCGATCTAAATGATTGGCCAAAGCTTGACATGTATACGACGACGCCTGCCGCGTCAGACAGGCTACAGCCGAGTCTTCATCCTTTGAGGGAAATGCCAATGAAATACCGAGTATGGGAGAGGTCAAAGGTGAAATTGCACCTCTGCGAGCTGATCCCCGACCGATACTACTGCTACTAATACATGCCAGTCGCAGTTTGCTCTGAAATGGGCTGCGACCGATGCGCAAGACGGCAAATTCCGATCAGAAATCGATAACACGGTCAAATTATCGTTGTTATGACAGCAGTAATAATAATAATAGTATTATTATTATTATTTTCCGAGCGGGTCACCAGTTGACTCTAAACATAGACCTCGGTCAAGCATCGCGCCGTGTCTGCCTGAGGCACGCGTCCGCCGCATCATGTGACTCTGAGAGTCACGTGCACTCGGCGCTTCTTCCGATGCCGGCGCTAGCCCCGTTCGGACGTGCTCCGAGGCACCTGCCGTTTCCGACGGGGGCTGCAGGATCACGTGCGCGCCTCCCTGCTCTGCCGGGACTGACTCGGTCCACGACGGAGACTCGGAACCCCAGGGAAGAAAAAACTAATTAGGAGAGTTTTGGCCTCTGGGCCCAATTTGTCATCTTCGCTTCAGCCTTCTCCGGCGTCCCAGTGGCCATGGAGGGGCGATCTGCGTTTTCTGGGCCCAAATATGGCAGCAACTGGCAAACTGTGGCAAAACAATTAACCAACCCGGCCCTCGCTCGGTTTCAACTCTCGAGATAAGCGACCCGGGATGGATGGCCGCCGCCGAGTCCGCCGAGTCCAATCCCACCTGCACCAAGTCGCTTTCGAGATTATGAAAGGCTGCTAAAATCTAAGGACTCCCGCGACGGACGCCGCGCGCCAACGTTGCAGTGGACCTTTTTAACGCTCGTACTAGCGACGCGCCTGCGACCTGTCTGGCCATTCAGCGTCTCTTGCATATCGCGCTCAGCCCAGCATTTGCTCCTGCACTATTGCTCTTTGCAGTTTGGACTCTGTTGGTCCTGTGTGAGATCTTTAGGGGTGAACCCGAAGCACGCAAGACCGGCAACACGGAGCACCAACAGCTCGCAGATGGAGCCAACACGATCTTCCACGTTCTTGAATCCATTTTTTGCGCCTGTCCCACCGTTGATGACACCTGCAACCGGCGATCAATTGAGTCACTAAGACACTTGGATGTCCAGAATGGACGAGAATATAGGACCAAATCCGATGAAAACAACTGATGTGGCAGAAGACAAGTCGCATCCCGAGGAAAAGAGCCAACAGTCTGAGGTAAGATTTCAATTTGGTCGCAACTCATCGCGGAACCTCATCGCGGAAAGTGAATTTGAAGCAACATCTCTCATCTAACGCGATTCTTTATTTTCACTTGCCCTATAGGTTACTACAAAGGACAAATTCCCATCCTCATCGGATTATGCTAGCGACCAAGTTGTAATTGACGATGACGAGGCGCGAAAGATCATTGATTACGATGCCAATGATTCGCCATATCCGGAGGTTCGAGCAGTCGTGCCGGCCACCGATGACCAGTCACTTCCGGTGAATACGGTGCGCATGTGGGTGATTGGTATTGCTTTCACCATTGTAAGTCAACTGCTGAATCTGGCATTGCTGTCATGATGGAGCAATTCTCCTAACGCCGCCTAGATCGGAAGCGCATTGAACCAACTGTTCAGTTTGCGCAAACCCAGCGTGACTATCAACATGCTTGTTGGCCAGTTGTTGGCGTATCCGGTGGGCGTGGCTTGGGCTCGACTGATGCCTATTGGATTCTTGAACCCGGATCGTAATTTCAATATCAAGGAACATGCGCTTATAACCATCATGGCCAATGTCTCATTCGGATCTGCAGCTGCCACCCAGGTCATTGAAGCCACGATGAAATTCTACAACTTGGGATCTCAGCCCGGATTCGGCATCCTGCTCACAATCACTACCCAACTTTTTGGCTTTGGCTTGGCCGGGCTCTTTCAACGGTGGTTGGTGCAGCCGGCAGCTATGATTTGGCCGGGAGTGTTGTCGAACGCGGCGCTATTCATGACGCTGCACTCCAAAGTAAACGCGCTTGCTGACGGCTGGACCATGACGCGCCGGAAGTTCTTTCTCATCGTATTTGGCGCCGGATTTGCGTGGTACTTTCTTCCAGGCTTCTTGTTCACCGCATTGAGTTACTTTAGTTTCATTTGCTGGATTGTTCCCAACAACGTCGTGGTCAACCAACTTTTCGGACAAGTGACTGGCTTGGGAATGTCTGTGTTGACCTTTGATTGGAGCCAGGTAGGTAGACCTATAAACAGCAAAAACAATGATGAAATCAACGCACACCTGCTAATACAAGTTAGGTTGTTTATGCCAATGCAAACCCGCTCCTGACTCCTTTCTGGGCTGGGGTTAATGTGATGGGAGGCTTTGTTTTTTTCTTCTGGCTCATCTGCCCTATTCTTTACTACACAAATACCTGGAACTTTGCATATCTGCCAATGATGAACTCGGGCGTGTTCGATAACACTGGTGCCTCGTATAACACGAGCCGAATTATGAATGCCGATGGAACGGTCAACGCCAAGGCCTACCAGGAATATTCGCCCCTTTTCTTGCCTGCTGGCTATGCTCTCACATACGGCATTGCATTTGCTAACTTGACTGGTATCTTCGTTCACATTGCTCTGTACCACGGAAAAGAAATATGGACAATCTGGAGAGGCGAAGGCAAAAAGGACGTTCACGCACGATTGAATGCTGTTTACCAGCAGGTCCCCTGGTGGTGGTTCGCTGGTGTCACCTTGGTGATGTGGGCGTTGAGCATCGTTGTTAATGAGGTCTGGCATACTGGTCTTCCTGTCTGGGCCGTGCTTGTCGGCTTTTTGATGCCGCTGGTTTACTTTCTGCCTGTTGGAATTATCAAAGCTCTGACCAACATCAGCACCAACGAGATCAATCTTCTCACAGAATTTGTTGGTGGTTATGCTTTCCTAGGAAGACCGATTGCCAACATGTCTTTTAAGTTCCTTGGTTATGCCGGTGTTGCGCAGGGACTAGAGTAAGTGCTCTGTGTTTGGGCTTATTCCATGAGTTGGCAACTAATACGCCATCAGGTTTATCGCTGATCAAAAACTCGGACACTATTTCCACATACCGCCTCGCACCGTGTTCATGGCGCAAGGACTGGCGACGCTCGTAGGAGCTCTCGTGCAAGCGGGTCTGACAATTGGCGTTCTCGATGGCGTGCACAATGTCTGCACTTCTGCTCAATCCGACGGCTACAGTTGTCCGCACGGCCAAGTGACTTATTCATCGTCCCTGATTTGGGGTAAATATCCCCTTTTATATTGTAATACTGTCACGAAGAAACTAACATGGTTGCAGGTGCTCTCGGCCCCGGTCGCAGCTATTCGCCCGGTCAAATCTACGGTGACTTGCTGTGGTTCTTCCTCATTGGCCCTCTTGTCGTGCTCGTCACATGGATATTGGGTCGCAAATGGAAGTTTTTCAACTACGTCACCTGGCCTGTGATTTTTGGAGGCATGAGTCTCGTCCCGCCAGCAACTGGAATCAACTTTTCGTCCTGGTGGGCGTTTAATGTCGTGTTTAACGGCATCATCAAGCGTCGCAAGAGTGCGTGGTGGTCCAAGTACAGTATGTTTTTTCTCTAGTCTTCGTTCGCAAGCCAAAAGGGTATTCTCTAACAAGCGCAACCCAGATTTCGTTCTCGCGGCCGCTCTCGACTGCGGTGTCGCCGTGTCTCTTGTTATCATCTTCTTTTGCATCGTCCTTCCTGGAGCTAAGCTTTCATGGTGGGGAAACACGGTCTATAAGACGACCGCTGATGGACTGGGCACGCCATGGAAAAAGCTTGCTCCGGGCGAGACATTTGGCCCGGCGACGTGGAGCTGAGTTCACCGTGCAAAGCTGAACCATATACTTTATCATCTAAATGCTTTATTGTAATATTATTCATCATCAAAATTTCCAATGTGACATATTCAACGCGTTCGTGAAGGGCAGCAAAATGTACTCCGTAGACTTGCGTCATTGGGGATCGGGTACCTTGCCGATCAGCAACGGTTACGAGCAACGGACAGATGAATCGGATCAAATGATTTCAACACGAGCTCTATTACATTTGTTATCTGCGGTGTCTACAGAAAGTCGCCGGCACTGTAACAGATATGGAAGTGAAGTTCTGTGCAACTCATCCACACGCCGTTAACCAAATGAGCCATCGACAGCGTGGCTTGCCAGGAGCAATATAATTGACCATCGGAGCCCGCACGTGGGAATCGTAGGTTACTAGCTTCACTATACGAGCCCAGGGGACCAATGGCACTGCTATCAAGAAGCATTCAACTCAACAACCCCAGCTGAAGGTTACTTGAACGACTCGCGGTATGCATCCTAGAAAGGAATAAGTGACTTTTTTTCTGTTTTGTGTTGAATGCAAAGCCCGTGTCACGTCACTGGCTAGCACGTACTTTTTAAATTATTTGGTTGGGTCTCGATGATTTTGCGTGTGCAAATGCTACGTTGCCTTACCCGTTTGGGAAATAGATTGACCTTCCGTATTGAGGCGAAGGGGTGATTATAGAGCGTGTTGGCGCATTTTCTTGTGGATATGCATGTTGATTATTTGATTCTCCGAGATATTGCTTATTGTTGCTGGTAGCAATGAAACTTGAGAGACTTGATCGCGGGAGATGAAAGGGGTTTTTGCATGATTCGATCTGGTCGCGGCAAACGAATGCTATAACCCTAACCGCCCGGAATACGAGACCACACGGTTGTTCAGCTCGACAGTTCCACGACCAATTTACATTTAAATAAGAGTATCCAAATTTAGCTGGGCTAACATTCAAAGTCGTATTTCTCAGCTATCTACCGTCTCGGGATTTTGTATGAGCAGACACGCAGGGAGCACACTCCAGCTGAGCGGGCACTGCCGGGCAGCGCCCACCTCGTATTAAGCATATCTGAAGTGGGCCGGCGCAGTGGAGCCAGGGTGTTTGAGATGGCCATTCCGAGATATATTCAGCGAAACAGCGTGCATTAAGCGAAGTGGCGCGGCGATCACTCTGTTTTCCGCCCCATACATTTACTCTTCAGATGTCGATCCAATCTATCAAATGTGTATGGAGAAAAGTATGGCGATAAAGTATATAAGGGTGGAACAAGTCCCGCAATTTGAATTCGAAATGATCATCATTTAACAACAACAACAACAACAAGAACATTTTATAACAAATTTTCAATATGAAATCAATCGTCTCTGCTCTCGCAGCATCCTCTGCCCTTGTCGGCGCTGCCAGTGCCGCCAGTGTTCAGGGCTTTGATATCAGCAGCTACCAGGGCAGCGTGGACTTTGCCTCTGCTTACAGCTCCGGTGCACGATTCGTCATCATCAAGGTTAGTACTTTTTGGAAAGTCATGGAAATCTTTCTGACAGCTGGTATAGGCCACCGAGGGCACAACCTACATCGACTCGGGCTTCTCGGACCACTATGAAGGCGCCACCAAAGCAGGCTTCATCCGCGGAGGCTACCACTTTGCACACCCCGACAGCAGCTCTGGCGCCGACCAGGCCAACTACTTCCTCAAGCACGGCGGTGGCTGGTCCAACGATGGCATCACGCTGCCTGGCATGCTAGACATCGAATACGCACCCAGCGGCGACGAGTGCTACGGCCTCTCGGCCAGCTCCATGGTGAGCTGGATCACCGACTTTGTCGACACCTACCACTCCAAAACCGGCCGCTACCCCATGATCTACTCGACCAACGACTGGTGGTCGTCGTGCACTGGCAACTCGGATGCCTTTAGCAACAACTCTCCGCTCGTGTTGGCTCGCTATGGCGACTCGGCCGGAACCATCCCCGGCGGCTGGCCATTTCAGACCATCTGGCAGAACTCCGATAGTTATAAGTATGGTGGCGACTCGGATATTTTCAATGGCGACGAGACTCAGCTTAAGAAGATTGCCAGCGGTTAAGCTTTTGGGGTTGATTATATGAGAGGAATGAAAAGATTATGGAACTGTAGCTACAAGAATGATACGTATATAAAGTGCTGATAGTATTGAAATCAATGACTGCCAGCTTCGACACGCTGTGATTCTCTTTCTAGCTTCCACAGTCTAGTAGCTATGTCTTCATGTGCCACAAAATAGGCGATTTGATATGCCGTCCAGCCCTTGTTTCCGGCAGTCTGCCTCACATCGGCACCGGCGTTGAGCAGCCACTCGACAATATCAGCATGTCCCTGCTCGGCAGCTGCACCTAACGCTGTGTATCCATTATAGTAGCATCCTTCGGCATTGACCTCGGCTCCAGCGGCGACCAGTGTCTTTGCAATGTCCAGATGCCCGCCAAAGGCAGCCGCCTGCAGCGGCGTTAAGCTCTTGTACCGCATGAGTCGCGGATTAACATCTGCCGCTCTGTCGAGCAACAGCTGGACCAATTCTGCGTGTCCAGCCAACGCAGCGGCCGTCAACGCGGTTCGGCCATTGTTGTGCGCAGCCGACGCATTAATATCTGCGCCGCGGTCGAGTAACAATTTCACAACCTCGACATGGCCGCCCTCTGCGGCAGCTTGGACTGGCGTTCGCCCCATGTATCGATGTGCGCGAACGTTGATATTGGCGCCGGTCTCGATGAGCCGCTCCACGACATCGTAATGCCCGCCTAGCGCAGCAACGGTGAGCGCAGTTCGGCCACCGTTGTTACCGCCGGGCGCATCAATCTCGGCGCCTGCGTCGAGAAGCGTGTTGACAATGCGTAATTGTCCATTGGCGCATGCGGCCTGCAGAGCCGTCTGGCCGTACCAGCCATGCGGGGGTTCGTTAACCAGCTCCGTCTTGCTAGTACTACTAGTGCTGCTACTGCTCGCTTCAAGCAAGGAAGAAACTGCGTCAAAGTCGCCGTCTCGCGCAGCAGTCTGCAGAGGCGACCAAGTGTTTTCGTCGTCGTCGCGGTGCTCGTCTTCCAAGATTTCATTCTGTGTTGGCGGGGTCAAGATGACCTTGCCGTGCTTTCGCGGCGCCATCAGGCGGTCTGGCGGGGGCTGCAAGCTCATCTCGCGGCTGCTGTGCGAGGCTGTGGTGCGTGTGCAGCGGCAGACAACATCACAAAGTGCGAATGCATCGTATCGTGTCTTGATGCGTCGTTGCGAGTCGAGTGATTTTGTTGTTGCTTCGTGAATCTACACCCAGGCGGCTGTGGGCCAATCACAGACGGCGGTTATAGGGTGGCCCCATAGGAGCGCTTTGATTGGCCAGGCAAGCTCTCCTCGCCGTCTCGTGACTCTCGTCTCGCGACTGCTTCCTCTCTGAATAGAATCAGCTTCACGTCCTCGACTGTTCCAACTGTCGTCCATACTGCACGATTCAGCAGGCCCACCCCTGTCGGCCACCTCCGAGCCCTGTGTGCGTCCTTCCCGATCCGGCTACGCTGCTGGCCTTGCAAAGCTTAGCATCTCCTCCTGCTTATCGCGGCCAATCAGCGCCGCCTGGGGTTGCACATGGAGAGCGCGCTCTTCTCGCAATGTCACATCGGGATCATCGGGCGCCCAGCCAATGGCGCGCTCTGTGTTTGTGAGCCTTGAGATAGAGCATGCTGTTCTACTTAAGACGGCGTGCCTCCGACTCCTGCTCCTGCTCCTGAGAGCTCCCGGACCGGCTATCAGCTATCTCAGCGCTCGCCCGTCATGAAGACCACCACTGCCTCGCTGCTGCTCGCCGCGCTCTCTGCGACAACCACCTCCGCCGCCCCAACCGTCGACGAGACCTATCCGTACAAAGGACCAGCCGTGCCTATAGGCGACTGGGTTGATCCAACCATCAATGGAAATGGCAAGGGGTTCCCGCGCCTGGTCGAGCAGCCCGCCGTCAAGCCGGCCAAGAAGAACCCAACCAACAACGTGAACGTCATCTCGCTCTCCTACCTGCCCAGCGGTATCAACATCCACTACCAGACACCGTTTGGCCTGGGCGAGGCTCCCAAGGTTCACTGGGGCACCAACCCGAGGAAGCTTCACAGCGTGACCAAGGGATACTCCCATACGTATGTACACAATTTGTTTTAGTAAACAGAAAAACGCATTGCTGATATTTGTTGGTTAGGTATGATCGTACCCCGTCATGTTCTGAAGTCGCCGCCGTCACCCAATGCAGCCAATTCTTCCATGAGGTTCAACTACACAACCTCATGCCCAGCACCACTTACTACTACCGCATTGCTGCTGCCAATGGCACAACCAAGTCTGACATAATGAGCTTTGTTACCGCCCGTCCGGCGGGAACTGCCGGTCAATTCTCCGTCGCCGTGCTGAATGACATGGGATACACCAATGCTCAAGGTACCTATCGAGAACTTCAGCGCATGGTTGACGAAGGGGCTTCATTTGCCTGGCATGGAGGTGATCTCTCGTACGCCGATGACTGGGAGAGTGGCATTCTGCCCTGTGAAGACGACTGGCCGCTTTGCTACAACGGAACCAGCACTGAGCTCCCCGGCGGCGGTCCAATTCCAGACGAATACAAGAAGCCTTTGCCAGCTGGTGAGACGGCCAACCAAGGCGGTCCTCAAGGTGGTGATATGAGTGTGTTGTACGAATCCAACTGGGATCTGTGGCAGCAATGGATTCTGAACGTGACCACCAAGATCCCCTACATGGTCCTGCCTGGTAACCACGAAGCTTCCTGCGGCGAGTTCGATGGACCTGGCAACCCTCTTACTGCTTACCTGAACAATGACGAGGCTAACTCGACTGCCCCCGAGACTGCGCTTACCTACTACAGCTGCCCGCCTTCGCAGAGGTAACTTATCCCTATATTGATAAAACGACTATTAGCTAATGATGCATAGAAACTTCACTGCCTTCCAGCACCGTTTTGGTATGCTGGGTGAAGAGAGTGGTGGTGTTGGCAATTTCTGGTATTCTTTCGACTATGGTCTAGCTCACTTCATTACTCTCCAAAGCGAGACCGATTTTGCCGACAGCCCAATGTGGCCGTTAGCCAAAGACATCAAGGGCGACGAAACTAAGCCCAAGGAAAACGAAACCTACATCACTGACAGCGGCCCCTTTGGCAAGGTTGACGACGGCAAGTTTGATGAAAATACCGCCTATGAGCAGTACCAGTGGCTTAAGAAAGACTTAGCCAAGGTTGATCGCTCCAGGACTCCATGGGTCATTGCCATGAGCCATCGTCCAATGTATTCGACCCAGACCTCGTCTTATCAGGGTCATATCCAAAATGCTTGGCAGGAACTCTTCCTCGAGCACGGAGTCGATGTTTACCTTGCTGGGTGAGTTTTGTTGTTGTTTTACTTGCATGAAGACTAATTGTCTCAACAGACATATTCACTGGTATGAACGCTTGTTCCCGCTTGGCCGCAACGGAACCATCGACCAAAAGTCGATTGTTAACAACCATACCTACTACACCAACCCTGGCACATCTATCACCCATCTCGTCAACGGCATGGCTGGCAACATTGAGAGCCACAGCACCTTGGAGAAGGGCGAAAAGATCGCGAACATCACAGCCGTGCTGGACCAGGTCCACTTTGGCCTCAGCAAGATGACCTTTTTCAACGAGACGGCCTTGAAGTGGGAGTTTATCCGGGGCGACGACGGGTCTGTGGGCGATTATTTGTACTTGTTGAAGGACAAGTCGCCCACGCATCCTGATACGTGCGAGAGCGACTAAACTCGATAAGTCGAGTTTATATATAAAACTGCAAATGTACGATATGGCTGCTTGAGTATATATGCATGTACGATCAATGAATTAAGTATATAATTGATACTGGAGGACTCTAGTATCGATCGAGATATATATGACTGAGTAAAGGACCTTCCTGCCTCTGAGCTCAAGTGCTATGGTAGCTCACCATGCTCTGAAGTTCCGATGAGCTTTGACGTACTATTTCTTGCCCAAGGAGAATTAGTGCAGGATCAATAGCATTTTCGCAAGTTAGAATCTCAAAGTTTATACCCCTGTCCAAGGCAAAATTGATACGCCAAGTGAAGTTAAAAGTTAAGTGATACGGCTGGAGGGGCATTAAAATGGTACGTTTACGGAAAAGCAGTCGTTGGTGTTGACATTTGAAATGTTCATTTTTATCCTTGCCTGAAGCACGCGGTGCACAGGACAATGATCCAATGTCCAAGTCGTCTTTCTTGACTTGACATTCTCAATATCCACCGGGGAATATTCACCAAATGGTGTATGTAGGTGGATGTATATACAACTCCTAGACACCAATAATAGTTGGTTGACAACCATATGTACAAAAAAAAAAAAAAGAAAAAAAAAACGGCCGTGAAAAAAATGCGTGTTCAATTGAAAACAACGGCTTGGGTATCCTGATCGCGATAGACTGGCCAAAAGTTCGTTCTCGCGGCGCTGTGCTTGCTATTCATCGTCGTGCTAGAGTCGAGTCTTGAGACATGAGAGTTGAATGTAGTGCGCCCGCCGCTCGGACAAAGGCCCGCAAGACTGAAAGAAACGGTAATAAGAAGATGGTGTTCCGAAGGTCGGAATATGTGGAAAGAAAAGGGTTGTGATCATCATGTATGCAATGTGCCGGACATTGTTGGGACCTGCGCCGCAGCCATAACTAGCCGTAGACGGTTCCAGAACACGCGGCGACAATAGACGTTGCCAGAGCCAGCAGGGCCGCAGAAAAGGATATGATGCTATAGACACAAGATCAGTTTTGACTGCGTGCGAAAACGACAGCGAGGGGTAGCTAGAGATCAGCACTCACGTGTTCTGCTTTCTAGTCTTGGGTTTCTTTGCCTCCGGCTTCTCCAGGTCGTACACCTTTGCCTTTGGCGGCGAGGCCTTGAACGGTCTTCGCGATCTCCACGTCATAGCCATGGCGGAAATTCCATTTCACAGCCAAAAAAACGCTGGAGGAAGAGAGAGGCTGTGGTGGGAGCTCAGCTTCCCATTTATATCAGCCTTGGTGGTCAGACGCTCATGGTGGACCCGTCACCGACATTTTGCATCCAAGTTTTTACCGTGTTGGCAAGCTAAAGCAAGCACTTCTGCAATGATTGTAGGCAAAGGATTCACTGTGGATCAGCGTTGGGGTCCAAATTCAGCCCTTCGCCCACGGAGTACTCCGGTACAAGGCGGTGGGACGCTTTTGCGCCGAGTTGGCACAATTTGACGTGCATTAGCCACAACAGCAATGTTGAAACGAAGCCAATCAGCCGGGTGCCCCTGCTACTGTATTAAGTCTAGGGCTGTGCTTGAAGGATTTCATTCCCGCTCGCTTGTGATGTATGGGGTAAATGTTGTGGCTGCTGCGTTTCAACTGGTTGACGAGGGGCCACAAAAGGAAACCCGCCGACCATACGCTGACATGCATGCTAAAACCTACCGATGGTCAATGCGACTTTCTCCACCTCTACGTACGGAGTATATGCCTTAATCATCTTAATCATATATAAGGCGAGAGGAGTAACCGTTGAAAGAGGAAGCCCGCTTGAAGATTGTTTGCTTGGATCATCCTTCAATTGCCGGTGTTGCATCTGCATGCGCCAGGATCGTCTGCGCATGTCTTGACCGTCTTTTGCATTGCCTGCAGAACAAAGATGTACACTGAGTGGCTGATTTGGACCCTATTTCTATCCAAAGTGTATGCATGGATGCACGGAGCATTATGATGTATGTACGTATGTACGTCAAATGTCCTCTGTAAAGGGGCGGGATGAAAATAGTATACATAGCTCGTATGTAGCCCCTGTGATTTTCTACTAGATAAGAAGTTTAAAAGCTTGTAGTGTTTCGGGGTGAAGCGAGACTTGGTATCATAGGCTAATGTGGCTCTTGCAACGTCGCTAAAGTCGCAAGCTTACAATTGACATCACCGACCATGAAACAGGGCTGACCGACTCTCGGAGGATAAAGGTAGCTTTGCTACAGTAATCATTTATAATAAAATAATCATCGTATTAATGATCTGTTCAAATGCTTTCTCCTGAGTGTCAGGCAATATGAGTGCAGATAGAGGGAATGACAGAGGATAGGCAAGAAGAGAGCCCAGCGAAATGCTGCCTATGCAGCAAATGAATAAACCCTCACACGACCTCTTTCTGCGAGTTGTTGCGGTCTGACGCGCCCCGGAATCTAGTGCTCAAATCTCCAATGGGAAGGGAGAAAGGGAAATCGACAGTCAGAAATACCTGCGCAGTCCAAATATACCATGCCGGGAACGACAGGGCAAAGGAGACAGCACCGCCAGCCTTTAATGACCAACAGATCAGCAACTCAGGTTATTGATAATGAAACAAGGAATTTCAGGACCAACAACGTACCACTTGCAGGTTTTGAGATATATCCATGTGACCCTTGGCAGCTTCCCAGTCCGCACAAGCAAGCAGGATGTTGAGCAAGGTGAGTAGGAGAAAGATCATAAAGAACGGAATGTTGGTGCGAAGCGAGCAGATCATGAAAATGAAGATCATAACTGCGCAAAATATGTAGTAAAAGGCTGCAAGGTAACCCGTTAGGAGATGAAATATTCCTAAAATGGAGACAAAACGTACCAATGCTAGCATGGAATTCGGCTTGGCCAGCAGCCAGCTCGGCCGGGGTTGTGGCATTTGCAGTAAATGCTCCTTGGGCATTGACCGATGGTGTTAAAGTAAGAGAAAAAGTAAACGTATATGCTCCTATAATAATAGAACAAGTCAGCCGGGTTGGTGTATTCTTGATATTGGTGCCGCGGTTAGGGCTAGGAGACTGACCGAAAAAGGCAAAAACGATGGCAACAAAGGAATTGCCAAGAATCCATTCCATAATGAAACCAAGGGTCAACATAACACCTCCGAAGATATATGATACGCCGCTTTATCATCTCCATGTCAATTTATTTTCCTCGATATCACTGATGACAACTTACACAAGCGCAGCGCCACCTCCACCAGAGCCACCCCACCCCATCAGGTTGCACCCAAGACTGCTCGCGTTGATTATAAGACCCATCAACCCACTATGAAAACGATAATTAGCGTTGTGTTTCTTTCCGCACATTGGATTTGTTAAATTACACTGGCGTTGGGTTGCCCAGGGTTTTGCGAAGCTGACCTTTAACCCTAGTCTCTGGGTTCAGGTACATCTTCTCAAACAGGTCACTGGGGATAGAGACACTAGCAGCTGTTTGAACGCGGTCCATTTCAGACACATCGTGAGATTTGATATGAGATAAGGCCGACATGTTGTAAACTCAAGTTTGAAGGTAATCAATTGAGGGAACTTGTATAGTATTGAAGTAAGATACCAAGTCAAGGCTGAAGACCAAGCAACACAGCTGAAAATATTGCATGAAAAGAAACATCAAATGGCCCTTTTATAAGCTTCAGTCTCTACAATAGGAGGTCAAGTCAGTTCCGCTTTCGCCCGCAGTCCAGGTCTGTCCCCCATGGGGGATAAAGTTTGGACAAACCCAATGCTATAAGATACTGGGGTCAGTGATCGACTATGTAGTGGATACGAGCTCTCCTATCCGTGGTAAGACAAGGCCTAAGCAAGATCGTCGATTGCTATATCTCAAGCGAGAAAAGTAGGCGCCGTAGCTTCTTTTCCAGATGTCCCTTTCAAATGTTATTGCGTATGTGCATGTATACTGCCGATATTTAAATATATCAACATTTCAAGTATATCCACTATATCGATGCATCTATCATTCGCTCTTTGATCATATGCACTATTACACGTGTAAGAGACCGAAATTCATATACAAGTTGTTGTATGTCTCCCCTTTTCGATCTACATGCTTCAAAAATAAGAGAGTCAGCAGCATTACCCGGATGACGAGTTGACCAGATCCGACGATCCACTCATTACATGTGCATAGGAATTGGCCACGGCATCTAACTTCGGTATGCGATTTCAAGGCTTTTCAGTATATTTATTTTCGTTGATTTCCTCCTGCGATCTTAATCTTTGAGAACTAAGTGTCTTAACTACTGTTCCATGCGTCTGGTGCTGTATCCGATAGCTGTGTGCACTATCCGAAACTTAGAAAAAGAGGGTTTGATCGTTGATTTGTTAACCACAAAACAATTATTGGGGGGATCTCCAATTTTCACTGCCGAAAAGTCTAGCCGTCGATTGTGTTTCTTGGATTGTCGGTGATCCCCCGCAATTTGCGAAATTCGCAGGGGAAATTCCGCATTTCTCGTATACTGAGTGTTCCGCGATTACCGCCTAGGACAAAGCCTCGGAAATTGCAGAAAGTTAAAAAAATGTCCAGGTCAGCGATAAATGGAACGGTATCCGCATAGTTGACTCAGGCTTTCTGCTAATAGTTACTATGATGGTACGGAGTACTAACTAGATCAATATAAAATAATTTTTGCATTGGTACATTTATTTACCCCAATTCTATGCGTGAGCGAAGATATTATATAGATCCAATAGAAGCACTCTTTTGCCGGCCTAATATCTTTGAATCTTTGAATTGTAGGTGTTGTTTATTGTTAATATAGTTTTTTCTCTTCTATATTTCAACAAATATTATGCTATAAAACGTCAGCATACTGTAGAAACTATTTGCTCTAGCCAGCACAGATTACCTTGTGATCGTGGGCCTTGGTCTTCGATTTCAGAGGAAGCCAATCCATAAAAATTGGGCCGAGAATAGACACTGCGCTAGCTCCAGCTGCCACATAAAAGGTCTGAACCAACGCCTGATTATATGCCTGTAATACCCGAGGCAGCTCATCAGGTGGAAAACTGTCCCGAATGGACGTGGCACCGCTCTCTAACACCAAAGAACTATTGACCCCCAGGGCGACTGACTGCAAGTTCAAAACAAGCCGATTCTGGAAAACACTCTGTCCAACGGGAATAAAGATGGAACTGGATAGGGTCTGTGTAAAACTTAGGATCGATACTGCCATGGCTATATCTGTTGTAGGAACGGCCACCTGCGTCACGAGCATCACGTTCTGAGCGCCCAGCCCAGCCCCTGCGCTCAACAGAATTTGGTACCCAAACCAATAACCAATAGTCGAATTGACGTTCAAGGTACTCAACAAACCTGCTCCAACCGATGTGATGATGGAGGAGGCTAATAACAATGGTGTGTAATACCCAATCGCGGACGCAAGGGCGCCTCCAATTATGGCGAATATGACCAATCCAACAAGGCTTGGAAGGTTGTGAATTCCGGATTGGGTGGCAGAAATACCTTTGACTGCTTGGAACCATATAGGAAGCTGCAAGAAAAGATTTCGAATGGTAAGTATATGACTTTTTGTGTAGGTATTGGCAACGGGAATTAGGAATCACTTACATAGTAAGTGAAAATGAACAGCGAAGCTCCCATGAAGACTCCATACCAGACGCCACCGCAGATATTGCGGTTTTTGATAATGTGGAAGGGAATTGTGGCTCGGCTTTTCTGCCACCATTGAATACCCACAAAAACAGCGAAGAGAATGCCAAACACGACAAACAGCGCAATTACTCTTGAGTTCTTCCAGGAATATTCAGAGCCACCCCACTGTAAGGCAAGAAGTAGGGAGATAACGGCCGGCACAAGGAAAAACGTGCCTGGTAGGTCGAATTGTTTCAACTGCTCTTTCCACCCCAGATTGGACACAGGCGCCTTGTTTGGTAGAAATAGGAGGATAAAAGCAATAGCGAGAGCGCCAAGGGGAAGGTTGAGATAAAAGCACCAACGCCATGTAATATGATCGCTCAGTGCGCCTCCTAAACTGTGTATATTTAGTATTTTCCAATGTAAGACATGGCATTGCAGGACTTACATAGGGCCGGCTACGGTAGCCACACCGTGCATGCCAGATATAAGACCGGTATAAATAGGCCGGATACGAAGCGGAACGGTCTGAGCAATGAGTATCATTGAGCCTGAGAATATACCTCCTGATCCTAGTCCCGCGATACTACGGCCGATGATGAAGGCGACTGACGACGGAGCGGCACCACAGATCAGAGACCCCAATTCAAAGATTAGAATGCTGCTGAAAAGAACCCATTTTGTCGAGTAAAAGGTGTAGAATTTACCAAACAACAACTGTACGCTGCAGGTGCAAAAAAGATAGCTACTGCCGTACCAAGCGAAGTCGTCGAGCGAGTCAAAGTTAGTGGTTATGATGGGAATGGCCGTTGCAAGGATTGTTCCGTCCTGTTGATGGTTGAGGTTTATTAGGTTTTTCCCTTGTCAGGTAACGACATTCACACGGTTCTCGACGTACCAAGGATACACAAAATATGGAAGAGCAGAGTGCAATTGTTACTAGAATCAGTTTCCATAGCTCGAGCTGCGGTTCAACTGCTGCGATATCTTGTTTCGCTTGAACTTCACCTGTCTCATTGGGGTTTTCTAGCTTCTCGGAGTTTGAAATCGATGGGACTTTGTGACTGGAGGACTTAGAGTTGTCCTGCTCTGGAAATTTCGAAGTTTCCGATCCCATGTTGACCTTGAAGATATCAATTTGAATAAATCGCACTAACCCGGCGCACCCGACGACAAGAATAAGGTGCTGAACAGTTTAGAAGTAGAAAACGGGCTCAAATGCGAATATTGAATAAATTCAATAGAGATTATAACTGAAGAGCTCCTTTTTGCATATACTTACATGGGCCCTCCTATTGGCCGGTGGCCCGGGGGCGCGGCATCCGAGGGCCCGTGGAACGCCGTGGCCCCGAACAGATAATGGTCTCTTTCTCCTATTCATTCTGACCAGTCCTGGGACAATTTCAGCTCAAGTTTGTCGGAATGGCTGGACCCAGTCAGGAGCAGACGATCCAGGCCCGGCAACAGAGTCTATCATCCATCTCTCGAGCAGTACGTGCTGTCCAATGAAATACCGAATACACTTTTCTAACATCTCCTTTCGCCGTCATGAAGTGTGAAGGATGTAAGATACGCAAGGTAAGCGGGCTATAGGAGTTCATACCCTGAAAGTAATCTCAAATAAAATTCAGACTCGTTGCGATCGGTCTCTTCCCTGCGCGAGTTGCAGAACCGCTGGAATTGCGTGTCGATCGATCAATCCCAAGCCAAAAAGTCGAAAGACTGACAAGGTCTCACTGCTGTAGGTGTCCCTTATATCTATTTTTATTTCACAGTGTCTTAAAACGATATAGGGAAGATAAAATCAACGTTCTCCAGAGTCGTCTCGAGGCTGTTGAGAATGGGCTTCTTACCCAGCCTCCGGGAAACCCAGCAATCCCTCTCACGTCCGGCGAAAGCTCAGACAAAACCCAGCTTGGAGCATCACACTCAATGGACTCATGGGACAACATTTACGAGGGAAGCTCGTCATTCACGAGCCAATCTATCCAAGCTAGAGAAGTTGCTGAAAGTGTTGCCAATGCCAACGGAACAGAAGCTAGACCCGACATAAATACATCACTAAGACATCTAGACAACTGTCTGCATTCCAGCGGTGTTTCAGGAGCAGGCAATGAAGAATATACACCCCAGAATGTGCCGCACTCTATAACCAGTGTTTCCCTACCATTGCCAGCCGGGTTGGTTCTTGCTATTCTGCATAGAATCCAAGGTATGTATAACGAAACTGAGAGCTGATCCTGTCGATTTTTATGCATTTACATCACTAAAATTTCTAGTTCAAAAACCAAGATTTCTATGGTCATATCCCCTTAATGATATTCATTTAGTGGGGAGCCTTTGCCAGACAGCCTACTTCCCTGTACGGCCTCCATTAAAAAGAAACTTTGCGGCCATGCATGGGGTTTTGTATTTTGTCATGAAAGAACTAATGGCCACACAGGACCCTCTGTGCAAAGAGTACGATCTTACAGTGCATCTCAAAAGCTGCAAAGATGCTTTTAAAAGTGAGATTCGAAGTTATGAGGTGCTAACCCTGGCGAGCTTTGAGAACATCTTGGCACTTGTGATGGGAGTCAGTAATGTTTCCCTGAATACAGACATAGGTTTTCAATTACTGATTTATCAAAAACATAGATTTTAATAGCCCAAGATGAAGCCAAACCGTCGCTATGCTGCCTCCTTGTCTCCACGGCGGTCAGACATTGTCAAATTTTAGGATACCATCGCGAGACCACCTATCGAAACAGTCAAAAGCCAAACCTGGAAGCCATCCGCCGCCTATTCTGGTCGATCTACGTTTTTGACAAGAAGATGTCACTTCTGTTAGGCCATGCCTCCTATATACAAGATTTCGACATCGATGTACTGCACTCCCCTCCCTCTTCAGACCCTGCTATCCGGGTTTGGGATGAAGCGTTCATTTGTAGCATCAAGCTAGCAGGAATCCAAGGGAAAATATACGATCGACTATACTCCGCGACTGCTTTACACAGCAGTGCAGACGAGCGATTCAAGCATATAGAAATACTCGTAACCGCGTTGGAACAATGTCAAATTGAAAGGGAACAGGTAAGTATATGACTACTGGTGTTCTCGGTCAGCCACTGACTCGACTTTTGTAGATTGATTCAAGTAATGTCAACGACCGACGCCTATTCGATCTCTCCAAGGGAACATGGAATTTACTCTACTACTCTACTCTAACATCGCTTCTATTTTCGTCTTCCAACAAGGACCACATTGATTTAAAGTGTGTAGAGGCTGCACGCCTATGCCTCAAGAGTCATCTCACTTGCCTTCCGGACTACAAAGCATCTGGGATCTTCTCTACTGCCGACTATGCTAACTGGTTTGCCTGCCTTCACATCTCTGTCTCTCCAATAAGCTGACAATTATAGGGTCCTTTTGTATTCATCTTTCACACCCTTCATTGCTGTATTCCTTTACGCAATTGCAACATCAAATATGGAAGATGTATACCTCCTGGACAATGTTGTTACAACTTTAAAACATACGCAAACAGTGGCTCCGGCTGCCGACCGCCTGTTCAGGATCTGCGACAGCTTTGCGAGAATATCCCGAGATCTAGTTACTGCAAAGAACACGTGTATACCATCAAGAGCATACAGCGAACAAAAAGACACGTCGCAGATGCAAACCGCTCAATATGCATATATCCCTCGCCTCGACGTGATGGAAGAACATTGGAGTATGGACATGTCTCTCCCATCGTCTGGTGCGCATGATATGTCGGCGCTTCTGGAGAGCTGGGATCATGGAGATATACTTACGATGAAATTACTCGAGGAGGACTTTGGTGAAAACATGCCGTGAAACTGGAATGATAGGTCATGGGTTGTGTAGTTTAATAATATATCTTTGTGGAGAGTCTACAACTACAAATTCCAATATAATATTTCACACCTGACGAGTCTATGTGTTGAAGTAAACATCTATATGATTCAACCAACAACTCAACTGTCGAAAAGGAGTATACAACATTTTGAAGTATACAGGTCTGTGTTGTGCCAAGCAAGCCACACATGAAAATGACGTCACAGGCTGTTGACGGCTTGTTTTTTCTCGTCTTGGTTGATATTTAATATTCTGTTTCTCGAGTAATTTGGTCGTTCACACTAGTACCAAGCCCTGAGACATCTGTAAGAACCCCATTTAATTTTACTGTCGCTCTAATGCTAATTGTATCCTGCAAGAAGAAACCTTTCCGACGCGCCGTCTTGTCTATCCTGAGTATTAAACAGCTATCCTGAAGCATTAACGAATTCTTTAAGGAAACCACAAGAGAACCAAGAATACAGAAAAAAATACTAGGGAAATGGCCGCATCGACGCTTGAACTCCCCGTCAACTATACCCTCCCTACAACCACTTCTTCGTCTTCATCCTCGCTGAATGGCGGAGTCAAGGGCGTCAAAAAGCCGTGCTTCGGATGCGATTGTGGCGGCACTGATTGTGATTGCTGTATTATCCCTTGCAGCGTGATGTGAGATGTGCATAAGAGTTATGTGGTCTGGATACGATGTACGCCACATCAAAGCGGGATATCGAGGTGATGAGATTGATGATTGATGATACAAATACTCTTTTTTTTCACCGACTATGCTGCATAGTATGAGAGTACAAGCCTAGACTTTACATTCTCTATGACCTTATAAATCACAATCAATTGATTGTGGGATAAGAGTGGGATAATAGTGGATCGACACTGACTGTATGAAAACGGACGGAGGCAGCACTGTACCCCGCAGTAGATGGGAAGAATAACACAATAATTAGTCAATAATGGGTCCATTGAATCATGCTTAGAAATGCAAAACTGTGTAATAAGAACCTTTTTTTAAGACGCACGTTTCAATTTTATTCTGACGTATTCAATCGATCGCTTCTCGCTTCACCAACAAGTACGGCTTACAACAAAGTAAGACGATAAAGACGAATATGGCTCCAACGGCGATGAAACAATGGACGGTCTCCGGCACAAAGAATGGATTCGACGAGTTGAAATATGAGGATGTAGCAATTCCTCGAGTTGGCGAGAATGAAGTGCTCGTCAAGCTCCACGCTGCGTCTTTGAACTATCGTGATCTGATTATCCCAAAGGTATACATTTGTCTGCAGATTCCTTGTGTGTCGAAACTTAACTGACAAAAACAGGGATATTACCCCTTCCCCGTCAAAACCCCAGTGGCAGCTTGTTCCGACGGGGCCGGTGAGGTTGTCGAAGCCGGATCGAAAGTGACCAAGTGGAAAAAAGGCGACAAGGTGGTGACGCTTTTCAACCAGGGCCATCAGTTCGGCGCGGTCGACATCGCCGCATGCCACACCGGTCTTGGAGGTGTCCTGGATGGCACACTCCGACAATACGGGGTATTCAATGAGAATGGACTCGTGCGACAGCCTGCGAATCTAAATGCGCTTGAGGCGTCGACTTTAACATGCGCAGGACTGACGGCGTGGAATGCGCTGTACGGTTTGAGGCCGCTGAAGGCAGGTGATACAGTACTCGTGCAGGGGACTGGTGGCGTGTCAATCTTTGGTCTATTGGTATTGTTCCTTACTCTCGAAGCAAACAGATACTCATTGCTTGCATGTAGCTCGCCAAAGCCGCTGGCGCAACGGTCATAGCGACTACCTCGTCTCAAGAAAAAGCTGATACAGTGACTAAACTTGGCGCTGATCACGTCCTCAACTACAAAAGCGATCCAAATTGGGGTGAAACAGCACGCAAGCTCACTGTTGCCGGCGCCGGAGTCGACCATATCCTCGAAGTCGGCGGACCAGGGACTCTGGAACAGTCACTCAAAGCGATCAAATACGAGGGAACCATCAGTATCATCGGTTTCGTGGGCGGTCCCAAAGCACAGGGAAATCCGCAGATTCTCGATGCGCTGTCCAACATCTGCACTTTCCGAGGCGTCTATGTCGGTTCAAGGGCACAAATGGAGGATATGGTGCGAGCAATTGAGGTGAACGGCATTCGCCCGGTGGTCGACAAGGAGGTCTTTACGCTGGACAAAGCCCGGGAAGCGTATAAGTACATGGTGAGTCTGCCTCCTTCTCCATCTATGGATGGTATTTTGCTGACGCATTGCAACGCGACACAGTGGGATCAAAAACACTTTGGAAAGGTGGCTATCAAGATCGAGTAAATTTACCCGGTTACACTATTGTTCCATTTATTCCCCGATTCGCTGCAAGATCTTATCTAAACTCCGCGCCACGACGCCTTGCAGGGCCACCCCTGCAACTGACAAGTCATGCGCATGGCTAGACTGAGTCTTATATTCCGCAACGCCATGCACATTGATAACTCGCATAAATGATGAGCATATACTACAATGAAATTAGTTAGGCAAATTTACAGTTCGTTAAAAGCTTCCCCGCGTTTAGTTCGGCCGCGTAGAATCTCTTTTTTTGCCTCGGCCCGGGCTTTATCACGAGATGCTCCATAATTTCCCATTTGGGTAATGAGCATCCCCAACTTGCGGGGAGTGGCGCGCTATCCGGCGAAGAACCGGGGAAGCGAACTGCTGAAATGTCATCAGCAAGCAGCACCGCGATCTGCGCAGGGTCTGGGCTTTATCACTACTAGTCAGTGGCTCGCAACTGATTCGCAACAGTAGCCACAATATTACTCGAGCGACAACTTACAACCCAGAGGGGATCCAATTTCCGGGAAATTAGCGGCCAACCGGACGCAGAAACATGCACAAGTCTCGCTTAGTACCAAGTACTGCAGCTGTGCAGCTCGAGTTGATTTTTCCTTCTTTTTCCGGTTTAGTATTAGACCTACGCGCTATCGCTATAGGCAACATGCCTGTTTCCGCATCTGCCGGAACTTGGAAGGATGAAGCCCAACGGCCCACTGCTGCCGCCATCTAGGTGGCCTTGGAAGTTGGGACCGGGCGCAAACTATGTTAATTAAGTAGTATCAAGCTATCAGCGAGATCGAATGAGTTGGTTAGGTGTCGCTGGAAATCGTATGTCAAGGAGTTGGGTCGGTGGCCGGAGTATAATGACCGCGGAAATGGCCTGACAGATAAACGCTTCCCGACAGATTTTCAGTGACATCTACAGAAGAAAATGTGGCGACAGCGCTGTCACGACTCACATTACCTTCTCATGCTGCCAATCATATCTCGAAGAAGGCAAGAGCAGCTTGGAGTCGAATCATGAATGCATACCTAACAGGGGTTGACTTTAGCGACACTGCCGATCTGTCACTTCGAAGAACTAACTGTGCCGTTCATACCAGTAAGGTTAAGCTGCACAATAGTATAATGGATAAAATAATATTAGATCAGTTGGTCATTGGTCACTCCTTTCCCCCTAATCCGATCGATATTCATGAAGCCCGGAGTAGGTGAGCCCTTTGTGTGACCGAGGAGCTCTCTGTTTCTTATTTTCTGGTTGAATTTGTTTGACATGTGGAAATTGGAGAGGGAGTTAACATGGCTGTGGAGAAGAGAGGGGTTTTGTAACTATTAAAGGTGCTGATTTTGTCATTAGAAAGGGGCTCGTCACCCATTGTTTCAATTGTCTCTCCCAAGTAGGGTTTTTGCACCAAAATAATCTTATACAGTCGAGCCCAACGTTTATGGCACGATGAATATCACAAGAAAGACTCTCGCACTCTCCCTGTTCAGCCTGTTGGCGCCGGCAGTGGCTGATATATGCTCGAATCTTGAGGCTGCTACCAGCACAAGCGGTATTCTCACCAAACCGCTGTCTCTGGCATACGAAACAGAAATTCAAAACTACTGGTCCGCCGCTTGCGCCGGTCTACGCCCGACATGCATGATGTTTCCGACCAGTGCCGACGAAGTCGCAGACATCGTCCAGGCCCTTCACCATACCGATGATTTGTTTGCTGTCAAGTCCGGGGGACACATGCCAAACAACGGCTTTTCGAGTATTCAGGGCGGCTTGCTGATTTCGACCAAAAAGCTGAACACTATTGTTGCATACGATGCAGAGACGCAGACAGCCAAGGTTGGGCCCGGTATGACCTGGGCCGAAGCGCAGAACGGCTTGGATGGAACAGGAATGACTCTTGTCGGGGGTCGATTGGGTGGTGTAGGAATTGGTGGTTACATTCTTGGAGGTAAATTTATCTGGGGTTATACTTCTATGTAGCCCTTAATGCTAACAGTTCCATTTCTTTTTAGCCGGTCTAAGCTTTTTAAGCTCACAGTATGGCTGGGCTGCAAATAACGTCGTCGATTTTGAAGTTGTCTTGGCCAATGGTAAAATCGTACATGCCAACGACTCTGAGAACCAAGGTGCCATTGAATTGCTTAGTTTTGTGTGATTGCTGGCTGACATTCTCTTTAGATCTATTTGCGGCTCTCAAAGGTGGTGGCAGCAATTTCGGCATCGTCACCCAATACACTCTCAAAACCTACCCCATCTCTAAACAAGTAAGTCAACTTTGTATCGCACCCACTGCAATCAACTAATGAAGAGTGTTACAAAGGTATGGGGAGGTGTGATGACATTCTCCAAAGAAAAGACCCCCGAAATTCTTGACGCTATCAGGAACTTCGTCGAATACTACCCCGACGACAAGGCAGCTATCATCCCGACTTGTGAACATACCTCGCTTTTCACTAGCTGGTTTGTTTTCTTTTTCTACGACGGTGCTACTCCACCGCCCGATGTTTTTGCCAACTTCACGAGTATCAGTTCACAGTTGAGCACCGTAAAGACGTGGAATAGCTATTATGACTTGGTACCTTATCCTTCCATGAGTGAGATGTGTTTTTTCTGGTTTCAATTTTGACTAACTGCCATGAAATAGCTCCAAAGCAATGATGGATATGACTTGCAGTTAGTGGTTTACCTCAGACACCATGTCAAATAATCACGCTAACACAACATTACAGCGGCCAACGCTACGCCATAGCAACTGAAACAATTCCCTTACCCAGCGCGGAAGTCGGTTCAGAAGTTTTGAGCACTATCTGGGAAACATTCTACAACGTTACTTCTGAAGTCGTCCTCGAACTTGGAGTGATCGGCACCATCGCCTTTCAGCCACTGTCTCGCACTATCACCAGTAAAGCAAAAGCTCGTGGCGGGGTGAGTTACAATGATGCACTGAACCTATAAGAATGAACTTCCTAACCCAGATCTACCTGCAGGACCTTCTTAAATTCCCCGATACCACGGACTACATTATCTTTGAACTAGACATTTCCCATTCGCTCTCGACCGACGACGACACTACCGAGGCGGCAATTCAGTCACTTTATACTAAAATCGGCAATCATATCGAGAATTACATACAAGACGGCACCTTGCCAGATGTGTACAGGCCTGTATTCATGAATGACGCACATGGTACACAGGATTACTGGGGGCGTATCTCGACATCGTCGCGCAACTTGGCTAAGAAGGTGCGAGAGAGATATGACCCACAGATGTTCTGGCAGAACAGAACCAGTGGGGGGTTCCGAGTGGGCTAGTAGGTATCACGAGGGCTATGTTACTATAGATATCAGCTTTGTGGGAATTCCACGATATTTTAATTTTAAAAATCCACTTTCATAGGTATTCCGGGTATGTGAACTGTTTGAATCTCAGAAAGTTATATGCTAGTCTGTTACTCGTAATATACATGTGAAATAGAAATCTGCATATGTAGGCTATATGTAATATATAAGTGCGCTGGCGGACAGTCACAGCTAAAATCCATTGCTACTTTTATATTTTCTTATAGCAATTGTAAATTCTCAATTGCTAGAATCAAGATATTTACAAGAAGAGGGTGAGAGATAAGATGTAGTATAATTAAAGGACCAGACGATACTTATATACCTGATAGAGAGAATACCAGATAGTCATTTTAAACATAATAAAGAGATAAATCTGGTATAAAATGTCCTCTTATCGCACATGAATGGTTAGTCATCTTGATCTATGTTCAAGCTCAACTATGCATTAGTCCTGGTTATAAAAAGGATTGGATATCTTCAGCCTTGTCGACGAGGCTGAACCAATCAACTAGTGCGGGGTATCAATCATGCACCATGCACTTTTCTTCATACGTTGACTTGTGGCTGTGACTTCATGTGGTTATTTCCTACTTTTAGAAGAAAAAAGTCATATTAAAGAATCCAAGGCTCGGCATAGGCAAATACCTCCGCGCCTCCTTTATCCATGCAAACATGAGTTGCAAGAGGGACTTCCTGCCTGCCTTTGGCAATGCCACAATCCTGGAATCCCAGAGGGACTGAGTTCTTAATTTAGAGAGGCAGTCTTCTGGGTTTGGTGAAGAAAAAAGTCCATGGTGGAAGAAAGTGTGAGAATTTCTACTTTCTTTCATTACCTGAGGCTTCTAATTAATTTTTCCACTACTGCCCCCTGTCAACTTAGTGCACCGACCCCTCACTTCGCCCGATGTGAGCTTCCGGCTCTGAGAAGGGAAATTAAAGATCGTTTTTCTCTTCCTTTCGTACGAAG
The DNA here is from genome assembly GCA_001939245.1 of Talaromyces wortmannii. Taxonomy (NCBI): domain Eukaryota; kingdom Fungi; phylum Ascomycota; class Eurotiomycetes; order Eurotiales; family Trichocomaceae; genus Talaromyces; species Talaromyces wortmannii. Next base: position 846,201 of record MJVA01000858.1, read on the forward strand.
TAGTTGTAGCTAGAAGTCGTATTGATTTGTTTCCAAAAAAGGTGACGTGCTAGAGATCACCATGCCGATCACAACCCTCCCTGTTGAGATTATAACCCAGATTTGTGATGTCATGGATCTCAAAGACTGGTGCTCACTAAGGCTCGCCTGCAAAAGATTACATGACGGCTCTATCGAGGCTTTCGCAAACCGGTATTACAAGAGGGTCAACTTTTTTATCACGAGCGATGCCCTTCGTCGGGTGGAGGAGATCGCCGCTCACGACATTCTCAGAACTCGAGTCCAAGAGATATGGATTGCCCCGTGTTTTTTTGACAAGGTTGACCGAAGGAGTCTGTCAGGAAAGTCACCTTGTTCGCTTTTACACCAGAAGGAAACCAAAGAAAATTCAGAGATGGAAGCTCGCTACGTAACATGGGAAGCGATAGTTGCGGACAATCGCGACATTTTCGAATCACCTACTCTTGTGGAATTTCTCGAGAGGTGCGTGGCACGTTTCGAGAATGTTGTGACCGTTGGATTGCGATCGAGGCGCGGTATAAATCGCATCACAGATCCACGCGACGACCTTGATTTCGATTGTTTAGGAGCTGACGAGATAAGAGCTCGACTTAATCCCCTCGGAAGACACGACATGTTCTTTCGTCGTGAAGGGAATCTGCATGATGAAACAATTGTCTTCTCGATGGTTATGAACGCAATGATTAAATACAAACGAAAAATCAAGGCTCTGCACGCAGACGGTCTGAGACCAGAAGCTTTTCATCCACCATACCAACAGCAAGACTTGCTTCATTTCAGAGGCTTGGAGACGTTAGATATGATTCTATACTTTCATCGTTTCGATGATCGGAATAGCACTGGATATCAGGCACTGTTGGATTTGGTGCATGTAGTGGCACCGACTCTAAAATCGTTGAAATTTTCCCAACAACAATTTCAATACGAGCTAGGTGCTAACGGTTTTGATCAAATATCGCGCAGAGCTGAGTTCTCGCAGTTGCACGAGCTTCATCTTCGCTATACCGAGGTCACAGTCAGCTCCCTGAAAACATTTCTGCGCACTGCCCGGCCAACTTTAAGGAGACTCACACTGGAGGACGTGTGCCTTTGCGACAAGATCACACCAGAGAATGATCCAGGACCAAGAAAGGACCACGACGTAACCAGCTACCTTAAGGATATATCTTCTGGAGCAAAGGATGAAATAAGAGCATTATGGAAAGATCTTCTTAAATTTTTTCTCCAGCAACTATCTCTCCATTTTCTTGTCTTGGATTGTCTTGGATATCGAGGGCGGGCAATGTCTACGGTTGATTGGTCGAAACACACCCCCCAAAGTCTCAATTTCGCTCAAGGTCTGAAAGATGAGAGAATGTATGCTCGCTTTGATGCTGATAAATCTGATATTTCGTTTGATGCCTGGATCCGCCTTGTCAGCATAGACTTTGACTTGACTTATATGCATAATCACTTGCCAGGCTCAGATTATTATGGTAAGCTAGTAATACCACTTTTCCTGTGGAAATAACAAATTGACTCGATGCGAAAACATAAACAGAACCCACGCCGGAAGATTTGGCAGATGAAGACAATGGACCATTTCATCAAGAGATCTTTTCTAGGGCCATAACACGTCAAGAATATCTGGAACAGAAGGCTGCAGCTGCAGGGCGTATTAGTTAAACACCTCCTCAGACCTCACCACAGTCATTGTCAGTAGCCCTGGAATCCGCATTCTCGAAATCATCCTTTGTGAGCAAGCTTCGGGATAATTTGCCCCTGCCAATGAATGTCGGACCGGCCACTTGTGTATGTGACCAGTGTATGTCTCTAGCTAATACCTAGGTACCGAGCAACTGGTAATCCTTTGTTAAACGGGAATACTGAGAATGTTTCCCAGACGGGAAATATGTCTGGGTTTCACCGCGGAAAGAAGATACCTGCTCCCAGAGCTGTTGTGACTCTCCCTAGAGCCCGCAAACCTGCTCTCTAGAGCTATCCCCGAGCCAGGCTAAGCATAAAGCGGCGTGACGCTGAGCCCGCTAGCATCGCACATATTTGGTATATAGATACTCTCCAGGTCTATGTATGATCCGTGTTCCTTTATATCAGTATCAAGGTACTCCACGTCCAGACTTCATGCTCTCGACTCTCGACTCTCCAACAGATTCTAGCCAGAAGTAATGGTTTTCTGAGAATGCTCCTAGTTTTTATCTAATTAATTTTTCAAGTTCATTGAAACTTAAAGGCTTACAGGTCCGCATACAAGACATCAATCAATAGTATCATTGTTATTATTAATTCCAGCAAGGTTGACATGTATTTCTAGATTCTGGCTATGACCGACGAATATATCAATTAATTAGTGGACGGTAGGCCCTCAACCTTATTGTGACCAATATCGTTAGGGTATAACCAGCTGGTAGCAATAACTACTAAACGATCATGTTCAATGTTCCTCCAGGGCTTCTACGCCCTAAGGTTTTCTTCTGCCCGCTAACTCTCATGTTACTCCTAATAGACCTATAAAATTAAGACTGCCGGTACTAGCAGAGGAATTTAGGCTGAGAGAGGATTTGGGAAAACAGAACTAGAGGCATGTTAAATAGAAAACAGCTCCCAATATTTGTCGTCAGTACTCCCTCCTATCGGTACCAAGGTACTCCACGTTTCTAAATCCATTGCAAAAGTAGGGTCATAACCCTGGGGAGCCTAAAAAGAAGTTTTTAGAAAGATTACTCCCAAATTACAAAAGCTAAAAAAATAGTAGACTTACATCCCCATAATATCCATCGTTAAAATATGTTTGCTGCTGGTCGTTTGGCATGTCAGAAGTGGTTAAACTCAAAGTTTCTGTGGTCATGGGAGGTAAGGTATCTGTATTCTGAGATATAGACACACTGCCTGCACTCTCAACAGCTATGCGAGAGAAACGGGCAAAGTCTCTGACAAATGAATAAGATGGGTTTCCACCCATAGCAAATTCCAAGCGCGACGCATATCCGGCCCCAATATCCATCAATACAAGATCCGACTTGGCCGTTTCCTGGGTTGGATCTTTGAGAATATGTGTAAACAATGAGATGACAGCTCGTATTGGGATATAAATGGCCAGTCTGGTCCCTTATGTTAGGTATAATATGAAAAAAAAAAGGGGGGGGGGGGGTTGGGTTCAAGGTTAAAAACATACAGAACTTGAGTATTTGCATTCAATTGGACCAGCCGGCTTCCCAATATAGCCGCTCGCGCCGTGTTTGCGACTACAGTGCAAGAATGCTGCACCTGGCGATGGAACGGGGCTAATTTTTTGGGACAGTTGTGGCTATACCAAGGCAGCATTAGTAGACTGTGGATGTCGAATAAAAGCCCGTAATACAAAAAGTAGATCATGGTCACGCAATTGATAGGAATCCCATGCGTAGTTGTCTCTAGCGTCAACGAGTCGACAGATTCGTCGAGGGAGATAATGTCCTTGATAGAAAGTTTGAACCTGGTGACCTCATCATCGAGCTCGGTGACGGTTTTTACTAATTCTTCTGTCGATTGCCGGAGTGCCCGTGCAGTGGCGGTACGCTTGTATGTGTGAGATGATAATTGAGCTAGCCCAATACAAATTGTGGTGAATGTGACATGTGCTGGTTGCATAAAAGGGGCAAACACTGGGATTTCACAACTGATATCGTCATCATCAATAGTCTATCATTATATTCAAAACTAGTTTTGAACAAAATCGCGCGGTGGAAACATAATAGCTTACTGGTGGTCGTCCAAAACGAGAACAAGTTTGCCTATCCAAACTGTATATAGTCCAGAACAAAAAGTTTCTCCGGCAGATTTCTTCTTGAGAAAGTTTCCAAGACGGAGCGGGCTGCCTATGTAGTCCACTTGACACTGCCAAGCGCATTGCACTAGATAATAGGCTGTAGTCTAGGCTAGGGATGCTAATTCCTTCGCAAAAATAAGCCTAGTTGATCATTTTTATTAGGAATTATTTAAGAAGAAAAGGAATCATAGAAATCGTACCATTAGTATGAGAGCTCTCACAGTGGCGATGGAGGAACGGCATTGCAGCATATCTGCTTGAACCGACAGAGCATTCAAAAAAAGCCCCATTGACTCTTCAACTGCTTTGGTGTAGGATGATGCCTTGCAAAAATGGATCCTAGACCCAAATGCAAAGACGACGTTTCGGAGAGCATACCAAGATGGGTCATGGCTGCTCGTAGAGTTGGACAAGTGTGCGTGCAATTTGCTTTCGAAATGCGCATGCTCGACGATTCCCGCCCATGCCTCCATGGAATTGTTAAAAAAAGGCTATGTAGTAGAGCAGTATATCAATAAAGGTGAACTATTAACATATGATCAGCCGTCCCAGAGCCATACCTCTGGTGTATAACCAAGCAATTTCACCTCGTGGCTCCGGGGTCTGTTTTCTCGAAGAAATCCAATCTCCATATTCAAACTTTAATTGCTTCGTGGTTTTTATCTTAAGGTCAGCAATTGATTTCTTGACCTCTGGGGCGTTCACTTTGCTCGCGACCCAGGAGACTCCGGGTTGGGAGCAAATTGACAAATAGCACCTTGGGCCTTGTATGTGTTAGATTTGACTGACAAACGGAGTTGGGGTGTTAAAAATATACCATTATATTCCCAGTTCGACTATAGTATAACTTATTAGAAAACCCATTTTAACAACTACAAAAAAAATAAATTCACAGGTACTTACCAACTCATCACATTTCATGCTATTCTCTTCTTGTGCACTAGCGACCTCGCAGTCATATGATACCGCTGTGAGGCTATTATTTGACGGTTGATAGATTGGCTGAACAGAGCAAGGGCTGTGCGGAGTCAACTTTGGAGAGGTACTATCCTGTGTGACAACATTGGGTGTGCATAGCTGACGCCGCTTCAGAATATCCATTGTGTCGTGGCCTGTTGACCCCCGATCTTTTCTTTTGAGTGTGTTACGTGGACTTGCTGAGTCCCGCGGACAAGAATCTGATGAGACAGAAGTACGTGCCGTGTGTCCTTGCTGTTGCACCAGCGACACTGGGGAATCCATCTGCATGGTCAATCTAGGTGTCGACGGCGAGTCTTGATCCGCATGCCGTTCTACAAGTCTCTCGTCTGTCAGTGTAGCGGAGGTAGTAGACGTTGAAGGTAAATGGCCTTTTTCTGCGCTGTGATCTGATTCAGAGACAGACTTTATCATCGATTCCAACCTAAGAAATCGTTCGCTTATCGCATCCTGGTTTTTTGCACCGGTAGCTTTTCTCCGGGCCCGTCGACCTGTTGAGAAGACACATTCTTCTTCATGATCGAAACATTGCTTGCATGGATAGCCGCCATCGCCTATTCATTGTCAGACTTTTTTGAAGAATCAGTGGTAGATTATTTATCGCACATCTGACTTTCTTAGCCCTACAAAAGTTGCACACTCGCGCAAACTTGTATTTGGGTAGACTTGACCGGGGACTGGCAGTGTTGGAAGTCATTGACGGCGTAATTCCACTTAGTGGTTTTCTAAGGGTAGGAGACGTGATAGATAGATTGTGCAACTGGAATGTCTCGGTTGTTTTTTATGTTATGATGCCCAGGATTTGATTCCGCGGGGACTCTCAGCAGGATATGGGCGGCTAAACCGGAGCTTGTTCTCCACCAGTGCCTGAGTACATCGTCAACTGGGGACGCCTGAAAGCTACTCAGCCATCTCAATCGGTATGCAGACAAGTCATCTGTACTACATAGTCCATCCAATAAGCCCTATGTTTTTTTTGTTTTGTTTTTTGTTTTTTTTTTAAAAAAACTGATGATCCGTAAAACTTACCGGAAATGGAAATTTACGTTTCGGCGTTTCGGCGTGCCGGATAACTCCGGGGGCCAAACTCAAGAAGAACAAAGACGTTTTCCCATATCGATAGGAATCAAGCAGTGAGAACGTTGCAAAGGAGTGGAGGTGGTATGACTCATTCTGTCCTTCATTATTCTGCCGCTCGACAAGTCAAACCCTGCAAACAAAGAAGTATAATTGCATTGGAAGAGTAGAAGATATAGATATCGAGATACCGTATACATCTGTAGTCCAATTCTGTTGAGATTCATGTCAACGCACTCAGATAACGTGTGAAATTGATGGGGTTTTTATTGAATCATGACTTCAAGACATGGGTATCTCAATTACTTAGATATATAACAAGTCGACTCCCTCAGATCTCCATGCCCAGGGCAAGATTCCACCAGGTGACGGCGACATTCACATTTTAAACGACCAATTGATATATTTGTTCATTTCTGACGGTAGAATTGTGTCATGTCAATGGAAAAAACATCTTCAGCCTGCAAGAACTTTCAGTAACAGCGTTGGAAAAAGCCATACAGGGAAAGGGAAAGGGAATTACCTCGATTAGGTCTGCTGCCAACGCAGGATCTTGTGACGCCCTCTGGAGCACTTGTAAGAACGCATCTGTTTCAACCGAAGTCTCGCCACCTTTTGCTATTCGCTGTAGGTTTGCCCTTGAACGAATATCTGTAACCGAACGGTATACCTCACGTCGCTTTTCGTCATATTTTTCAAGAATTTCAATGCTCGCCTTGCCTTCGTTGATACCTATAAGGCAATCAACCAAGCTGCCCACGTCAGCAATCCCTCCAGTCAGACCTAGGCCGCCCCTAAAATAAGTTAGAAACAGCATCTTCAACCCAGATAGGACTCCAAGTCAGAACTTACATCGGATTACAAAGGTGTGCTGCATCCCCCGCAAGCAAAACCCGGCCCACGGTCATTCGTTCGGCACATCGCTGGTGCATCACATAGGGATTCCAACTTAAAATATCATAGTCTCCTTCTGCGGGATTTCCGGGAAGCATCTTTTTGAATTTCTCCGCTCGTCGTTCCGTCAACTGTTCGTTGGTTAAATTTAGACACTCTCCGTAGGCGATTCGCCACAAGCCAGGCTCTTCAAGGCGACATGACATAAACCAATCTTCTGGATGCATTGAAAATCGCAAGTCGGGCCAGCCTAAGTTATCGAAGCCATCGTACCGTATCTTTCCACACGGGTTCAGGTCAATTTTCCATGAAAAGTGAAAGGATAGGAAGGGAAAGGAAAGGAATAGGGAAACAAACATTCGATGCTACAATTTTGAGATCCAACGACCTTCCCGGAAAGGATTGCCCAAAAAGCGCCTTTCTTACTTCGCTCCCGGCCCCATCAGCCCCGATGACAAAATCACCTATAAACGTCTTGACATTGTCCTCGGTCTCCGCCGCCACAGTCACTTGAGCGTCGTCTTGGACCAAACCAGTAAATCGATGCCTCCAATGAACTTGAGCTTCATCGAAATGTTTCAATTCATCGTAAATAAGTTCTGTCAGCAGGTGGACCTGCAAAATCACACTTCGGTTCGGATTATTTGGATCATCTAACCCTGATAAAGTGCTGCTATAGTGACCATCGACGTCGTGCCAGGACATCGTATCACACGTGATCCCTCGTTGTCGAACTTTTTCAATAATTCCAGCCCGTTGTATAACTCTGCAGAACAAAAATGAATACAATTAGTGGCTCCATACGGCAGGAACTTGGTGTTAGGGAGGGTTACGCACTTTACTGCGGAAGGGCCATAACCAGCGCCCCGAGGTCTCTGATCAATTCCACTGTTGCACTCCAGCACGTCGACCCGAATCTTACTTCTAGCAAGAATGAGAGCTGTAAGGAGACCAGCCGGGCCAGCTCCAATGACAATAACTTTTTTGACGTTATTGTCCATCTTTGATGTCTTGTTTAACTGGGTTGGCGGTTTGTTTAGAGAGAAAGAAAAGGCGACGATAATAAGATGGTGGCTAAGTAGAAAATTTAACGACTATTAGAGGTAGAATGCAGTCTCTGAGAGGTATTTATTCTTCATCAGTCTGAACCAGTTCCTGACTCCAGCGCGCAATATAGCAAGTAGGTCTTCGGATACTTGTAGCCCGGAAAACCGAAGCTCCGGCGCTTCCAGGCTGTATTAATTGCTAACTGCTATATTTTTCACTTTAAGAATATGTGGCGAGGATTGACCTGGTATGAGAGGCAAAGTTAAATAAAAGGAGTTGTATTTGTTTTGTCTAGCTCATTGTCAATTGATACATGTATGGGGACTTATTGCAGACTTCTCGGTATACTGGCTACGACGGTTGACGCCTGTTCGAGAACATTGAAAATAGTATTCATAATAATTTTGCATAACGTGCTTAGTTATCTTGTTAATATCCACATCTTTTGTTCGTCTTGAAATCTCCCCCCGCCCCCCAAATTTTGTCGCTTTGTGTTGATCGGCCGGCGCTGGAATTTCGGGTGGAATTTGCGTATATGCTTGAAAGGTGTTTCTCGGTCCTCCGTTGTCTCGGCCCTCCGAGTTTTGAAACTCGGGGGACTATAAATTTGAAACCCCCAGAGTTTGTGAACTCCCTCTAATACAAAGAATTTACTAAATCACACATATTCACATATTCTTCTCATATTATCCATTTCATACCGAAGAATAATATCATACTCCAAAATGTCATCCTCGCAAAGTGACAAACAACCTCGCTCCGTTCAACGACATATCACTACCAATAATCCCTCTGGTCTCGCCATCTTCCATCCTTCCCAACCATCAAGCCCTCAAGTCACCCTTCCAGACGGTCTCCGGATTACCTTCTGCTACGGCACTTCTGGACACTTCCCCATCAAAGTAACCAACGATGAAGATCTACTATCTTACAACGACCTCATCAACAACCCCCCAGGAATCGTCATCCCGCATGGAATCGCTCTACGCATTGTAGATTTTCCACCCGGCTACACCTCACCTATGCACCGGACCATCAGTGTCAATTTCAATGTTGTCATAGAAGGAGAGGTAGAATTCATATTAGATTCCGGGGAGAAAAGAACCCTGAAAAGAGGGGACTGCGCCATTCAGAGAGTGGTAAATCATGCATGGAGAAATACAAGCGAGACTGAATGGGCGAGGATTTCGGCGGTGCCGATGGCAGCAGAGGAATGTCCGGTCGGGGAATATTTAGAAACAAAAACTGAAGACCCATTATTGCTTGGTTAACATGGTTATGATTACTTCCAATGTTATCAGTCGATCTATTTGTTGTATTACTCCTTGGCTGAGTACATAAAATCTCTATGCAAAATATAGCATACAACTCAACACAAAGAATCTATAAAAAAAAGGGGGTTTAAAAAAAAAAAAAAAAAAAAAAAAAAACAAGGGCCATCAGGGAGAAAGAAATCGACAATGCCTTCTTGTCTTGCCCTATGCTTGAAGGGTCTAATTTTTCTAAAAATTAAAGCTGAATTTGGAGCCCACCAACATAGATAACAGTGATTGTTTCTGGGCAAGTTAATATGGCTGACATGCTTTCAGCTCCAAGTGATATTAGCCATGTCAAAACTGCTTCTCAAAAATACTGGATTAAGAAGAGTTCTTGGATCCTTCATATATCGAATCATCCTCAGTCAAGACCACATAGTGGTGACAGTTTTTGTCATAGTGTAAAATTGTGTAGCAGTTTTTCCCGGAATATTCAGATCTACCAAGAAAAATCCCATCAGCAGTGTGGCAGCCACTAGTGTGTGACTGGTAGTGCAGCTTACCTCCCAAAAAAGAGTCTTTATTCGCGGTCCTTAATACAGGTCCAGACGGTGCTGTTTGCTGACTGTAAGCTGCGATGTGTAAATTTCCGCACGGAGGAGAAGAAGCATACCCATGATGGGGACATTTATGCCGATTTGCCCAACATTCACCGAATGCTGGAATATTCGAGCATTAACAGGGCTACTTGTGAAAAGCGTGCAGCCGTTTCCATCTACAATTGTCAACGCGGTGTGTGCGAGAGACAGGGAAAAAGAGAGAGACAGATGGGGGGGCTGCTCGCTTACATCTATTATTATTGACCAGACTGATGGCATCGTCTAGAGTCTCTGCCTCGATACAGCACAGAACTGGGCCGAAGATTTCCTCCTGATAGCATGTCATATGAGGGTGAACGTTGGTTAGAATCGTTGGGCTGATGAAATTGCCTTCCGGGTAGTCGACGACCTTGTAGCCGCGCCCATCTAAAAGCACATTTGCGCCCTCGCTCTCTGCGGTGTTGATGATGTCCTCGATTCTGTTCTTGGAGGCTATTGTGATCACAGGCCCGATTTCGACCAGCGGGTCAAGTCCGCAGCCGACAACCAGCATTTTGGCAATCTCAACTAGATCGTCAATCCACTCTCTTGTTGCGCCGACAAACACAGCGACGGCGACGGACATGCATCGCTGGCCAGCTGCCCCGAAGGCACTACCTGCGATCGCGTACAAGGCTTTCTTCTTGTTAGCATCTTCGAGTACCACGCCGTGGTTCTTGCCGTTGCATTCTACCTGGATCCGCTTTCGTGTGGCTCTGGCGTGCTCGTACACCTGCTCTCCAACTGCAAGGGAGCCAACAAAATTTACGGCCCTGATCGCTGGCTGAGAAAGCAGACCAGTCGTAACGCCAGCAGCACCGTGGACGATGTTGAAGATGCCTGGCAGAAAGCCTGCCTGAAGGATACATTCCGCGAGAATTTGTGACACGGATGGGGTTCGTTCAGACGGTTTCAAAATCACTGTGTTGCCAGTGATGAGAGCGTATGGTATGGACCATAGTGGGATGAGAAACGGGAAATTGAACGGGCAGATGGTTAAACAAACCCCCTGCAAAGGACAAAATGTCTGGTTAGCACCAAGCCTAGGCTTCTCTCTCCCTTGTGAGACGACAAACGTACAAGCGGTTCAGTGATATGGTGAGTCTCAGCAGACTGGGTGATGTAGTGAAGACCGTTGCTCTCGTTAGCGATTGAGCATGCCGTCTCGAGAGCATCTATTCCTCGCTCGAACTCGGTATCGGCGTCAGCCAGCGTCTTGCCAACTTCCACACAGAGCGTGTGTCTCTGAGAGAGTAACTCCTAGTTAGTATGATGGACCCACTAAATCTAGGTCGCCGCATATTGGAAGGAAGGGAAGAAAGCGCACAATCTTCGAGGCGTTCTGTCTTAGGATGGAGATAAGAGTCAGAAGCATCTTTCTCCGGCTGCTCAGCATCATAGACGCCCACAATGGCTGGGCAGCCAGTGCAGCGGCCACGGCATCCTGAATTTCGACAGCAGCGGATTCGGGGACCCGCGTAATGAAGCTTTGAGATGCCTAAGTACGATAGATACATTGACGGGAGCCAGGGTCAGCCATCAGGAACGACCCAATTCACGGGGAAAATGCAGATCTACCGGGTCGAGGACTTTCATCCACGTGCGCGATTTGGAAAGCACAAACGAGTTGCCGATGAAATTGTAGCTAACGCCAAAAAAGAGTGCTGAGCCAGCGTCGGTCGTTCTCGCATCATGCCCGCTTGCCTCCATTGCCTACTGTCTCAATTCCTATCAGCTGCCTTATTATGCTGTAGCTAAACCTTTTTTTTCTCTCTCTTTATCTGGTCATTATCTTCGGTTCTGCTTTATTGACGGTATGTAGGTGATTGTAATCAAGCGAGCTGAAATAACACCTACAATGTAAGGAGAGCACGACCTCTCCAACGCGTATACGGGTGGGATATTTGCCTAGCAATACAATCGGACCCATTTTTAACTATGACCTCTAAAGAGCCCGGAGTTGCTGCCGAGAAGTAAGGAATGAATTCCAGGTGCAGGCTCATGCAGGTACAAGGGTGGACTATGCATGACGCGTCTCACTGGACTGCGAAATACGAGGGCGAGTCCTCATGCGATAAGGACGTCAACACGGTCGGCCTGATTGGCTTGTCGTATCCGGCTGGACTTACCAATTTAGCAGTTTACGAATCGTATAGTTAATTATTACTTCCCGAGTCATGTTCAATAGTCGTATCTCCCTCAGGAAAGTTATCTCCTCTTCTTATCGCGGAGTCGCGCTAGAAGGCTGGCCACTCAGCTTCTTCATGTTTCAAGATATTGTAAATATTGTATATGCCCAGATACTGCCTTTTGTTTTCACATTTCGAGACCAGCAAGAAGCAGCTGTAAAAGAAAGTCGAGTATGGAACCTGTTGTATAGATTTTGGATATTTTTAGTTATCAAGTGATGTATCTGCCCACATGGTACATATCAGTTGAAATTGCTCCCGTATCTTATCTGATGCATATGAACTCTGTTTTAAGTTGCTTTGAGATCTAGAGCCGTAGCGTAGATACGGTCGACAAGTTTTGAAGATTGGAGTCGCTGAACTCGTGGACGATTACGCTATAATTGAACCAGAATCCAATTTGTGTCGTTTATCATTAGTAGTGCTAGTTACAGTCTCGTTAATCGACTAATATTTTTGTTTTCCAGAAAGAAAGTGATACTACTTATTCCAGCAAGCCAAAATGAATAACGTTGGTGCAAGCCATGGGGGGTTCAGTATCCCGGTAGGCCTTCTCTCATATATCCAGATTGTCAAGACAGGACAAAAAAAAAAAGATAAAACATCAGAAAATGAATGCAAATTGAAACTGACTAGGACTCACAGCTGATTGATTTTTCCACTTTCCTTAATGGATCCCCTGAGCAGCGCACAGCGACGGCAAAGGAGATTCTGGACGGCTTCAAGACGGCGGGCTTCATATATCTGCACGGCCTCCCTCTGTCTCCATCCCAGCGCCAACACGTATTCGACACATCGGCCAAGTACTTTTCGCTCCCCTTGGCGACAAAACTGACGCATTCAATGCCCTCGGTCGATTCCAACAGGGGCTACTCGGCGAACGGGCAAGAGAAGCTTGGCTCCGAGTCGCCAGACATCAAAGAAACCCTGCACATCGGTAGAGAGAAAGACCCAAATTACGTCAATATCTGGCCTGCAGAGACGGGCGAGATGGTTGGCTTTAAAGATTCCATGCTGGGATTTTTCGATTTCTGCGCTAACTTGGTACTCGAGGTCATGCAGGCCATTGCAATTGGGCTGGGGATCAATGAGACGTACTTTGAAGCCTACATGTCGCATGGCGACCACAAACTCAGGCTACTTCACTATCCAAAGGTGAGCACGCAATTGTTTAAATCGAATGTCAAGCAAGTCCGAGCTGGAGCGCACACAGACTATGGTGCGATTACACTCTTGTTCCAGGACGGCCTCGGCGGGCTACAGGTCAAGACGCCCAGTGGAGAGTATGTGGATGCCACGCCGATCGAAAACACCGTCATCGTCAACGCCGGCGATCTCCTGGCGAGATGGAGTAACGATTTGATCAAATCAACCATGCACCGCGTTGTAGAGCCCCCCTTGACTGAGGGTGATGGTGATGTGTGCCCGGCAAGATACAGCATCGCGTAAGTTTGCAACTATCTTCCCATCAGACAACAAGTGTTTACTCAGAAAATTTATCTACTGCAGATTTTTTGGAGGCCCCCATGAGGATAGCTATATTGATGCAATTCCTGGAACCTTTGCCACGGATGCCGATAAGAAATACAAGGGGGTAAAAAGTTGCCAATACTATATAGATCGGTTGTCCGCTACGTATTAATCGGATTGAGTTGTTGTTTTGCCAATGCATAGAAACGCGAACAACACATGCTTGCGCTATAATAGGCTATACAACAGCTTTCCCAGTCTATGCATCGGGTTCATAAACTGAATATACACTTTTGTGTCCTGTAATTACACTCATGACTCTGCGTGATTTTTCCGACAACGAGCTGCATTGCAGATATCAGCTGGCAGGCCAGAAGCAATCATCAACCTATTGCGCGTCACCATTCCAGCTTGTTCAGGGGCCAGTCTCCGGTAGATCCTATCGGGGTTGTTGTAACTTTGTTCACCTGCTTGTTTCGTCTCTACATAGGCCCGCCTTGACTGTGGTGGGATAAACCCGCTGTCATCGCGGCCCAGCTCTTCTACTAGTACGGCAGCAAGCAGATCTTCCAGTAGCTCCTGTACGTCCCAGGCGACCATTGACACAGGAATCTGCCTCGCCGCTTCAGCGGCCATCATGCGGACGTCGTGGTTCCTACAACATCGAATGATGATAGAGAGGGCTAGAATGACCGCTTCCCCGAGTAGGACGGACGTGGGGCGTTGGTGTGATAACTTGTCGCATATAATGACCTTACACTGAGCACACACGTTGCGGAAGTCATCTTCATAGGAGTCGTACATCACCTGGGTGGAGTCGAGGCAGCAGTTGAGAGTAATGTGGATTAGTAGCCACTGCATCTGGGGCAGTCGTAAGGCAATTTTACGGGATGGCTCCAGGCGTGAGTTTCTACCGCATTCTTCGATGATGGCCTGCCAGCGTTGTAACTGCGACAGCAGAACCGCCTGCTGTGAAATTAATTGGCGGAATGAACTATTTGAACTGTCCTCTAATCCGTATAATAGAGATTGCTGGAGGAAAATGATTGCGGAAGTGAAGAAACGACCCCAACAGGTGAAAATCTTCGACAGCGAGTCCCCGTCGGGCTCGGGGAGGTGGGAGTCGACTGTCGCTCGGATCATGCAGATATCGTAGGAATAGGAAAGAGGCCGAAAGATATGAGAAACCTGGCTCATGGTAGAGAGCAGGGGCAGGACCCATTCGACTTCCCGGAATTCATGCCCGGAAGCCTTAGGACAACCTGGAAGAAGTCTTGATGGAAAGCCTTTAAGGAAGGCTATAGAGGAACTGACTAATGAGTTTGCTGCATTCAACTGTCCCTGTAGAAGCTCGAAAACAGCCAGCAATAGTGTTGCTACCACGACTTTAGATGGAGCGGACAGAGACAGATATTGGATACTCCGGCGAAAGGCGGTGGCGGCTTTGTCACGATGCTGCAGCGCCGCTTCCTGATGCGTATTGATGGGTCTGTTGAGCATCAGAGCGCGCGACATGGCGCCTGAGGCATGGGGGCTGCATGGACTGCATGGCTCGGTCATTGAACGCATGGATGCGCCAATGGCTAGTATACAATGATGGATGCAGTCGTCCTGGAGCCCGTCTCCGGCGACCAGGCGCGACCAAATGCTGGTTGTGTAGAATCCAGCCAGGTTGTTCGCCACCTGGTGGCGGAAATAGTCAAAGTACACGACGTCCCTGTCCTCCAACTGATAGCGGAGTGGAGAGGCACTGTGTATAGCATGGCAGGGCACAGGCAACGCCTGCTCGGAGTGACGCGAGCCAGATGGCACCGATAGCTGTGACTGCTCAGTTCGCGCTGCAAGAGCGGTCTTCTTTCTGCGCCGTGCAACTGGCGCTGAATAGCCTGCACACTCGAGATTGAGGTTGCGGCACCGCTGGCAAAACGGCTTCTGCTCGTCGCACTTCACGCGACGAACTTTGCAGGTCTGGCACCCGGTGCGCACCTTGGGCTTGCTTGCCCGGGTCTTTTTTGTGGGGGCTGATCCAGGCTGCCACCCGGCCATTAGCTGAAGGACGTGAATGGTGGGTTGAGGGTGAAAGGAAGAAGATCGGGACTGGGGGATGGGAGTATAACTAGTGTAATCTATACTCGGCGTTCAGTCCGAGTCATGACTTGTCTCTCTGCTTCTTATCAGATAGCAGCGTATCACTCCATTTTCTATTGTCATGCTGGGACCATGTCGATAAAAGGAGTGAAAGCGCATTTTTATCACATTCCACCTCACTACAGCCAAAAAAAAAAAAAAAAAAAAAAAAAAAAAAAAGCTACATTCGGGAAAGTATGCAGGCACGAAAATGTATACAGAGACGACAATCTTTCAGGCCTGACGCTAGTCCTGTGCGGATGCGAGCAAATTTCGGATAGAATCAATTGATCATAGTTCCTCCTAATTAAAAAAGCATCGAAATCCTAGACCGCGATTAATAATGGGAGAAGGGCTGATTGAGGGACCCGTCTCACTTACGATTCGCCATTATGCGTTCTTCGGATCGCCTCCGCGATGACTGGACTGATATCCATCTGCTGGATCTTGGTGCAGGACTGCGCAGCCTCCGGCAAGGGAAGGGTGTTGGCCACGACGAGGCGTTCCAGGTCACTGTTCTCGACGACAGAAACAGACGGCCCGCTCAGAAAGCCATGTGTGACAATCGCGATGCTCCTCTGCACTCCGTGCTCCTTGAGGATCTTGGATGCTAGAGCAAGCGTGCCGCATGTGTCGGCGATATCGTCGACAATGACGGCAATCTTGTTCGTCACGTCGCCGACTAGAATCATACGGCTGACTTTGTTTGCGACCTTGCGCTCCTTGTGGATGATAGCGAGGTCGACGCGAAGACGATCTGCAATGGTCGCTGCTCTGCATGTATCGCGTGAATAAGTACAAGCAAAATGCTGATTTTCTCCATGAACCATACCTCTTTGCACCTCCAGCGTCCGGCGATACCAGAACCAAGTCTTCCTGCTCGAACTCTCGTTGAATATACTCAACGACTACCTTCTCGACGTATAGCTTGTTCCATTCCGAGCATGTCAGCCTGTTGTTTCGCTGCGGTTTTGGGTAGTTTGCTTACACTGCAAATATGTTTCAACCGTCAGTACTGCTTCTCAGCATCAACTGGTCAACTGAAAACGGTACTGGGAAACACGAACTTATCAACGGGGATGTTGAAGAACCCCTGAATCTGGGATGCATGAAGATCCATAGTCTACGGGTTGGGTCAGGGACAGTTCCATTCACTCATCTCTATTCCTCCTCTTCTGTGGCTACTCACGATGATGTGGTTACATCCAGCGCCTTCTAACATCGTAGCAACCAGCTTTGCGGTGATAGGCGCGCGACTACGGTCTTTCCTGTCCTGCCGGGCATACGGGTAGCAGGGCATGACGGCCGTGATGCTTCTCGCAGACGCCATCTTGCATGCACTTATTGCAATCAGGAGCTCCATCAGCATGTCGTTTACCGGATCCGATGCGGTTTGGATGATGAATACATCTGCCCCGCGCACTGAAGTCCCAATCGACACGAACGTTTCGCCGTTGGAAAACCGGGAGCTGTGAAGGGCTTCCGCGTTGAGGGGATAGCCAATTCTGAGGCGCGTTCCATGTTAGCTTTGAAATATACAGAGTAGCAGCATATCATGGATCATCATCGGTTAGACAATCAGAGTACCAGACCTATTAGTCACTAGCTGTACAAGTTCTCGATAGCTGCTACCTAAAGCAAACCTTGACATCAGCCTCGCATCAGCAGATAGGACAGGGAATATGAGATGCAGACCGGAAAGGAGGCAAAGTTGAGCGACCATCTTTAAAAGGCAGACTTTGATCTATAGTCCCCACGAAATACACACCTAAGCAACCCATTTTTTAAGCACAAACGAAGTGTTTTATGATGATTTTATTACAGCTGCGCAACCAAATGAATGAATGCCCAAAACGCATGACCCCCGTTTCGGGAAAAAAAAAAAAAAAAAAAAAAAAAGGTATCTCTGTATCAATTACAATAGTGAATCAAATGCGGATCCACCAGACAAAGACCGGTGAGATACGAAGTCTCCTGGTCGAGAATACGATAAGTCAGGTCGCTTATCGCCCATTTCTTTTTGTATCTGATAAGTTACATATCGCACAGACCCACCTGTGTGTTAAGTGTTATGTATGTCGTAATTTGGTTGATCTAAAATATCAGAAATCTGTAGAAATAAGATTCCAAAGTATCCATCAATTCCATACGTAATTGGTCTTGCGCAGCATATCGATTTTGTTAGAGTCATCATAATGCATAACTCCAATGGCTATTCGTCAGATCGTGTAGTTGTCCTAGAGCAAAGCAACTACCTGCTCAGCTGCATGACTATTCTGCGGAACTGTGAGAGCAATTCTCGAGCTTTCTCTGAGGCCTTTGAAAACGTTGCGATGCAAATTGTCGCTGCTGGTACGATCAACTTTATTGACACGAATCCTATGTCTCGAAGGGCTAATCTAACCGTAGCACTCAACTTGGTCCCAACCGAATCTGTGACCGTCCGTACTCCGACAGGGCTATCGTACAATGGGAAAAGCCAGGTCAAACCTGTCTGTGGTGTGAGTATTCTACGTGCCGGTGGAAGTTTCGAAAGCGCTCTGCGAAAGTGTTATGGGTTAGTTCCACCCTTGAATATTGGGGGAAACACTCCAAATGCCCCTCAGGTAAAGCAGAGGCTTAACTGGCTCAACTAATCATAGGCAAAATCTGAGCATGGGAAACATCTTGATCCAGCGCGACGAGGAAACCTGTCTGCCGGTGTATATCTACTCTAAACTTCCAAAAGATATTGCGTCCAAAAGTATGTATAGAATTAATCTAGTTTTTACTTTTGTGTCTATGTCGCCTATGAGTAACGAATGGCCAGGTATTCTGATCCTCGAGCCAATGCTTGCGACGGGTGGCTCAGCATCAAAAGCCATTGAGTTGTTAAAGGAGATGGACGTGCCGGAGGAGGAAATCATCTTTGTCAACCTGGTGGCTTCTCGAAAGGGGCTCGACACGATTATGAAACGTTTCTCCCGCCTGAGACTGGTGACAGCTGCGGTGGATGAAGATCTCACTGCTTCCAAGTAAGTTTGAGAAATTATTATTATATTTTTTTTTCATGATTTCAGTATCACTGCTAATATCTCGCGGCAGCCATATCGCCCCGGGCCTGGGCGATTTCGGAGATCGCTTTTATGGGTCTCTAGAATAAGAAGCTTAGCTTAGATTTATTCCATCAATTGATGTCTTGAGGAGAATTTCACTGTATATTGATCCAGCTGGTTCTAATTCACTTCTGTCTGGCATTGTATATGCTTTGGGTTGAACTTGATAGCCGTGGCCCTACTTACTCTAATCAATGTTATGGTTTTTAATTTTTTGACCTCAATTAATATAATTTGACATGATCGGAAGTTTGACGGTAGTCTCTAACAATAAAGCTTTCATCTGGAGATAATGAATCCTTTTTTCCCACAATACTTATTCATAGGTCGTCCCGAAGAGACGGTCACCGATATCTCCAAGTCCAGGCTTCACGTATCCCTCATCGTCCAACTCTGCGTCTTCTGCGCCAATCAAGAAGTCGACATTTTCCGGCCATACTGCCGCGGCCTTTTCGACGCCCGGCTTGCTTGCCACCAGCGACAGAAACGTAATCCTCTCAATTCCCCAACCCCTAGTGAATCGTTAGCGAGACGGAACTTGCCATACATGCAGAAGTGACACGGAGAGAGTGTGTTATCAGTCTTACTTCATTATGTTAATTGCAGCGGCTGCAGTGCCACCAGTTGCAATCAGGGGATCCAGAATATATGCGCGTTTGATGCTAGGGTGTCTCTTGGACAGTTTGTTGTAGTACTCGATCGGCTGCAGCGTCTGGCGTTCGCGGAAAAGTCCGAGGTGGTAGATGACCATGTTCGTGTCCTCGGGCAAAGACGCGACAAATGGTTCTAGCATGGCCATACCAGAGCGTAGGATCACGATGATAGCAATGGTTTCTTCGGCAGTTGGCGGTGGCGTTATTGCATGATTTGATATAATGGCCGATAGCTGAGCTACAATTGCTCGCACAGAAGAAGGCTTCAGAGATCGGTCGCGGAGCCTATTCAGACCGACCTCAAACTCCGGGTTGCGTATGATGGAAACGGTTGACGCCATTGCGATCTGCTTTTGAGGGAGCAAATGCTGAACGTAGGGGATCAATTGATAATAAGTATATGTTCACAGGACAAAGACGGTGTTAATCTACGCACATCATCTGCAGAGGGTCTTTGGCAATCTAAAGAGTAAATTGTGGCACGCTTTCGCCGGAACTCTCAAAAGACCATCTGATTCTGGCTCTGGAAAAGCGGAATAGCTCGCTGAGGCCCGATAAGAAGGATTTTGATTATGGTCCGCTTAGATACTGAAGATACTATACAACTATCAGGCCTGATGGTGGGGGCTTATCAGCGCCTTAAATACGACATAACCCTAACACCGGATGCAATAGTTATCCCCATAGTATGTAGTAATTAGTTTAGTTTTTCAGACATCGACACTGCATATCATATGCACCTAACTCTAGATACCGTCAGACGACGTAATTGGAAGAACCAATACGGCGGAATTTTTTACGCTCCATGCAACGTTAATTTAATGGCCACCGTTGAAGTCTCGTGGTAAAAACCACGTTTGCATCCATTGTCTAGCACTTTCCGCGACCTTGATACTGACCGTTTAACCAAAAAAAATGGCAAATCCAGATATTGCCTACCTGCTCAGTCTCGAGGCCGTGCGACAGCGCGCGCAGAAAGTTCTCCTAGCCGCCGAAGCGGGAGCCTTGCACAATTTCAAGTACGATGCGAATCGCATGCCAGAGGCAGCCGACTTTGTCGTTTCTATCGTCCAGCGCGATTTTGGGCCTGACAGATTCAGCGAAATCCCTCCCCACGGACGCTGGCAGCACTTTGACGTCGGCAGAGTTGCGCGTATCGCCCCGCTCCTAGAGAAATGGGCCGCGCAGGGAATCGACAAGCTCGAGGCAACTCGCCGGCTAGTCGACTTGTTTTTCGTCTCGGTGTTGCTCGATGCGGGCGCTGGCGATTTGTGGACGTTTACAGAGCCTGAGACTGGCCAGGTATACAGTCGCAGTGAAGGCATCGCGGTTGCGTCGCTCTACATGGTCTTGTCGGCAGCCTTCAACAGCTCTGGCAGTTCAGAGCCGACGGTAGACGGTACATTCATCAATTGATCACTAATGAAAGCTGAAGCCTCGGGCAGTACTAACAGATTCTTAGCTGCCGGCCTCATTGAATTCACCGATGAAATGTTTATCAAGTTTTTCCAGGTCACTAACGAGAACCCTATCATCGGGGTCTCGTCGCGCGTGAAACTGTTAAACAACGTTGGCAGATCACTGAAGCAGTTATCAGAGGTTGTCGGGGCAATTGGTAGACCCGGTAATATTGTTGGTAGGCTTTTACACGTTCCAGTCAGGTCGTCCAAGCGTAGAAGTACTGATTGCGAATAGACCATCTCGTTGCTTCATCAGCCAACAACGTTCTGGACTACAAGCTGATGTGGTCCGTCCTCCAGAGAATTCTCATCCCTTCATGGCCTGCAGACCGCCCGACCATTGACAACCAGCCGATCGGTGATGCATGGCCACTGCAAGTGCTTGCGCAGTCTGCCCCAGCCACCTCGGGCACGTCCACCGCAGGAATCCAGCCATTCCACAAGCTGACGCAGTGGCTTGGCTACTCCCTGATCGTGCCTTTTGTACGTATCCTAGGCATGACAGTTCTAAACGAGGAGTTGGCCACTGGACTCCCCGAATATCGCAATGGCGGCCTCTTTGTGGATCTCGGCGTCCTCAGCCTCAAGCCCGAAATCGCGCAGCAGCACACTCCCGCAGGCGAAGAGCTGCCCAGACTACCTCCGACGGCGGATGCGATTATAGAGTGGCGCGCCATGACAGTGGCTTTGCTAGACGAACTGTTTGTGTTGGTCTCGGCCAGGTTTGCTGAGCAAGGGACGACTCTGAGCATGGCGCAGATGCTGGAGGCTGGGACTTGGAAGGGCGGACGAGAGCTGGCGGCGAAACTGCGTCCGGAAACAAAATCAAGCCCAATCATCCTCGACGGCGATGGGACATTGTTTTAGCGATATCATCTGTAGTAGGTTTTGCCTCGCCATAAAGAATGCAATCAGCTTGAAAACGGCGTGATTAGAGTTAGGGTTAGAATTGAGGCTATTCTTAGGGTTACGGGACTGCTTGATTAGGGTTGATCGTAAAAGCTGATAAACAATCTGCGCAATACAATTTACGATCAAGATATCGGTAATGCCTTGACGCTTGCGTAGAGTTGCTTAGATTGTATCAGTAGATCGAGGAGTGGCTAGAAGCACAACAACCGCATGCACACTGTAAGCCGTACCATGGCAAGTGTGTTGATTGATAGAGCTATCTTGGCGTCGTAAGTCATCTCGTATTTACGGCGGCGACGGTCTCCACCTCGATAAGCTATGGACTTGCACTGGCGATATCGAAGCATGGTCTTATCGCGCGTCTGAGGAATGGGACGATTCAATCGCCAACGCAGCCCATGGCTTCGGTTGACGGTCCAAAAAATCCCATGGCACAATTTCCATACTACTCTGACATTCTGTGACGTGACTCTTTTATGAAGACGATGCGCCAGGTTTGTTGGTCTGAAATGAAGAAGATCAATACGACCTACGCTTTCAATGTTGATCCCTTACCTTCGCCCAGCAGCAAACAGAACGCACAGATGGCCATCCCCAAGTTCAGCGACTCCCTTAGCAAGGGCCGCGTTATTGTAAGTCGATATCATCCTTTACACAGAGCACGGAAAGACAGCGAAGAGTGCACCGGCTAACTTGCGGCCAGTTGACAACCTATCCAGGACAGAGCGTGGTCGATCCGATCAACCTCAACTGGGGCGTCGCTGACCCCCAGGAGCGAGGCCCTGTTGTCGTTTCGCGCAACGGCGAAACTCTGAGGAGGCGTAATGCCATCGGTGCCCACGGTGGCAGCTACTGCGTCTACAGCGCCCTTGCTATCGCCGCGGGCGACCTGCCAGCCAATTTTCGCCCCAGTTTCGACAACACCCAGCCAACCTTTGATTTCCCACAGCAGCCGGCTTGGGCGGACCCGACCAAGATCGTGGCCATGGATCCCTTTGGCCACGACGTTGTAAAGCACTACAGAAAACACCTTGACGAGGGCCTGGACGTGCGGCCGACCATTGCCGTCACCCGCGCGAATATGCGCGTCGCCGAGATCACCGACTCCATTGCCCAAGGCCACCTGCATGTCGATGGCAAGATTGTGATGAATTCTAACGGTGATGTACGTGTGACAAAATGTGCGGTCGAGCCTGTGTGGTATCTCCCAGGCGTTGCGGCGCGATTCGGCATTGACGAGGGCACTCTTCGACGCGCTCTGTTTGAACACACTGGCGGTAGCTATCCCGAGCTAATAACGCGGCCAGACATCAAGGTCTTCTTGCCACCTATCGGAGGACTTACGGTGTATATCTTTGGCCCACCGGAACGAGTGTCCGATGAGAAATGCAGACTCGCGCTCCGCATTCACGACGAGTGCAATGGCTCTGATGTGTTCCAGTCGGATATCTGCACGTGTCGTCCGTATCTCACATTTGGCATTGAGGAGGCTATCAAGGAGGCTCAGAATGGCGGCTCCGGCGTGGTGATCTATTTTCGCAAGGAGGGCCGCGCGCTCGGTGAGGTTGTCAAGTACCTCGTGTACAACTCACGCAAGCGTGGTGGTGATACGGCCGACAAGTACTTTGCTCGCACCGAGAATATCGCTGGCGTTAAAGATGTAGGTACCCAGTCTCCTCTTATTGTTTACTCAAATGTGCTGTTTTATTTTGGTGGGTGCTTGCTCACACAGACCCTCGCCTCGGGCTCTTGCAGATGAGATTCCAAGAATTGATGCCCGACATTCTTCACTGGCTGGGAGTGAAGAAGATCGACCGTATGCTTTCCATGTCTAATATGAAGCACGATGCTATTGTAAGACAAGGAATTCCTATTCTGGAGCGCATTCCCATTCCTGACCGTTCGTCTTCCTCCTTTTACAATCAAGCGCATTGGCCCCCTAACTCTTGGTTTTAGATATGATTCCTACGGATTCTCGCGTTGAGATAGATGCAAAAATCAATGCCGGCTATTTCACGAATGGTAAGGTATATACAAAAGAAGACCTTAAGCAAGTTCAAGGTCGCGGATGGCAAGGTTGGGAAGACGTGTCACACTGACAGCGGCTGCTGAACATTTCCTATTCATTTTATCTTTGTGAACACTATCAACATGGGAGGTTTGAAAATTAGTTCAAGGCATATTTTAAAATGAAGAGATCGGGGCATGGCAATGCATTACTACTGTCTTTGATGCTGCGAAGCCGATTTTAACAACATAGATCACCTTTCAAAATATTATTTTATGGTTATTCTGCTAATATAAATGGGCAAATGATTGAGTGAAGAAGTTTCAGTGACTGAAGTCTGCCTAGAGTGAAAGATATATCTAAAAACAACTCTTGTTAAAACTTCTCGAATGGGTCATGTCGAGCGTTGCAGATAGGGGATACTAATGTAGGTTTGTCTAAACTAAGCAAATTACATATACCACATTGATTCATAATTCATGGAGTGCTACTGTACAGAAGAAGAGAAATGTCTTGACACTTGTCAAAAACAATATGGCTATTTACTATCTTCATGCTTTGGTCTAACCTATACTCGCTTTCTTTCGAAAGTAAAATTCCGATTCCCGAGCGCAAATCTTTTATTGGGTAGATATACTGATTGATAGCTAGATGGGATGACACAGGCATACAACTTTAAACACTTATTGGTAACTGTTCCCATACCGCGCTCGCAGATGATCTTCCACTCTTACCGGCTCGTATAGGGCCTTTTGACCCGGTTTTAGGCAAGTCGGAATGCATTCAATTGTTTGGTCGAGAAGCCCTTCGTTGAAGAATGCCACGCTGTATCTAGCCTGGTTGCTCACAGGCGACATTACTCTGTGAAGTGTGGAGGTATAATAATTATTTGTCCATCGTTCTGGGCATTAAATTGATTAGCATGTCAGAACTAATGACCAGGTAGCTAGGACATCCTACCTAGCATATCGCCAATATTCACAACGAATGCACCATCGACCGGTTCAACAGTGTGCCAAGTCTCAGTAGGTTTATAAAAGACCTCCAATCCACCAACTTCAAAGTCGGGTCAGAAGAGGAGCCGACAAAGCCATAGTGGTTGAGAGAAAAAAAAAGGAGGGGAGAGGAACATCGTACCTTTGTCTTGTAGTAGCAGAGTCAGTGCACCAAAGTCAGTATGCGCACCTATACCCCGGGAATTCTTGGACATCTCCTCGGTCATCGGTGGATATTTATGGGCTCGACACATTGTTATGGCTGTTATTAGTTAGCCCCGACCAGATCGCAACTCTCTGTTCAGGGGGACATACAATCCTTACTACCAACAAAATCGTCGAAATATTCCTCGTCCAATTCCAGCCCCAAGGCTATTAGGCGAAATATAGCCTTGCTCAAACTTTGCATCTGGCCGAAATATTCCATCATGCTCTCCCTTAGACCTTCAACTTCCGTCTCTACAGGCCATTGATTTGGACCTTGAAGAAACCTTATGCCCTCTTCCTTTGGCCATTCAGGTCCAATCATAAAACCCTCTTTAGAGTCTATAAATTCCTTTTCCAATCTCTGCTCGCCAATTGTTTCAAATCCTCGAAGCGCTGGCGAGTTATTTCTGTGAAGTGCGAACTTCTTCTCAGCAGGAAGAGCAAAGAACATGACGAGTCGCTCTAACATCTTTGATATCAATTCTTGAGGAACACCATGACCGGTAATTTGTAAGAAGCCTGGGGATTGTGCAGCAGACGAGATTGCCGCAGCAATGGATGCAGTTGCACTCTTGTCACCGGCTAGATACCTTGATATGTCAATGACTGGAATACTAATCCCCATGGTCGAAGAGTTTATGCGGTATGGCCCGTCGTGCTGGTATACAACATGTGAATTTGTACAGTGATATAACCGTCTTCGAGACGAAAGCAGCCCAATTGAATACTGAACCAGGCTTTGACCAAATTTTTATTGGGGTGAGATATTTATCAACTGATGGAGCCTCTTATCGGTCCTTTATACACATGACTCGCCAATTTCCACTGATAACTGTATTTAACCCTAACCCTAACATCGGCCCAGAACAATCCGGGTGCGAGAGTGTATGCCAAGATGCACCCACCCATCTATCTCTGTCTATCTGCAACAAGTAAAGGTGTTTTTATCGTTTATCACCCGGAACAGCCTGTGAAAATCTTGATTTACGAGAATATAGCCGCTTCGATGCGAGAAACATTTTTTGTACTAACTAACTAACATATGGTAGGTTTTTGGCGTCTGCAATCGGTTCCCCACACGATAGGTAGAGCCTGGAACCACGAGTCAATGACACAAGCGATAAGCAATCACTCGCGGAGCAAATCCAAGTCTATTTCTTATCTTATAGGAAAAGAGGTACGACTATCTATGTCGGCTGGGGTCGCTGGTAATGATCCACTGATAAGCAATCTGGAATAGTGCATACCTACCGTACAATCATGCCTACTTCTATAGAGGTCGCGCCTCGCTACTTGGCGACTACCGGGCTGGCTGGGGAAAAGCTCTTGCGATAAAAATATCCTCCAAGCTTTGCATACGAGATGTTAACTCGCTGATTGGTTTGCTCGACTAAGGAAAACCATTCTCAGCGATAGTATCCATGATGCGTCGCAGAATCCAGCAAAAATTTGTCACAGTGAAAGCTGAAGCACAACGCAAGTCTACGATAGAAGGCTGGCTTCTACCCAAACAAGAATCCAGCTGGGCTCCAGGGGCGACATGGACCAACGTCGACCTGGACGTGACTCCCCCTGAACGTCGCACTTGGACAAGTTGGACGATCCTAGGCTACTGGATCAGCGATGTGATCAGTGTTCAAAGCTGGGAGACAGGAAGTAGCATCCTTGCAGTCGGGCTGTCATGGTGAGTATCCTTCACCAAATACTCTAGGACCAATACTAATGAAAAACACCAAAGGCGCGAGGCGATTTTCAGTATCATCTTTGGTTCTAGCGTGATGGCTGTACCGATGACATTGCATGGCTATGCAGGCGCCAAAACTCATGTCCCCTTTGCTGTTCTTGCACGCAGTGCCTTCGGTTATCATTTCGCCAAATTTCCTGTGATTGTGCGACTCGTCACTTGTTTCTTTTGGCATGCCATCACCAACTATCTTGGAATAGGAGCGACAACGCAAGTGATACGTGCAATATGGCCATCCTATCGGGATATTCCTAATCATCTACCTGCATCCGCTAATATCACTACGCAAGAAATAATATCATATTTCATCCTATGGACTATACAATTCCCTTTACTACTGATTCCACCATATAAAATGAGGTGGCTTTTCATGGTCAAGTCTATTATGATCACGGCTACTATCTTGGGCATGGTGATCTGGATTTGTATGCGAATTAACGGTTCTGGCACTATTTGGGAGCAGCAAGCAACAGTTTCAGGTTCGCAGAAGGCCTGGTTAACCATGTGGGCACTCAACAGCTGCACTGCGAGCTGGTAAGTTCTTTCTTGAACTCGTACACACGCAGAGTGAGGTTGAAGTTGTGCGCGGGCTAATTCTTAATGTGATCTCTTCCGAAAAAGGTCCACAGTGGGTGTGAATATCCCGGACTTTACTCGCTATATCGGCGCAGCTAAGACATCTCTGTCTCAGGGTCTGTGGTTCCCTCTAATTTGTAGCTGGGTTGCCGTGATTGGAATTGTGGTGACATCTGCATCAATCACGCTCTATGGACAGACCCTCTGGGATCCTATTTTAATTATTGATACCTGGGACGGACCTGCTGGAAGAGCTGCTGCTTTCTTCGCAGGTTTTAGTTGGGCTTTGGCGCAGATCTGCGTGAATATCTCAGCCACTGTTATCAGTGGAGCAAATGATATGACAAGCCTATGGCCCAAATACATCAATATCAGACGGGGCTCTATTGTCCTCACGTTAGTGGGAGGTTGGGGTCTGGTTCCATGGAAGATCTATAACTCTGCGACATCGCTGCTCATGTTCATGAACTCCTTGGGTATTTTCCTAGCCCCCATCATGGTACGTCAGATCAAGGCTTCCAGTCTCCGTTTGTATTCAAGACAAAGAGTACGCGTTCAATGCTATAACCTAACAATAAATAGGCCATTCAAATTGCGGACTTCTTCGTCGTCAAACGTCAGTCAATCGACGTCCCGTCTCTATACCAGCCTCATGGTCGATACGCCTATTGGCATGGACTTAATTGGCGCGCACTTACTGCAATGGCAGTTGCTGTCGGGCCTACTCTTCCTGGACTGATCAATGCTGTCAACCCTAATATTGATATCGGAGGTGCTAAATACATCACTGATCTCAATTGGTACTATGGATTCCTTAGCTCCTTTGGAACTCATTCAGTCCTTAGTCTTCTTTTCCCCGCTCGTGAGTCGCTCGTTCCACAGATGGTGCTTACATCTGAGGAAGTTGTCGAAAACGGAGGTTCTTCTCACGAAGAGAAGAAGAAGGGAGGAGAATCTGTTACTGTTTTGGGGGACATCCGACAATAGGCATATGGTTCCTGCTCCACACGCTGGATTGTACATTTCGTCAGTGGAATCTGTGACATATTTGATGGCACCTTTTCGAGATGAAGTGATAGTTTGTTATTTTTTATTTACTCGTATCATTATTATTTCGAATTGTTCAATATAAGGTCTTAAACCTCGAGATTACCCACACTGGAAGACGGCCTTTGAATATTATTGTGACGGCAGGTGTGTACGCAGTCGATAGATGCCTCCGGGGTTTGATATAGAGGCCTTGGAGCCTCACACGTGAACTCGGTTGTATCAACACTGGCCGCACACATCTGCTTACTAGTTTCCTTCCTCTTCTCCATATAATCAGTCAAAATCCCAATCAGATTGCCGCAAAATCTGACAATACAAGGTCTTGGCATCGCTTCCAAATACGGAATAGCGCATGTCTAGAAAAATTTGACCCACCGCGACCTTCGAGACTGACTTGCGACTTGCTTGGGCTGCGCTCGTCTCGGTCTTTGACAACGCATTTATTCAAATCGCTCAGAGATTTGTATATGTTTCTTTTAATGCGCTGAGGATTATATCCCGATTTTTATCAGCAGAGCTCCTGAGAGCTTTGTTGAAAATCCCTCCAACTTTGCCACCCCAGCCTGGAAATATTCGCCTATGAGATTGAAGATTGTTGGTATTGACTGCTGGCGAAAGGCTTTTCGCCGGAACTTCTGATTTCACAGAGACCTCCTCGCTTTCACACTCCATCTACACCGCCGGCCATGGATGACCTTCTCGAACTCGAGCTCATCGGGCTCGTGAACAAGGTGGTTTCCGAGCTTCAAAACCACCTCGGAGTCAACGACAAGACCCTTGCAGAGTTCTTAATCGCCCAGCGCCTCGAGTCCGACTCGTCCGAGACCTTTAACCGCAAAATAACCGAATTAGATCCCGATTCCTTTCCTCCTAGTCTTATCGAAAGTATCGACCGCCTCGTTGTAATGATGCACCCGTCCATGAAGGGCAAATCCGGGAACAAAGATGATCAACCCAAACAACGATCTGTCGAGGAAAAAGCACAAGTATTCTCCGGTCTTGCTATGCCCGATCAAGCACCAGTTCAGGATTCTATCGACGATGCCCTGCTCTCGCTAGAAGCTCTGGAGCCAAAAAGCCGGAAAAGTAAACCTCAACACCGAGGTCGCAGTCTCAGTCGTAGTCGCAGTCCCGAAATATGGAAGGAAAAGCGCTCCAGAAGTCGCTCCCTAAAGCGCGATAGACATAGGGACAAGAGATATGACGACCACGATTACGATGACACGAAGGCACGTAGGAAGCGACGCGACCGACATGATGATTACGATGATATCGATCGACAGAAGAAGGATAGACACCGATCTCGTCGGATTTCACCTGGAGTGGACAATGCTCCTGTCCTGCATAAGATTTACGACGGGCACGTGACGGGCATCAAAGACTTTGGCGCCTTTGTGAATTTACACGGGATCAAAGGGAAAGTGGATGGGCTCGTCCATGTCTCACGGCTGGCCGAAGGGCGCATTAACCATCCATCGGACTGGGTCGAAAGAAATCAACCAGTTAAGGTTAAAGTTACAAGTATCGATGGGACGAGAATCGGGCTGTCCATGAAGGACGTTGATCAGGAGACCGGCCAACATTTGACTCCTCAACCCACTTTCGGTTCCGGAGCAAACATGCAAGCTCTCGGAGGGAGCAATGGATACAATGATGGCGGATTCCAAGCTCCTGAACCAGCAAGACGACCAAACAAGAGACTAACATCTCCCGAGAGGTGGGAAATTCGCCAGCTTATTGCATCGGGTGTCGCAAAGGCGTCAGACTACCCCGACTTAGAAGAAGACTACAACGCAACACTCAGAGGCGATGGTGAGATGCAACTGGAAGAAGACCTGGATATTGAGGTAAAAGAAGAAGAACCACCCTTCCTTGCTGGTCAAACGAAGCAGTCTCTTGAGCTGTCGCCTATCCGCGTCGTCAAGGCTCCTGACGGATCTCTTAATCGGGCTGCTATGTCCGGCACGGCTCTAGGAAAAGAGAGAAAGGAACTGAAACAACAAGAAGCCCAACTGGCCCAGGAAGACGAAGAAAAAGTTGACCTGTCAGCTCAATGGAATGACCCGATGGTTGACCCGAGTCAGCGAAAATTTGCTAGCGACTTGAAGAACCCCAAAGCCAACGCTGGAAAAGCTGAAACAATTCCCGAATGGAGACGCGTTCAACCGAAGGATCAGTCATATGGAAAGAGAACAAATATGACGATAAAGCAGCAACGGGAATCCCTTCCAGTTTTTGCTTTCCGATCCCAACTCATTGAAGCCGTGCAGCAGCATCAAATTCTCATTGTGGTTGGTGAGACGGGATCTGGTAAAACGACCCAAGTAACGCAATACCTTGCCGAGGCAGGCTTCACGAATAATGGCATCATTGGATGTACTCAGCCTCGTCGTGTGGCCGCCATGTCAGTGGCGAAGCGTGTGGCCGAAGAGGTTGGATGTGTCCTAGGTGAAGAAGTTGGGTATTCCATTCGATTCGAGGAATGTACCAGTCCAGCCACTAAAATAAAATATATGACGGACGGTATGCTTCAGCGTGAAATCCTGCAAGACCCGAATCTCCACAAATACTCTATTATTATGCTTGACGAAGCACACGAGCGGACTATTGCAACAGATATTCTTTTTGCGCTTCTAAAAAAGACTATGAAGAACCGACCAGATCTCAAAGTGATTGTGACGTCTGCCACTCTCGACGCTGAAAAGTTCTCAACATATTTCAATGATGCTCCTATTTTCTCAATCCCTGGACGAACCTTTCCGGTTGAAATCCTCTATTCGCGGGAGCCCGAATCGGACTATCTTGATGCAGCTTTGGTCTCGGTCATGCAGATTCACCTGACGGAGCCGGCGGGAGACATTCTCTTGTTTTTAACGGGACAAGAAGAGATTGATACATCCTGTGAGATTTTATACGAAAGGATGAAGGCACTGGGACCTAGTGTCCCAGAATTGATCATCCTTCCTGTTTATTCAGCCTTGCCTACCGAGATGCAGAGCCGTATTTTTGATCCGGCACCTGCTGGCAGCCGAAAGGTTGTTATCGCCACCAACATTGCCGAAACATCAATCACGATTGATAATATCTACTACGTCGTCGATCCCGGTTTCGTAAAGCAAAATGCATACGATCCGAAGCTTGGCATGGATTCCCTTATTGTGACTCCCATTTCTCAAGCACAAGCCAACCAACGTGCTGGCCGTGCCGGCCGAACTGGACCAGGTAAATGCTTCAGGTTATACACAGAAGCAGCCTACCAGTCCGAGATGTTACCCACAACAATTCCTGATATTCAACGACAAAACCTGTCCATGACAATCCTCATGCTCAAGGCAATGGGCATAAACGATCTCTTGCACTTTGACTTCATGGATCCACCACCAATCAACACGACATTAACAGCTTTGGAAGAGCTATACGCGCTTAGTGCCCTCGACGACGAAGGTCTGCTAACACGACTGGGACGCAAAATGACCAGCTTCCCCATGGAACCTTCGCTTGCCAAGGTACTACTCACCTCCGTAGAGCTAGGCTGCTCGGATGAAATGCTCTCTATCGTGGCCATGCTCAACTTGGCCAACGTCTTCTATAGGCCAAAGGAGAAGCAAACGCAGGCCGATCAAAAGAAGGCCAAATTCCACGACCCAAATGGTGACCATCTCACACTTTTAAACGTATACAACTCGTGGAAGCACAGTGGCTATTCAAGTTCTTGGTGCTTTGAAAACTTTATCCAGGCACGGTCAATGAAACGGGCCAAAGATGTCCGCGATCAGCTGGTCAAGATTATGGAGCGTTCTCACCATAAAGTCATTTCATGTGGTCGCAAGACAGAACAAGTACGCCAAGCGTTATGCGCCGGCTTCTTCCGCAATTCAGCACGTAAGGAGACCGAGGCTGGGGCCGGGGGCTACAAGACGCTCACTGAGGGCACTCCAGTGTACGTGCATCCGTCATCCGCGCTGTTCGGGAAACAAGCTGAGTGGGTAATTTACCATGAACTGGTGCTTACAACACGCGAATATATGAGGTTCACAACTAGCATAAATGGCATTTGGTTAACACAGGCAGCCCCAACTTTCTTCAAAGTGGCGGGCACAAACGGCACCATGTCGAAGCGCCGGAAACAGGAGAGGATACAGCCCTTATACAATAGGTATGCGGGTGAAGATGACTGGCGATTGTCAGCTCAGCGCAGGGGTGGTAGAGGTGGCGGAGGTGGCACTTGGGGATAAAAGGCGTATCTTATATTTCCATGGACACGTAATAATATTCAATCTTATTTGTAAAATTGGGCCGTTTCTTATATGGAATATAAATTGTCGTGTTGGCCTGAACTGTCAGGCACCAGAGTCACGTGCTATGGCATCCCATGAGATGCCTTGCAAACGCTTCTACTTGCTTCCCTGAATACTACATGGTTTTTTGCCAGAAGATGCGAGACAAATTTCAGTGCATATAGCACAGTCCTCGCAGTTGAGACCGCTCAAGATCGACCATTTTCAGCTTGTAAATACCACGTGCAATTTGTACATATAGTTTTACTAAAGAGCAGATTCTTGTTCTGACTAAGGTACTTGTAAGATTGATTTGCGAGGCGATCCGCATTTGAGCATATCGCCTAAAGTATAATACGTGGAAGACATAAAATGCGTATATCATTCGGTATAAATTTAAAAACATTAAAAATGAATGAGTAAACAGAGCCCTCGCAACCTCGGAGTTACTGAAGCGAACTTTGTCTTACGACTTTATGGCACTTGATTCCGACCCGAAATTTACTGTTAGACCACTGATAATTGACATGAGATTATAAATATGGTCGTCCTATGAAATACCGCGCAAACCCTTTCAATTAATCCACATATTACTGTGTATTAATACTGTGTAAAGAGCGGAATTATTGCCGCCTGTGTCTATTGAGTCTATGTGCGGAATTTGACTTCCAGATACCGAGTCTAGGCCTCGTGTTTTCTATCTAGAGCTGAATAATCTTTTCTATTTGCTTCAGGAGTCAAGAAATTACTCATGTAATCAATTAACATATGTGGATTCCTTAATGAAACCCCTTAGCCACGACAATGTTGCCCACGAACTAGCATGAGCATTACCCTATATTATCTCTTCAACGGCGCCGATGAGTTACAAACACAAACACATTCGCAATTTATGTCTTCAATTTCTCTATTGAGTATTCCTAAAAGGATCCACTGATTACATGTGTGGTGGTCCTGGTCTAGATATCGGCTCTTTATCAATGGGACAGCTCGGATATACGGATCTAAGCGGGTATACGGGTTTATAGTATGAGATACTGGGAGTATAAAAAAAATTAGCTTTTCGACGCGATTTGTTACATACTATTAAATTATCCTTTTATTTCTCGACCTATAGCCTTTCTCTCAGTACCATAGCGTGGTTACAGTCAATTAGCCTTCTGCTGCCAGGTGGTGTGACTAACGGAGCCCTAATTCTTTGAAAATATCCATTTGAGACTGCCTGGCTCTCTTCACAATGAACTCCAACTCCTCGAGCACATTAGATCTTGAGCGAGGTGTTATAAAACCTCGAAAGCGATTGACTGTGACATTTCGTGGCCTAAATGTCCACGTCACAGCGCCTGACGCAGCCTTGGGCGAGACTCTGTTGTCAGTTGCAGATCCCCGGCAGTTGTTAACTGTGTTCCGCAGAAATGAAAAACCAAAAAGGGTATGTACTTAGGAGGAAGAAAAAATGTTAAGTTCTTTGCTTATTTAATGGTATGACTAATTGGTACTAGACGATACTCAAAGACATCACTGGACAGGTCAGACCGGGTGAAATGGTAAGAATGCCCCCAATTCAAGAAAAACAAATAATAGCTAATAAGTCAATTGATATAAATAGATGCTTGTTTTAGGGCGACCTGGATCTGGATGCACATCCCTTTTACGCGTTCTTTCCAATGACCGGGAGTCCTTTGACGAAGTGGTCGGCGAAACTCGCTACGGGAGCATGGATCACAAAGAAGCAAAAACATTCAGGCAGCAAATAATGTTTAACAACGAGGATGATATGCACTTTCCCACTCTGACAGTCAACCGAACCATGAAATTTGCGCTGCGGACGAAGATTCCTCGCGAACGGCCGGAACATTTGAAAAATGAGAAGGAGTTTGTTAAGCAGGAACGAGATGGAATTTTAGAGTCACTTGGGATTCCACACACTAGGAAGACATTGGTGGGAAATGAGTTTATTCGTGGAGTATCTGGAGGAGAGAGGAAACGAGTTTCTCTGGCTGAGGTAATGGCGGGACAGGTAGGTCTTATCTTATACATTGACTGACTCTCAAATCGTGTGACACAGTACTGATAATAAATTAAAAACTTAGAGTCCTGTTCAGTTCTGGGATAATCCTACTCGAGGCTTGGACTCAAAGACAGCCGTTGAGTTTGCACGTATGCTGAGGCGAGAAGCGGACGAAAATAGCAAGACCATCATCGCCACAATGTACCAGGCAGGAAACGGTATCTACGACGAGTTTGATAAGATCCTCGTTCTGGCGGACGGTCGGGTCACCTACTACGGTCCCCGCCATTTGGCACGAAAATATTTCGAAGACCTGGGATTTTCGTGTCCTAAAGGGGCAAATATTGCCGATTTTCTCACTTCCGTAACTGTACTCACTGAGCGAATTGTTCTTTCTGGCATGGAAGGCAAGGTTCCCAATACTGCCGCAGAATTTGAGGCTGCTTATCGCCAGAGCGCAATCTATACAAAGATGATTGATGAGATTGTGGAACCTGATAAACTGAGGGTGGAGAAAGATGACTTGGTTATGGCAGTCACCAGTGAAAAGCGAAAAACACATATCTCTCGTCCCCAGAGCGCCTATACGGTTAATCTCTGGGACCAAGTTATGGCCTGCACAATTCGGTAGGTGCCATTCTGTTTGGCAATAAATATGAGACCTTTATGCTGATTATATGTTAGACAATTCCAAATTATGATAGGAGACAGGCTCTCGCTCGGAATTAAAGTTGCATCTGCTATCATTCAAGCACTTGTGTGCGGCAGCTTGTTCTACAATCTGCCGCTTGATAGTTCGTCTATCTTTCTGCGGCCGGGGGTACTTTTCTTCCCAATCTTATACTTTCTACTCGAGTCTCTTGGCGAAACAACTGGTGCTTTCATGGGTCGTCCGATTCTATCTCGCCAAAAGCGGTTTGCCTTTTACCGTCCAACAGCTTTTTGTATTGCCAACGCCATCACCGACATCCCTGTTGTC
The DNA here is from genome assembly GCA_001939245.1 of Talaromyces wortmannii. Lineage (NCBI taxonomy): Eukaryota > Fungi > Ascomycota > Eurotiomycetes > Eurotiales > Trichocomaceae > Talaromyces > Talaromyces wortmannii. The sequence goes on from MJVA01000858.1 coordinate 881,670, forward strand.
TTTGTGCAGGTATCCTGCTTCTCTTTGATTCTCTATTTTATGTCTTCCTTGCAAAAGGACGCCGGAAAGTTCTTCACCTTTTGGATTGTCGTCTGTGTGAATACCCTCTGCTCGATGCAGCTTTTCCGGGCCGTCGGTGCATTATGCAGGAAGTTTGGAAATGCATCGAAGATATCCGGGCTACTGTCCACTGTATTCTTTGTATATGGGGGTGATTATTCCTATAGGCTGGCTACAACCAGATTGCATATGCTAATACTTGATACTAGGCTACCTGATCCCCTTCGAAAAAATGCATGTCTGGTTTCGCTGGATATTCTACCTCAATCCCGGCGCATACGCCTTCGAAGCCCTCATGGCCAACGAATTTGGCGGACTGGAGCTGCAATGTGTAGAACCGGACTATATTCCTTATGGACCTGGATACTCTAACACTTTCTCTCCATCTCGCGGTTGCTCGGTAGTCGGTAGCAACGAGAACGGCGTCATCGACGGGGCAACCTACGCGCGAGAGCAGTATCACTATTCATCGCACCACATATGGCGCAGCTTCGGCGTGATTGTGGGCATGTGGATATTTTTTATCTTCTTGACTTCTCTTGGCTTTGAACTAAGGAACAGTCAGTCCGGCTCGTCGGTTTTACTATACAAACGCGGGAGTGAGAAGCAACGGTCTACTTCTGTAGAAGCAAAGCACAATCCGGAGACCAGTACTAATGCAGGGCTTTCGTTGACAAAAAATTTGAAGCAGTCTACCTTTTCCTGGAAGAATTTGGATTATCATGTCCCGTTTCAGGGGCAAAAGAAACAGCTGCTAGATCAGGTGTTTGGGTTTGTTAAGCCTGGAAACTTGGTGGCTTTGATGGGCTGCTCTGGGGCCGGGAAGACTACGTATGGTTTCCCTTCTCGTAACATTCTATGAGGAGTTACCACCTAATTTACTGATTTTTTGAATTATAGATTGCTAGACGTATTGGCCCAGCGCAAAGATAGCGGCGAAATTTACGGGTCTATCTTGATCGATGGGCGCCCACAAGGGGTGAGCTTCCAGCGAACGACAGGATATTGCGAACAAATGGACGTTCATGAAGCTAGTGCTACTGTAAAAGAAGCTCTTGTATTTTCGGCAATTCTCCGACAACCAGCCTCCGTTCCTCAAGACGAGAAACTTGAATATGTCGATCATATAATCAACCTTCTAGAATTAACAGATATCCAAGATGCTCTTATTGGAGGTAAGCCATGCTTCTTACAAAAAGAAACAAAGCATTCTTGTGAGACGTTTACGGCTAACGATAATACAGTTCCCGGGGCTGGTTTGAGTATCGAACAACGAAAGAGGGTGACACTGGGTGTTGAGCTGGTGGCGAAACCCACGTTACTTTTCTTAGATGAGCCCACATCAGGCTTAGATGGACAATCGGCTTACAATATCATCCGTTTCCTGAGAAAGCTTGTCGATGGGGGTCAAGCAGTTCTCGTAAGTACCTACTTCCAGGAGAAAACTTTATTGTTCATGTCTTAATACTATGGAACAGTGTACCATTCACCAGCCCTCGGCTGTTCTATTTGACGCATTCGACTCATTACTTCTGCTTGCCAAAGGTGGAAAGATGGCTTATTTTGGTGAAAGTATGGATTCCTTTCGCTCACCCCTAAAGTCGAACCTCAGGAACTAAGCTGACTTGTCAATCCTTTATAGCCGGCGAAGAGTCTACGAAAGTGCTAGACTACTTCGCCAAGAATGGAGCTCCTTGCCCTCCAGATGCCAACCCAGCAGAACACATTGTAGAGGTCATCCAAGGTAATGCAGAACGAAACATTGATTGGGTTGATGTGTGGAATCGGTCGGAAGAACGCCAGAGCGTCATTACCGAGCTGGAAGAACTTAACAACAAAAGCAAAGCCGATACAGAGGAAGAGAGCGAAGAGAGTCAATCAGACTTTGCAACATCTCATTGGTTCCAGTTCTGCACGGTCTTAAAGAGAATCATGATTCAGCTCTGGCGGTCACCTGTAAGCATCTAATTGAGGCTGGATATCACTACTTGATGCAAGAAAAGCTCTAACAGATTCCAGGATTATATATGGAACAAAATTATTTTACATATCTTTGCAGCCCTATTCAGTGGATTCACATTTTGGAAAATGGGGAACAGCTCCTTTGATCTCCAACTCCGTCTATTTGCCATCTTCAACTTCATTTTCGTGGCTCCCGGATGTATCAACCAGATGCAGCCCTTTTTCTTGCACAATCGGGATATTTTCGAGACTCGGGAGAAAAAGGTATTACTCACACCTTTACATGCCGAAATAACAAAATACTAATATCTACAGTCCAAAACATACCACTGGATAGCATTTATTGGCGCACAAGTTGTCTCAGAAATTCCTTATTTGATCCTCTGTGCCACAGTCTACTTCGTTTGTTGGTATTACACGGCCGGTTTCCCAAATGCATCTAGTGTTGCCGGCCAAGTCTATCTCCAAATGATCTGTAGGTTCCATCAAATTCCTGAGAATCACGAGCAAAGTGAAAGCTGACCAAGGCGGAATAATAGTCTACGAATTCTTGTATACCTCACTTGGGCAAGCCATTGCAGCCTACGCGCCAAACGAATACTTTGCCGCCATCATGAACCCCGTTATCATCGGTGCTGGATTAATCAGTTTCTGCGGTGTAGTGGTTCCCTATTCCCAAATGCAAGCTTTCTGGCGGTATTGGCTCTACTATCTCGACCCATTCACCTATCTAGTCGGCGGACTTCTCGGCGAAGTCCTATGGGACGTTCAAGTCGAATGTGCTGCCTCAGAGTTGGTCCATTTCAGCATCTCATCCCTGAACCAGACCTGCGGTGAATACATGGCGGATTTCTTGGCCACGCAGACTGGATATCTGGTTGACCCGCAGTCGACTTCGACATGCTCATTCTGTCAGTACCAGACCGGAGCGGATTACGCAAGGACTTTTAATTTGAAGGAGAAGTACTATTCCTGGCGAGATGTAAGCTTTGTCTTTCTTCCATAATAGAGTTTGGCTAACTAGTTCTAGATTGGCATCACGGCGTTATTTTGCATTAGCTCGTACGCTTGTGTCTTTCTTATGATGAAACTGAGAAGTAAGAAGACGAAGAGCGCGAGGTCCGAATAATTGCATGTTATTGAAGAGCGACAGCAAGATACTTGGATTATTAAACCGAATAGAATAGAATCACATAGACAGCTCGTCTTGTTCGTTAGAGGTCATATATAAATTGATCTTAAGTTACTATAAAAGTTCGATCTATAGAGCAAAATGTTCAAAGGTTTCTATATACCTTGTAAAGGCAATGTTATTAACAAAGGAAATGGCTACAATATTATACTACCAATCTGTCCAAAACAGAATGCTGTCCACGTCCATCCTCCAGGACCTTGAGTCATTCAAGTTTCTGTCAATCGAGTCCTTCATAAATTTCGTTTTTATTCTTCCTTTGTTCGTTTGTTTCATCGTGCTCGTCGTCAAAAATCCCGGGGGTATCACTTTTTTTAAGTCCTTCTCCGCCTGATCATTACATCAAAAAAATCCATCATTAACATCATCATCCCGTTCCTGTACATGGGACATTACTCAAAAATGTAAATTGAGTGGTCTATTTGTTGAGCCATTGGACCAACTCGCCCAGCTCCTGGCGTCGTTCATCCTCGAGTTGGTCTTCGTCAGAGAGGACGGACTGGAAGATGGGCAGGAGCTGGGGTGTAAGCTGGCGAACGGTGGGGTCTTCCCATTTATCTGCAGAATGTTAGTTATATTCCTTTATTTCGGTCAAAGCTCAAACTATGAAGAGGGGAACGTACAGAGTTGGGCAATCATCTTGTAGAGAGGCTCGTTCTCTTCGTAATCATTCTTCAAAGGTAGAATGTTGACAATGGCAGGGAGCACATCGGCGATGGGCACCTTGTCGTGCTGCTTCAAGATCATGCGAGAGAGGCAGCCGGTAGCGTTGTCTGGAAGACGAGACACCTCCTGTTGCAAGCATGGCTCAAGCTTTTGCAAGATTGTAGGGAACTGAGACACAATGGAGGCGTCGTTGGTGGCCTCAATGAGACGTCCAGTGGCATAGGCAGCGTTAGACTTGGTCTGAGGATCCTCGTCGCTGAGACGCTTGAGAAGAAGAGGCAAGAAACGGCTGGTCAAGGGAGTAACTGAATCCTTCATTCCGGTGATCACTTCAGCAAGCACACCAACGCCAGTGGCTCGCTCGATGTTCTCTGAACTGCTCATAAAGCGAAGCACGCTCTTCTCGAAAATCTTCCAAAGTTCTGGGAAGTCCGGGCCAAGAGCAGCGGCGAGACCAGAGACAACGTCAAGGGCGCGGTCAATGACGATCCAATCAAATTCAGAAGTCTCGCCCATGACTTCTTGAAGCTCTTCATCATCGCCAAAGTCTTGCTGGCATGTGTGCTTCTTGCTAATGAGGTCGGTAACTTGCTGAACGACATTGGTGAGCACATTTTCGCTTGAAATGAGCGAAGGACCAGTGTAGCGCAGGTTATCGGCCAGGTTGCTGCAGAGATCACCAACAGTGGCTCTGTAAAATCATTAGCACAGATCAAAATAATTTTTGTCAATTGTAAAATGGAAAATCATAGGGAGTCAGATACGTTGGAATACGTTGTTAACAGCAATCACGCTTTGCGTGTCTGAGTGAGCTGGGTAACGGTGCTATCATCATGTAAAGAAAGGGGGGAGGGACAGGAAGAAAAAAGAAAGGGAAAAAAACTTACGGGTCAGCCTCTTCGCCCCACATCTTGACAGTAGCAGTCATGAGGATCTCGCCGAATTTCTTAACCTCAGCAGGTGGTTGAACCTTGACAGGAAGGCCAGCCTCCCACTTGGGCATCTGACCATTGTCCTCGGCCAAGGCGAACAAAGTGGCATAAGCACGGTGGAGAGTGCTGATGGTGCTCTTGCGAACACCCTCGTACGGGTGCTCAGTGAGAGGAAGCACCAGCTCGATGGTCTTTTCGAAGAAAGGAAGATAAGCACTCTTGGTGTGGCTAATCAAATCGCCGATAACCTCGACAGCAATCTCCTTTTCGAGAGCGAGAGGGGTGACCGTAGTAAAGTCGTCCCAGTCATCTTCGTCATCAAGATCGATATCCTCAATGCCGCCATCTTCCTCGTCATCAGAGACATCGGCAACCTTGATCTTGCGGCCACCAATGGTAACTTCCTGGCCGACAAGGTCCTTGGCAGCTTCGCCGAGTTCAACCTCGAGATCAGCCTCCTCTTGCTCGATGCAAGCACTCAAACCCTTGAAGACGCCGTCCAAGAACGGCTTGAATTCCTCTCCGTAAACCTTGGAGATGGAGCCCCACAGCATGTAAGTGCTTTCCTTGAGGCGAGAGTGGTCGAGGTGGAGAGCTTCCTCGCTGGCGCGCATGAGCGGCTCAACGTAAGGCTGATAGTTCTGGGGACCGGCAGCAGCAGACATCTGGCCCATAGCATCAATGATGCTAGCACGGAGGTCAAGCTCCTCTTCGTTCTCCTTCTTAGTAGCGTACTCTTGCATGAGGTGCATGGACTTCTCAAAGTATGGCAGGAAGGCCTCTCCAGCAGAGGAGGCAATGGAACCAATGGCATTAGCAGTCAGTCCCTTAATCTTGAAGTCAGGGTGGTTGAAGAGCTTGTGCATAAGAGGAATGATTTCTTCCTGGTAAGGAACAACGTCCTTGGACTCAAGGCCCTCGACAACAGTAGCTATAGCACTGACAGCAGCCTTCATGATGTTAACCGTAGGGCCGGTCTCCTCGCCGCTGTAGCTCTGCATCGCACTGGCAAGGTTCTGAACCAAGAGCGGCATGAGCTTGGCATGCTCCTTGCCAACATCCTCACCGAGGTCATCGGCAAGACGAGCAACACCGTGAAGAGTCGCCTGACGCACCTTGGGCTCCTTGTCGTTCAAAAGGTGGAGCACCATAGGTATGATTTCATGGAACTGGGTGCTGATGAAGTCGGGAGCACCCTCGACGCACATTCCCAAAGCCATAATTCCGGCACGGCGGTAGTCTGCATTGTCGCTGTTGAAGTATTGACCAAGGGCTTGCAGCAGTGGAACGACGACTTGGCTCGGTGGCAGGCTCTGAGCAAGCATATCAAGCAGACCCAAGGCGGAACGAGCGGGAGTAATCTCGTCGTCATCATCATCATCGTCCAGTTCAGTGACGACGTGAAGGGCGGTGCGGGTAAGCTGTTCGCCAACCTTGATGCCTTGGACCTTGTTCTTGCGGTACTTGACGCACTGCATCAGGAAGCTAATAGCTTGTGTGCGGGTATCCTCAGCCAGTTGAGTGTTGGCAGAGATTTCGTTCATGAACGTGATCAAATCCTTGAGGTGAGCGTTCATGAGGGCGGGGTCACAGCCAAGCAGTGTCTGGAAGACTTCGAAAGCCTGCATGATACGGTCTTCGTCGGTGGTATCGATGGCGTCCTTGAGCACGTGCACCATGTCGGGGAAGACCTGCTGGAAGGCCTTGACAGGGGCCTCGTCCTCATCGGAGTCGAGGTGGGTGGCAAGCTTGCTAAGAGCCAGAAGTGTGTTGATCCGCACCTCGGCGCTCTCCGGGTCGCGGATAGTTTTGCTGAAAAGAGTAAATAGATCCTTGAACTTGTCCTCGAAGCCTTCGCCCAGGGACTCGAGAATGGTGAAGAAAATGTAGACAGCAATTGCGCGCTCGTCCTTGTTGTTGCTCATGGCAGCCTGGACAAGGAAGTTGGGCAGGTCGGCCCATTCTCCGTCCGGAAGATCGATCTTGGCAATTGAAGAGACGACACGGGCAATGGCGTGACGCACCAGCTCCTGATCGCTGCTCATGGTGCCGCGTAGCAGTTGCTCTCGGATCTGTGGCTTCTGGTCGGCGGGGAACTTCACCCAGAACTTGCTGACGAGACTGCGGGCCTCGACGGCAGCCAACTGGCGCAGGTCAACGCTATCGTGGCTGGTGGCGATCTGGATGAGGAAGATGAAGGATTCGGGCTTGTTGTAGTACTCCTTTTGCAGGACGCCCGTGGCATCCTTGACGTTGCCATTGGCAGCTATACCATGCATATGTTAGTTATCGAGGTCGACATCGTTGGAATAATGCAGTTAAAAAAGAACTCATCGGAAACTCACGGTTAAGGATGATCTGCAGCTGCTGCAGAAATCTTTGTTGATCCATGTCAGGCAACGATCTATTGACGCAGAGCGTCGTTTGTGGTTGAAAAAAGAGAAGCGACAAAAAAACAATAGATGACGCGGGGTTGCACAACCCGTGGCGATTCTAGATTTTTATCACTGATACGCAAGGGAGAACTACTGACTGTTCTCGGTAGCCCTCACACTCCCTGGGAGACGATGGGAGTTGGAAAGAATGGTATGAAAAGAAAAAGAGAAAAAAAAAAGGAGGTGGAGGGGCAGAAGAGGATTTTGGTGTTTTTTTTTTTTTTCTGCCGTAAATAAAAAAAAATATTTCTCCCCGCTGGAGCTGGCGAGCCCAATCGGCGGCGCCCACGCGTCCCCACCCCGCGCCGTGCCCCTCGTCGCGCATGCACCGTGACGCTTGCTTGTGCATCAGCTTTTTAATTACAGTTCAATTGATGGATGATGTTTACAGAAAAAAAGAAGCTGGACAAAAAGTAATGGTATCCAATCATGTGCTATTTACATCAATTCATTGACTCCGGGCGCACCCCTCTTCCAACACGCTGAATTTCGCGGAAACAAAATAAAAATAGACAAATCTGAGATGGAGAAATAATAAAAAAAAAAAAAAAAAAAAATAGGAACGACGCCCCCAAACAGGCGGTATGTTTGGCCGTCGGTTAGTTGCGGCCTTATCAGTCCTCATCCTCAGAGTCGTAGTCGTAGTCATCGTCGTTCATAAGGAGTGATCGGTAGCCACGCGCAGCGAGGTTTTCTTCCAGTCCGCCATCGGACTCTGGATCAGCGTATCCTACAAGAAACAGAAGTGTCAGTAACTGGCAAAAAGACTGATAAGGGGACCGGACTCGAGGGAAGAAAAAAGAAAACTAACCTTCACCGCCAAAATAGCTCAAAGCGACTGGCAAAAAGATTAGAGCGTGAGTAGATGCGAAAATGACCAGAGCCAACCAGACTCGGAAATAGTATATCTCGAAAATCTTGCTGCGCGTAAAGGCCAGCACACACACACCAAGCAACTTGGTGATTGTAATGCCGCTGAAGACACTGCCTCCAACGTTCACGAGCGCGGTCCATGCACGCGCGTCTTTGCCACGCAGTTTAGGGCTGCGTTCTAGGATGCCCCGAGATGGAAACATGAAAGCTCGCGCAATGTGGGCGCAGAATTCGACTCCGATGCCGACGCAAATCACTAAATTGACGAGCGACACGGCGTTGAGGGACACACCAGCCACGGCCATTGTCCCGATGATATCGACCACAATCATAACAACCGTCGTGGCAACGACGGCCCCGGTGGCGACGGAGCCCAGTAGAATAGAGCTAAGCAGGAATATCAGAGCAACAGCAGCTCCAAGAAGAGTGCCGGTCAGTTGAATGATGCTTGCATATTGATCAAAGAAAATGTAAAACTTGGAATAAGGGAAGATGTCGATATCGTGTTCATTCGACAGGTCGTTTGAAATTCGGCGAGCGGCAGCATACGCGTTAATGAAATCAGACTGGCTCTTCAGTGGAGTATGGCTCGTACGGAAATGACTGGCCCGGGTCGTAATGTCTTTGGGATCAATCACCAGAGCATTGCTGTAGGGGGCTTTGCCTCCGAGAGGGCAGGATTCGTCGGTTGGCGAATCAATCCACTTTTTCGCGTAATGGATGAACTCCTGGCCTTCAGGCATTCCATATAAGGTGATGTTCCATGGGGGGACTCGGCTCTCGAAACATGTGTCTCCATCTTCCTTGCAACAGTCTTGCTGCGGGTTAAGCCAGTAAAAGAAGTCATCAATCCAGCTGGCGGTCGATCCAGAGATATACGATACCTCAGGCCGTTTTGCTTCTTGCTCCAGCACAAAAGGAAGCGAGTATTCTTCGCATGTAGAAAACCGGCCACAGAGCTGTCGCTGATGGGACCGTGCTGTGATGTTCACGTCGCGGGTCACAAAGTATACCGGCGGTCCAGTTTGGAAATATGCATCAAGGTCGTCAAAGTATTGAATAAGATAGGATTCGCTGGGAAGGGCAATACGCTGGTCCAGGCCAAGTTGCACTTCGGGTATCAAAGCCAGGCCGGCTGCAAAAAGCCCAAGGAAAAAGACGATCACGCCGGCCTTGACGCGCCGATCCAGTAAAGTTGGAGCATAAACGCGACGAATAAACTCCTGTAGCAGGCTTTCTCCAGCCATGTCATCAAATGCAGCACCATCCTGTAAACCGGACGATGTTGCCCGGCGGACTGTCAAGCAGGGGAAGCAGTCCGCTCGGAGACTCTCTACTCTCTTTTGGTTGAGAGCGAGAACAGAGATGAACATAGTGACTTGTAAAATCGCATTGATAAAGACGGCTCCAGCCGCATACGCTGCAAAATTTTTGACCGCGGGCATGCCGACCAAAATTCCCAAAGCGAAAGCCACCGTTTCTGTAATGGCCGACAGAAGAATGCTCGGACCCATGCGGCCAAGCGCACGAGCAACACGTTCATCGATTTCCTCATCAGGGTGGCTGACATTGACACGATCAAACTCATTGACGATCAAAAAGATATTATCGACGCCGACGGCAAGAACCAGGAAAGGTATCACCTCGGCAATAATCAGTGTGACCTTAATGTCAGCTGCTGAGAACAGCCCAACAGACGCAGACACTGACATGAGTACAATTACAATGCCAACAATACCCAGTGTAAATTTTGACTGCACCAACGCGTTGGACGGGTTCATCACAAGCGATCTAAAGGTCAATGCCCCAGAGCCCAGGGCGACGGAAGCATAGATGAACATTATAACGTAGCTGATGACTACGATCTTGGCATCGGTATTGGTGGATTTGTTCAGTTCCTGTTCGAGACTTTTCTCGGTGTTGAACGAGACACGAAGGTTGCGTTCGGCGGCTTCTTCTTGCACTACAGACAAAATCCGCTGCAGGCTATCTTCCCAATCCATTGCCTTCTGCTCGCCTTCCGAGCCCTGCGCAAAGTTGTTTACCACCCATGTAACCACAAGAGCATTTGCATCGAGAATATTGCCGGTATCTTCATAGCCGCCAAGGATCATGGTAGGTTGAAGCGGTTGTTTAAAGTCTGGGAGGCACCTCACATCACCGGGAGACTCGGTACAATGGGTGAGTGTCTTGGCCCAGTTTCTCGGGGTGACCCCGACCATGGAGCCGCCATAGTATCCGGTAAGGGACTGTACCACGCATGCGTCTCCTGTGGGCTTGAAGCATACATCATCTAGAGTTAAGCCTTGGTTCAAAGATATCATTCGACGAACTCTGCTCTCGACATCGGACCACCAGCTTAGCGTCTCGTAGCTCAGAACAGGACCTGTGTCATTCACGAGGAATACCTGTTCAGCACGGTAAAATGGCCCAAAATTTTGGTCAAAGTATTCCTTCTCCTGCGCAGCGTCCGAGGTCGGGCTAACCCACAGGCGAACTGGATCGGTTTCGACGGCAAACTGCAACCAACCCAAGCTAAGCAACCCAACAATGAGAATGCTCAAAGAGATTGTAATAGCGGGAAAGCGAGCACAAGTACCACCGATTCGACTGAATATGGTGTCGCATACATCGTTTAACCTGTAGTCTCTCAGAGGGTTTTGCATATATTCAGCACCGTGAACGTAATCGATATCGTCCTCGTCATCACTAGCGACCGGATCTTGTAACAGTCTAACACGTTCTGGCTTGCGAAACCTGCGCTCACGATAGGTTACGTAGCTTGATACCAATACAATGATCAGTAAAAATACCGAGTAAATGAGGACCACGGCGAAGGATAAACAAGGCATGAGCCCAACATGGCAATACTCCTGTGATTTAACTTCGGGCAAAGTCGGGCAGACAGAGGGACAATCTACACAAGAACATCGATAGGCAGGATCAGAGTCATTGCAAGCTTTTGGCGTCAGTGGAAGTGCCTGCATGCCGTGGGGGTCAGGATTTCTTGGCTCCGTCTCGTAGTTGATCTGGAAAGGACTGCCGAGTAGCTTCTTGTCGCCCAAAAATTTCATGAATTGTGTGTAATTCTTCGCCCCTCCGCCGATAAAGTCTATAGCCTTGCCCCCAGATGCACCGTTTTTAACATTTTTGCAGGAGTCATAGAATCCACTTTGGTACTCTTCGGACCATAGGTTATCCAATTCGGTGACAAGTAGTTTGTCGCCTTTGGGTTCGGTTTGAGTGACGTTGACGAACAATGATTGGTCCGGGGAGCATGTGAAGGTACAGAAGGTGTTGAAGAAGTTCTTAACGCATGCCGGACACGACGCAATAATTCCTTCTGCAAGTTTCAGGTTCTTTTTCAGGGCATCGACCTATTTCCATCGCTCTTGTGTCAGCGTATGCTTTATACTCCCAACGTGCCTATAAGTCTTCTTACCTGTTCTTCTTCACAGCACACAGGGCCTTCTGACCACTCGCTTCCACAGAGCGAAACCAATTTTTCTCTTACGGACGCGTCGGGCTCTCGGGCGAGCCCGTTATCGGGACAAGGTAGCTCCCCACCAAAAAAGCTCTTCTTGCCGCAGTGACCGCGGATCGCACAGCGACCTGGCTCGTGTATCGCCGTAGCTCCCTGCGCGGCGACAATGGAGACCAGCAGGCCAGACACCAGGCCCGTCGCCAAGGCCGGTAGTTGGAAGCCTCTCATCCTTAGTCAGTGGCTCGTGACCAGGCGAGGGCAGTGGGTGCGCGGAGGATCCGCCGTGTCTCCCAGCAGCTTCACGAGTCTTCAAATTGGTAGTTGTCTGTTTGTATCATCCAGAAGTGCGAATATCTTCTCACGCGAAACACGATGGATGGCGTTGTGTCGCAGCACGCTGGAGGGAGGGGCCGGTGGTTGGCAGGTATGACGACACGGAAAACAAGCGGGAAAGCTCGGAGCACAACAACGAGCGAAGGTAGTGCAGAAGAAACCGTGAAGAGTGGCTGGCACAGGGAAAGTAGCGAGTGTCGCTCACAGCGTTGGCCGGGTGCGGCTTAAGGATAGATGGCTGGCGATAACGAACAGTAGTTGAAGCAGTACATGTATGGTATGTAGTCAGGTCAATAATGAGGGCGAGGCGGAAGGTGAGGAGGAGCTGCCGTGGGACCTGCCGGGGAAGCCCCACTTTCCAGACTAGCGGATTCTGCCACCGCTTTACCGCAACTCCGTCCTGCTGCGCCGCTTTGTGGAAGCTGTAATAGTGAGGCTGCCAATCGGACAGCAACGCATCAATCAGGTACGTACAGGTTGAAATTAGGTTACACGTTATCACTGTGGCTAATGCTATCTATAGTGGCTAATGGAAGAACAAATGCTCGAAAGAACCGAAAGAAACAAACAGCCGCCCATCTTCTTTTTCTATGAGGATGTCCCAAACATCGAGTCGATCACTGTGTCGGTGTAAGCCCACAGCAAAGACGAGTAATCGGTACAGAACGTCAGTCCGGAGTAGAAGGTACTCCGTCGCCCCTGCAGGTTGTACAGCTTCCGATAGAATCCGTTGCGAATGTCGTCCGTGGTGACAATCAAGGTCTCGGGCGAGTGGCTGCCAAAAGCAACGATGCTTGGGTCTTCTGCGGTGTCGTTGGAGAACGTCCCTGCATCGCGCAGGCGTTGGATATCAGAAAGAACCAGGTCCCTTGCGTCTTGGGCCGTGAAATCGGACTCGCCAATGATCTTGCTGGTCAGGTACCCTGGAACTCCCATGTATTCATACTGCCATTCGAATGGCGTGTGCGGTAGGCTACCAGGCCCGTTCGTAGGATCGCTGTTACCCACGGTGACCTTGTCCGGGGCTCCCGTGTTGTTGACAACGGCGACATAGTAGGTCATCCAGTGCCATTTCTCAAACAGGCCGGTTTCCGTCGTATCCAGGTCAAATCCCTTCAAACTTTGGACCAGGGGAGGGAATGTCACCAGGAGTTTCTTGGCGTGTATCAATTTTTTACTGCCATCCGCGTGGTTCTCAACAACGAGGCTCACGCCGGAATCCGACCGATCGGTTTCCACGGCGGTAGTCTGCAGCAAAACGTCTCGACCAAGAACGCCAGCAGCACTTTGGTACAGCTCAACCATGCCATTTGTTGGGGTCATGTAGCCCTCGAGAAGAGCATTGACATGCGGGACGCCAAAGTTCTGAATGATGTATATGGTCGGTGCATCCAAAATATTGCCGACATTCTGGGCAAACATGAAGACCAAGCGCAATGCTCCTTGCAGAGCGTGTTTTTCGACAAACGTGCTGAACGGCTCGAGGAGCTCTTCGGGGACTGGGTCTGGCAGGTAATAGACTCCGTGTTGGAGAGTGGTGTATGGTTCGATCGCAGCTCGGTACAAAAGCGCCGCGGCCACCGTTCCCAAAAGGTCGGAAGGAGACTCGACTTTTTCGCCCGTCTTGAAATTGACATACTCGTCGGTCAATGTATCCGGGAAAAGCGGCTTGGACTGGACGCCCAACCGGTTGAAAAACTTCCGCGAGGTGTCGTCGTTGAAAACGCCCTCCACGCCATAGTTGATATAACTGTCGCCGATGTACAGGGTTTCGGAATGGCCACCCAACCGGTCATTCCTTTCTACCAAAACCACGCTATGGTCTTGGTCTTTGAGCTGAATGGCGGCATATGTTCCTGTTGCTCCTCCTCCGAGAATGCAGACGTCGCGTGTGATGATGTCTTCAGGGGCAAAGTCGCTCTCGTCAACGGACAAGGCGGCCGCAGCCGTCGCTGCCAGCCCGGCAAATTGCCAGAATCGTGAGAACATTGTTCCTAGCTTCAATCGAATCGTTCGGGAGGAAGTTGGGATCGATCTCTCGTCGAATTCTGTGAAGGAAAGAGGTCAGTATTTAGGTGAGTTTGCGATGTGGTTTACATTTAACAACCTTTGCAAGATGTGGACCATTGTTGTACTGAAGAGAACCCACATCATCGGGAGATCTAACAAGCACGACCAGCTTTTTGCATCTTATCAGGAGTACTCCATCCATTCTAACCTGGAAAGGCCGTAAGAAGTGCTTTCACGAAGGGGGGCGATTAGTGGCTAGTCACGGTTCAGACCGAGGACTGAAAAGTAGGACTATCTCTACTACAAGTCTCTACTACGTACTATTAGATATACTAGGGTAGGGCTGCTTCTCCACTCTCAGACTTCAGGGCCATGTAACTGGTGGCCGCTACTCCATACTGAGATCCGGCTCGTTGTAAGTGGCCAGCTGATGGTTCACTTGAATGGTCCGTACCTGACTAACTGCGTCCGGTTTTCTACTGTCCATTGTCGCATTGTTATTGTCTTGAGATATGAATATTCCCAAGCAAACAGCAGCCGCTGAAAACTAATAGTCTCCCGTACATTTTTATATCATAGGATCCGAAAAATTTCCCGACAGGAATTCCCAAGGTGAAGGGTAACAGCTTCTGCTTATGCATCATGCGAGTCATGACCAGGACTAACAGACCCACATTACATTTAGTTAGTTTAGCTTTGCGAGTAAAAATTCAGCAATGCTTGTGCAGCATTCGCTAGATTTCCAAGATGATCCGGGTAACTGGGAAGCGGAAATTATGATCAACCGTTTGCCCGTTAATGGGTAGTTCAGAGGTGCCGAGTGTACACGAAAGGTCAAGAACGTGCTTGTCTATCTTTCAATTATTTTTCACTAAAGTAACAGCCGATATATGCGTAAAACACACAAACCAGGAACCCGTGCGGGCATCCCGGAAAGGTCCAAAATTGAAGCTATTCCCACCCACTAATTTTCTTAATACCCCCGGGTCTTGAGATGATTCTAACTGCACGCCTTCTCAGTGGCCTTATTTTTCCATATTAAAGTATAATAAAATAATTCTGACGGTCTATGTTATGCGCAGATAAAGATTATCGAACTTCGAAATATTGCAAGAATTTTTGCGATGTTGAAAAAGTTTACATGCAGTGAAGCTCAATCACCCAGTCTGTTAGATAAATTTATCAACAACGCTGCAAACACGTCAAAATATTGAATGAGAATTGACATGTAGGTAATTCTCGGCCAGTGGTTTTGCGTCTTGTTACACGTTTCCAGGAAAAATTGGGGTTCTAGCCAGAACCCAATCTCTAAAACACCAATCCACCACCATCAACCACAATGTCAGCTCCGTTAATATAGCTGCCGCCCACATCACTGCACAGCAGTACCACCGGGCCCGTCAATTCCTCTGGAGAACCCATCCGGCGCATCGGGTTCCGCTCCGCCCAAATCCGTCGCCAGGCTGCCAAGTCGTCTCCTTCGTTGAGCACCGTGTCCATATACCCCGGGGAGATAGTGTTCACGTGAATCCCATAGCGAGTCCATTCGGCAGCAAGACTATTCTTCATGTGCAACAATGCTGCTTTTGAGGTGTTGTAGGCAGCTTGTGGCTGCGGATAGTTGACCCGGTGGCCGGAGATGGACGCGATAAAGACGATTTTGCCGCCGTGGTTGCTAGAAATCATTTCTCTTTGCAATTTGTCAATAAAAAGATTGCACATAACGAATAGTACAAGACGAACCGTGCTACAGCCTGTGCAGCTATCCAACAGCCAGTGGTGTTCACATCAATGATCTTTCTCCAGTGATCGACCGACTGCTCTGCCGATGGCACACAACCAACCATACCGGCGAAGCAGCATAAAATATTGATATTGCCTAACTGCTGCTTCGTGGTCTGTATAGCTGCTACCATGCCCTTTTCATCCGTCACATCGCAGGATTGGGTGATGATCTTGGCAGATGGAAAGTCGGCTCGCAGTGCTTCGACAGCATCCTTGCCCTTTTCAATCGCGCTGGGCAGATCGAACAAGGCTAATCCAGATAGACCGTGTTCGAGCAATGCACGAGCTGAGACAATGGCCAGCATTCCTGTACCGCCGGTTACTATGATGGATATTAATAGACATTCCAAATATTGGACAAATAATTAGATAGATCCAACACTGAGTGTTGGTTTTATTCATACAAACTGCATTCCCATGAACGCCAAACCGCGCAGCAGCCCTCTCTGCTGAACTACTTCGTGCCGGGTACGGTTGTGGAGGAGGAGTTCGCGATGAAGCAATTTCAAACTCGCCCAACTGGATCCATGGCATCTTGGAAATGATATCCGGAACGGGTGGCAGCGGGAGGTCTTTATTTTGATTTCCAGTGGCCATATTGGACGTTCGATAGGTTGAGGTAAATTGAGGAGTGATTCAAAATGTTGTTTGTATCAATTTATGTCAACTGATGGTACAGTTGAGGTAGGTTCCGCGGACCAGTTTTCTTATGCTGAATATATATTTATCCCGTAAAGCCGAACTCAATGCAGATATAAGCCTCAGTAAGACTTCTATAGTAAATTTTGTGCTGGCAAGGATAATTTATAATGTTCAAAAAGCGACAGGACTCTTTTGTTAAATGTCTACAGCTGTTGTACTGCGGGGAGGAGCAGCACTGAGCATGTCGGGTGGGAGTGCCCCGACGCGGAGAGAAGTACGACCATGTGGCCGGCCAGTCGGAGCACCGGTAATGATTACTGCAAATATCAAATGATCGTAAGGCGTTGCCAATATTTATGCCCGGTACCTGACAATAAAAGTCCTAACACGTACCCAAGTGCCCAAAAATCGACAAGTCAAATATTGGACAACAGTAGAGCTTTGCGTATTGTGTTCCAGGGTCCTGTATACTACGTAATGGAACAGAAGCTAGGGCATGCGGGGAACGCTATTCCTTTTTGGTCTCGAAGTGCGATTGATCCCATCGAATCATGCCACACACATAACAATTAATTAAATAACCAGGGGTTAATTGCTAATAGAGGAGACGAAAAATGAAATGACAATATTTCTTGTTGATCCTTTAATTTACGCCTGCATCGTCGGAAGATTCGAAAACGGCGCCGATGGCAAAGAAATCTCCCCTAGCAAAATAAACTTTAATTATAATAAAATTAAAATATATTAGCTATTAAATAGTGACAGATAACTATTTAAAGAGTATAAAAAAATAATGATTATATGGCCTAGTTTAAAAAGTAAATACCACAACCATTATTATCGCGGAACGTAGTGAAGCGGTTATTATTAGTACGAGTTACTTTTCAAAATAAATAATCAAATGTATTGGTGCCTCAGATCCTCAAATTTCCTTTCTTGGAATAAGTGATGACCTGCCAATAATAGTGTCGCGATCTGGCCTTGCTGTAAGGGGGTGGTTATTAGGATATCTTATCGATTACTCAGGGGCTTACTCAGGGGTAGTATATAACCTCAAATGTTGCAGGCTTATCAGGATCTCACGAATTGACTTGCAGGCTGCGTTCCGCGCTCCCATGGCGTTCACGCGCATTAGACTTTTAAATAATCAGCCTTCTGTAGCACTATGCGGAGGGCGTTATTTTCAATTTCTTTATCAATCAAATATCGAGAATGTTTTGTCAACAGAATAAAGGTTAGCATACATCATCCTATTTCTGGAATCATAGCTGAGTGGCACTACCAAGTGCATCCAATGCCTGGCAGCTCGCCCAAAAACCCAATACTTATTAACGACGACAGTACTGTTAGCAGAGCGGCTCATGAGATGCAAGACCAGAATGAAGCAGCGCCAGGTTCACAAGAAAACCCGATTTTAATTGACGAATCTCCGCATGACGCGGCTGTCATAAAGACGGCAATCAACGGCGGAAGTGGTAGCGCTGCCTGTTCAGCCTACTCGCTTGAGGAAACTGGCGCAGAGTTAATTAGCCAAGAAAAAAAAATCATTTTCCAGTTGTACGTATGCTGCAAACGCCCGGGCAACTCGTTCCATTGCTAACACATCAAAGCGAGCGGCCAAAATCTGCCCGACCCTGCAGCAATCTATGGCACGGCCTATGTTACACATATTGAGATAGCAGTCGGTGCAGTTTAGATGAATACTCAATTCAGATTTATTTCAATGGCGGAGTATAAGTATTCATTACATACTATACTCGGTAAAATGTTGTTAAACTTCCAATACACGCCTCGTTTCCTGAACACCCCTCTGATTCTCATCCACAGCTGACATCGCCAATCTGCGTGCTACCTCAGGCATTCCCGCGCTGCGCCAGACCTGGGTTGAAGGGAAGAGAGCATTTCTAGATAGGCTTCTGTCATCAAAGTCAGACATGAAAAAGCACACACCAGCTTCCCGAACAAAGGCAGGTTTGTCGAGGACAACTGCAAAGGTGCAGTAGGGCTGTCTGAGCATCGACTTTGCGATAAAGGCCTGATCAGTACGGCGTTGGGGAGAGACGCGATAAGGACCGGGGAAATCAGGAAAGTCGGGGATAGTGTGTAATGCACCGATAGAGAGAGGATGGTCATGCCTCCTAAGGGCAGCCTTTTGTGTAGTCAAAATCGAGGACCAGGCTGCAGAGGGTGGAATATGGAATTCTAGATGCAAAGTTTTCCCTTGTGGTAGGTGGGTTGCCATGGCCGCCGTGAAGAGACAGGCAGTGCGTTTCAGCAGCTGTTGTGAATCCTGAATATGGCTTAAGAAGGGGACATAGATGAGGTATTGTAGGTCTGGCTCGCGGATAGTGTTGGTAACGGAAACCACCCCATCGTCGATAGAAATCTGGTAAGAGGTGCCAAGAGACACGTTGGCTTCTGTGAGCTGCTGGTTTAACACCTGCCAAATGGCATCTGCCGACTCCAGCTCCATCCTAGGTTGTCCTTCATCAATGTCTAGGGCATAGTCCAGGCTGGTCGCCCGATTCCTTCCATAACCGAAGCGATTGTTATATACATTTTGAATAATCTGGAATGAAAGCATCTGCTGACGTCTAATACGTAGGACGTCCATTTCAAGGGCCTCTGGGTATATTTCTGTTGGCTCACCATCCTGGATCAGGGAAGTATACGTCTCGGAGATGCGGGCTTCCCAGTCAATCTGGTTTAGATGATGGGGGAATGTTCGGTTGAATGAAAGCATGTCGGGGCCAAGTCCCCAAGTGTCAACCTCCTCGTCATCCTCATCCACTTGTGCTAAACCAACTCGGTAGCTGTGCGAATTAAGCAACAAGCAAAAACCAATAGGACAATGATATGCAGTATGATACACGCGAGGTATCAACGGAGGACTTGTTTCATCATTCAATATGTTATCCGCATGCAGGTGCTTGCGGTACGCAGTCTCACGGCGGTGATAGTCAATACAGGCGAAAGCATTTGGTGGGGAATAAGAGTAGATCTCTAGTAGGGGTGGAGGGTCTAAGTTAAACCATTCACCGAGTATAAAATCACGCAGAGGCCCATGATCCGAGTCTAAGGGCACAGTACCGTAGACAGGGATGGCAAGACGATCCTCTGGGTTGGCAGGCTGACCCGGGCAAACCAACTCCTCGAGCACGACAAGATAGCCATGGTGATCAGTATATTGTCGCCGATTCCAGACATGGCCTGGAAGTGTCTCAGAAGGCTGGGGTCGATTACCACGAGCCATATTGGAGGTGGATTTTCTAAGATGATGAGGGCAAGAGTTGGAGGGGAATTCCAGGATCCATAGGCTAAGCAGGGGCTACTGTCAACCGTCAAATCGTACTAATCCCCAGCGGCAAATTTACCGAAAGTGACTATCGATTTAGCGATATGGCCTCAAGGAAAATCCTAACAAGAGTAAATAAATAGAGATTAATAATTTATATAATAATTATATATAAATAAAAAATTAGTAGTAAATATATCAATAGATAGACACTGAATACTCTTTTGGGAATCCGAGGGAGGCTTGGCATTGGGGCCTCGGTAGCCTTTGCAGATTCCTCCGTACGTAATGATAATACAAACCAACAGTTCAATGATTACTCTGCGTATACGTACCTTGGCGGCGGTGTTATACGCGAAGCGCCCTGTAGGGTTTAGGCTTCTGGAAGCCGCGGAAGCCACCGATCACCGCTTCGGATGTTGTTTTGGGACTAGGACCCACTACAGCTGACATAATTGGCTTAATCAGCAATATGCTTTCCCCAGGAAGCCGTGATTGGCCGGGGTAGCTTCAAAGTCTCCACCTTCCACCTTCCACCTCCTCTAGACGTGCTTCTCCCAACAGCCGCACTCTTTTCTGGTGCAATACTTCTCGTCTATATAGTGACCTTGTCTCTCTCGATATCGCCCTTTCCCCCCCATTTCTTATGGTATTTTTTAGCTAGGCAGCTGCGCCATGAGTTAATCCGGATGACGGATGCTGTTGTTCCCGGATGGGGGCCGGATTATGCTTACCTGTTATGGTCCCGGGATAAAAAGCCGTGGCCTGGGCTTGCGGAGTCGCCAATAATTGGGAAAAATAATGTCGAAATGACAGATGATCAATGGAAGACAGCATGGCTAGCGGACCCATCATGCTTCAGCTCACTGGTCTTCACTCCACATCGCCTCAACTTTCTTGCATCCTCTTAGGAGTAATTAATAGTATGTACCGACGGGCTGACCGTTGCTCCGATGATAGCCAACGTTATAAAAGTTACAGTTAGCTAGCCATACTGTACAATTACAAAACGTGCTTCGTAATTTATTATTATTCTTAGCATGCAAGTTTTCTCTCAGAAAAAAAAAAGTCTTCCCTTCCCTCTTCATTGAGAATTGTATTTTGTAGCATTAGAGCTTGCGTTTCTGCATTTGATAGAGAAAGACATGAGTGTCTTCCCACAACCACCGACAGCAACGTACACGCCATGCACCAACAGATTGCGGTCGCTCGATATTCGCGACCCCCATCTCGTTGGACGCGATGCAAGCCCTCACAGTTTTCTTTGGGCTGCTTGGACGCTGTTAGCCGCTAAGCTGGGCGACTCAGACGCTGCCAGCTTTCAAGTCTCAAAATCTGACAAAACAAAGGGAAATGCGCAGCTACAAATAAACGTAGACTGGGACGAAAACATTCAACAATTTCTACACCGTCTCCATACCCATGGAGAGCAACATGCAAGTCTCGGCATAGAAGACCAACATGATGAAACTGCGCTTGTGTCAGTTTTCGACTTTACTGAGGATATTCCTCAGTCCGGGGAGAATGAGACCCGAAAGACCGACTATATTATCGTGTTGAAATGCGAAGTTTACAATAAAAACCTACGAATCAGAATCGACTTTGACTCTCATATTTTTGACGACGAGCAAGTGGAAAGAATTTCTTACCAATTTGAGCACATACTCCGACAGTTAACGACACCTCAGTATCAGAAAAAGATACTAGCTGATGTGGATTTCATTGGCGAGAGGGATTTGCGTGATATCTGGAAATGGAATGAAGCTATTGCTGAGCCTGTTGACAGCCATGTATACGAATTGATCGCTGCTCACGCTCAAGAACGACCCGAGGCCGCCGCAATATGCGCATGGGATGGCGAGTTGACATACAAAGAGCTCGATGAGTTGTCAACTAAACTAGCCTTGCGTCTTCGTCAACTCGGCGTCGGCCCGGGGTCGATAGTCCCAATTTGTTTCGAGAAATCGAAATGGACTCCAGTGGCCTTGCTTGGTAATATGAAAGCCGGGGGTGCCACTATTGCCTTGGACACTACACAGCCAGAAGAACGCTTGCGGTCGATCATTCAGCAAGTCGACCCTCAATTGATCCTATCATCGAAAGCCAAACAGGATTTGGCTCATCGCTTGGTCCCAGGAAAAGTCGAGATTTTACGCGAAGATATTCAATTTCAAGATGGAAACCCTCTTGAGCGGGTGCCAATGTCAAGTACTTCGTTTCTACTCTTCACATCCGGGTCAACCGGACTGCCAAAAGGGGTCTGCTGGGACTTTCGATCAGCGGCAACTGTTGCCCGTCTAATCCCCAAGGCTCTTGGTATTGATCACAACAGCAGGGTTTTCCATTTCGCATCATACGCCTTCACCGTTGGTGTGCTAGAAATGATCATTACACTAACAAGTGGTGGCACGCTTTGTACACCGTCAGAATCCTCCAAGCTCAATGATCTGAGCAACGCAATGGCCCAATTACGAGTAAACTGGGCATTTCTTGTCCCATCCCTGGCAAAGATGATCGAGCCGAGCTCCCTACCGGATCTCAAAACCGCAGTACTAACGGGAGAGTCACTCACTGAAGGAGACGTGAAACGGTGGATCGGCCATGTGGCAGGGTATAATTATTACGGGTGCACGGAATGTCCGTATATTGGTTGGTGTCGAACGGATGATGGAAAGTGGAAGAATGGAAAGGTAGGCTTGGCTACTGGTACAGCTCACTGGATTGCAGATGCAACGGACCCTTATAAACTAGCTCCAGTGGGAGCTGTGGGACAGCTACTTGTGGAAGGTCCTGTGGTTGCAAAGAATTACCACAATCGATCTGAATTGTTTCAGGAGTCATTGTGCATCAACCCTCCATGGCTGTTAAGCGGACATGAAGGTCGAGGCGGAAGAGAAGGTGTGATGTTCAAGACTGGTGACCTTGTCCGATACGACTCAGATGGATCAATCGTGTATGTTGGGCGAAGAGATGCACAGGTTAAGATCAGGGGTCAAAGAGTGGAATTGAGAGAGGTGGAACATCACATTAGGACCATCATCGGTGGCGACAAGATCGATGTCGCAGTGGACGTTGTTACTCCTCAAGGCAGTCCTAACCCGTTGCTGGTTGCGTTTCTTGCCCAACACAATAATTTACTAGAAGAGAATTCGATTTATGACTGGATTGAGGGATTGGACAAAAGGCTTGGCGAACTTGTCCCGCTCTACATGATCCCGAGCGCTTTCGTCAAGGTGGATGAAATTCCTCTTCTCAAGTCAGGGAAATGTGATCGTCGCCGGGTACGAGAAATGGGCCAGGCACTGACTTTGGAGAGTATAACGGCTGCCTCCGCATCTCGAAAGAAGTTCGTCGGGGTAACGACTAAAATGGAGGAGAAACTTCAAGCTTTGTTTGCAAGTGTTCTTGGCATCGACCCGAAAACGATCAGTGCCAATGATACATTCTTACAGCTTGGAGGAGATTCTATATGTGCTATGCGACTTGTCGCCAAGGCTCGTGAGCAAGGCCTGGCGTTGTCGGTCCCTGATGTCTTCCAAGCCGCATCGCTCACGGACTTGGCTCGTGGTATAAAAGCCGATAATGATAAGGGACAAAAGGACATCACGCCTTTCTCTTTACTACCTGAACAAACCAACGTCGACGACGTCCGCAAGGAGGCTGCTACGCAGTGTGGTATTGATGCGTCGGATATTGAAGACGTGTATCCTTGCACTGCTCTACAAAAGGGCATGCTTGCAGTGACCGAAAAGACCCAAGGGAGCTACGTTATCCAGCACGTTCTCAAATTACGCGACGGCATCGATACCGAACGACTGAGAACGGCCATCATCGAAACGGGTCAAGAAACACCCATCCTGCGCACGAGAATATTTGATTTTGGTGGACGTGATGTACTCAATGTCGTTGTCAATAATGGAACAGCCCCACCAATACTTGCCCAAGACCTTGAGCATTACTTGTCGTCTGACAAACATATTCCCATGGGTCTTGGAACGTCTCTTTCGCGAACTGCTATTATCGATAGTAATGGTGCCGGTAAAAAGTATCTCGTGTGGACAATCCACCATTCCATTCATGATGGCTGGGCTATCGGCCTGTTGCTTGACCGCGTCGAGAAAAAGTATAAAGGTGCTGATTTGAACCAGAAGCCTACTTTTCAGGACTACATCAGCCGTATCCAGGAGACTGGCGAGGAAGACGCCGAGAAATTCTGGTTGAATCAATTCCAAGGAGCAAGCGCGCAAGATCTTCTCCGTTTGCCACAGTCGACCTACCAGCCTGTTTCTGATTCAACCTTTTCTCATACAATCCACGGAATTGGGTCAAACTTAACCGGTTATACGACACCTGTCATTATCCGCGCAGCGTGGGCGATCCTAATTTCGCGATACACAAGTTCCAGCGACGTCGTTTTTGGAACCACAGTGATGGGCCGCCAGGGGCTGTTGTCGGGTGCAGAACATGTTGTAGGACCAACAATTGCGACGCTACCACTTCGTCAGGTGGTAGAAACAGAATCGACAGTGGAAGACCTGCTGTCAAACGTCCATATTCAGGCACAAGAAATGGTACCGTTTGAACATGTGGGTTTGTCATGGATTCGGCGCCTTCTTCAGAAGTCCGGAGACAACTGTGATTTCCAGACACTGCTAGTCGTTCAACCGAAAGAATACGCTAGTCCCATCCGTAATGCACAAATGCTGTTTGAAGAAGACGGAGATAACCCCGAGTATGGCGTCAACAGTGGCTGGCAGTCGATGAATACGTATGCCATGACAATTGAATGCCAGCTTGAAAATGAAGACGCGGCCGTTCACGTCAGTTTCGACTCTAATATTGTTCAAGAGGAGCAGGTCAAGCGTATAATGACACAGTTGGAGTTTGTTATTCATCAGTTGTGTGCTCATCGACGTGAAAGCTCGCAAAGATTAAGAGACGTCGAAGTGACAAGCGGAAAAGATCTTGAAAATATTTGGAAGTGGAACGCTACTCAGCATCAGCCAGTCAACGCTTCTCCTCATGAACTCATTTCTGAAGTCGTTCTTCGACAGCCAAACGCGCCTGCCATATGTGCTTGGGACGGCGAGTTGTCCTATGGACAGCTTGAGGATATCACTAACCGTCTCGCCTTTCACCTTCTAGACCTTGGAGTGGACTCCGCTACGACCATACCGCTTGTCTTTGAGAAATCAATGTGGACGGCGGTAGCGGAGTTGGCAACAATGAAGACCGGCGCTGCTGCTATAACCATGGACTCTACTCAACCCGAAGCTCGATTGGCATCTATTGTGTCACAGATTGACTGTAAAATCATTTTGTCGTCCCAGCAGAACTGTGATATCGCTCATAGGTTAGCAAATGGAGCTCCAGTTGTTATCTTGGATAAAACAAACTCAGAGAAATGGCTCGCGGACCACACTCGAAAGCTACCATCAGTCGATCCTTCATCGCAGTTATGTTTGATATTTACCTCGTGAGTATATTATTCTTAAACGTGGAGCTTCGCTGACAGAAACTTATTTAGGGGTTCTACTGGCACGCCAAAGGGAGCGTCTTTGTCACGCTCAAACTTGGGCACGGCAATGGTACATCATTCCGAATACTACGGTTTTGATTCTAGTGTACGAACGTACGACTTTGCTTCTTACAACTTCGACTACGCTTGGTCAAATTTACTGGTCACCTTGTACGTGGGAGGTTGCGTGTGTGTTCCGTCTGCAGATGAGCGCAACAATGATCTTACTGGCTCACTCCGGCGATATAATGCTACCTTCTGCTGTTTCACACCATCCACTCTCCGAGCTATCGTGCTGGAAGACTTTGAAACTCTTCCACTGAAAACACTAGTTGTCGGCGGAGAGTATTTGCGATCTGCAGATATACCACCTTGGGCCAGGAAAATCAAAATTTTCAACGTATACGGGCCAACAGAATGCACAATGTTTGCAACAAGCACAATAATCCATAATCCAGATCCGGACGAAACATTCTCCATCGGGTCAGGAGTTATCACTAACACTTGGATCGTCGATTCCCAAGACTCTTCAAAATTGGCCCCAGTTGGTGCGGTTGGCGAGTTATGGCTAGAGGGTCCCGGTGTCGGGAGGGGGTACTTTGGTGATCCAGAAAAGACTGCCGCAACATTTGTAGAGAACCCAAAATGGCTCATTGAAGGATACCATGCAGGAGGCATCCCTGGCCGTCGCGGTCGTCTGTATCGAACAGGTGATTTAGTTCGATATGGACAGGACAACATTATCTTCTTCATCGGACGTAAAGATGCACAGGTCAAAATCCGAGGACAGCGAATTGAACTTGGCGAGGTTGAACACCACGTTCAAAAATTGCTTCCTCTACGTGCACAGGGCGCTCATGTTGTCATCGAAACAGTTCCTGCTCGTGAAACCGGGAAGCCAGCACTCGCTGCTTTCATTTGCCCTAAAGATGCCTCCACTTTAACCCTTGAGGAAAACCAGTCGGAAGTGGCTGCAATAGGAGCCGAACTGAATGAACGCCTATTTGCTGCGGTTCCGGCATACATGGTCCCAACCATGTATATTCCTGTGCAGAAGATGCCCATGCTGGCCACTGGCAAAACCGACCGGCGCCGACTGCGCGAGCTGGGGGCAACAAATGACTGGTCCATAGTTTGGAACAAAGCCAACATTGGGGGAAAACTTCCATCAAATCCTTTAGAAGAACTTTTGCGAGACGTTTGGAGCCAGGTTATAGGACTTCCTGCGGAAGCTATTCCCGTGGATACAACTTTTACTCGCCTTGGAGGCGATTCCATCTCAGCCATGCAAGTTTGTTCTCGATGTCGAGCTAAGGAAATATCAATCACCGTGGCCGAGATTCTCAAGTATCAAACTATCGAACAGATAGCTCCACGGTGCAAGGAGTTATCGAGTAAAACCGTTTTCGCAGAGGACGAAGCTGAGGGAGTGCCGTGGAATTTATCCCCTGTTCAACAGATGCATTTTGACGGCCACCCAGATGGAGTAGATCACTTTAACCAAGCATTCTTGCTTAAAGTGAGAGCTCCGGTTTCTACAGAAGAACTTGCTGCAGCTACAAACGCCGTTGTTCAAAGACATGCGATGCTTCGGGCAAGATATAGCATTAACAAGAAAAATGGCTCCTGGGAACAATACATTGCTCCTGTCTCTTCAGAATCATTTCATTTCTCGGAAATGGTAATCGACGATGAGAATGAGGCGTTACAGCAAGCTCGCCATCAGCAAAAGTCTCTTCACATTGTGGAGGGCCCGGTGTTCTCGCTTATGGTTCTCAATGTCAAAGGAAGTGAACTGAAGATGATTGCAATGTCTGGCCATCATCTTGTTATTGACCTGATGTCATGGCGAATTATATGGCAGGACTTGGTAGATTACCTTAAGGATAAAAAGTCATTCCTGCCACCCCCAATTTCCTTCCAGACATGGTCAAAATTGCAGAAAAAGGAGGCATTGGAACTTTCCCATCAAAAGACATTGCCATTTGATATCCAAGCTCCTCAATATGAGTATTGGGGACCGAGCTGTCTAGAGAGGAATACGCATGAAGACAGCGAATTGTGCGTCGAAATCATCGACGCAGAGACGACAGCATTACTACTTGGCGAAAGCAACGAAAGTTTGAGAACGGAGCCCATCGACCTCATGTTAGCAGCTCTTATCGCTTCATTTTGCCAGACCTTCTCGGAAAGAAGACCCCCAACCATACTCCTTGAAGGACACGGGAGAGAGCCGATAGACGGGGTTGACGTTGACTTGTCCGAGACTGTTAGCTGGTTTACAACCATGTACCCTATTCAAGTCGGGTATACAGCAGATAAGAGCATAATTGACCTCGTGGGAATGGTCAAGGATTATCGCAGAAGCGTTCCAGGGAAAGGTAGGCCGTGGTTTGCATACAGCCTACATACTCAAAATGGCCGTGAGAAATTTAAACAGCAATGGCCCGGCGAAGTTCTATTCAATTACATGGGCCAATTTCAACAGCTGGAGCGACGTGGATTTTTCGAACGTGTTCCTTGTGACTTGGAAGCAGTCTCGTCGACTATGGGCCGCATGGCTCTCATCGAAGTGAATTCTGATATACAGGACGGTGAACTGCACATGGGGATTTCCATAAATAAGCACATGGCGCATCAGACGCAGCTGCAAACTTGGAAGAAGAAATTTTCGTCCTGCTTGAAGGAGGTTGCGAACGTGATGCACACGACAAAGCGTGTCTTTACACCTAGCGATTTTCCTTTGCTTCGAACTTCCAACACTGGTCTCAGCAATATTATTTCACGTATTGGTTTAGCCGAAGAAAAAATTGTTGATATTTATCCCTGTACCGCCATTCAAGAAGGGATTCTGCTCAGTGTTCAAAAGTCCACCGCTACTTACGAGAACACGTGGATCTGGGACTGTTCTGGAAAGAATATTTCGCCATCTCGCATAGAGCTGGCCTGGAGGCGCTGCATTCGGCGTCACTCTATTCTATCAAATATTTTCGTTGAGGATCCCGAGACTGGAGGGTTCATCCAGGTTGAGTTGAAAACCCCTGCCATCAACGTGAAACATGTTTCAACCGTCGGGAATGCTGTGGATATCCTATTTGAATGTTCAAAGCCAATATATGGCTCCTGGGAGCCCCAACATTTATTCACGATAAGCCATGCGTCCGATGGCTCGGTTGCATGTAGATTAGACATGAACCATGCCCTCATCGATGCAACCTCGATACCTGTGCTCATTCGTGACCTGTCTAGTTTGTACACCCATAATTTGCCATTGTCGTCTGCCCCAAGGTTTCAAGACGTTGTTGGTTACATGCAGCAACAAGCTGGTGATTCAGGCATCGAATACTGGAGCAACTTCCTTAAAGATATTCAAACTTGCGAACTGCCTGCATCTCAGACAAAAACCTCAAACAATGAGGGCCATAGAAGCCCTTATGGATATACAGAAATCAAGAACAACCTCATTGGCGACATTGACAAATGGTGTCGTGATCATGATGTTACTCGAGCAGTCTTGCTAGAAATAGCTTGGGCCTTAGTGCTATCTGTCTATACCAACAAGAGCGATGTTTGTTTTGGATACGTTTCATCGGGGCGAGATATCGATGTAGATAGAGTCCATAATGCAGTCGGGCCTTTGCTTTGTCTGCTATTGGCGCGTATCGATCTCGACAAACCAACAAGTGATGTTTTGAGCTGCACGTACAAAGACTCAGCAGAGCATTTTAATCATCAGCACAGTTCACTGGCAGAAATTCAGCACCAACTTGGATTTGGCAACAATCGTCTTTTCAATACTGCCGTGACAATTCGCGAGGCTTCTGATCATGATAGCAACGGAGATATCAAGTTCACGCAAGTTCATGTTGAAGATTCGAACGAGGTGCGTAACACAGCGTGTCTCATTGATCCAAATCACTAACCTGTAATAGTACGATGTTTTGCTTGTTGTTGGCCTTGATGGAACCCACACAGAAATAGGCATCCACTACCGAAGAGCGTTTGCGAGCGAATCATTTGCGCAAGAATTGCAAATGACATTGGAGAAAGCTCTTGAGTTTTTGCTAAGTCCGTCTACTTCACGAGATTCTAACTCTCTGCGCGACTCCTTCTATACATATGTTACTGGAATTGACCGAAAACTCGCCACTGAAATTTGGGAATCTCGTCCAATGGACGATGAGTTCCAACCGTTCCCTGTGTTGCCTGTTACGAACTTCTCGCCTTATGCAAATGAAACTGTCAGTGTTGCGCTTCAACACTGGTACTTTTCACAAGATGACTACGAAATATCCACGGTTCTATCTGGTGCTATTGCAGTCCTTTTCCGAGCTTATACCAACACGCACGGAAGCCTGATTGGTATCTGCCACGAAACATCAGTAGTGCCGCTCCCTATTCATCTCAAACGCGACATGACCATTCACGAACTCCTTCAAAATATCCACAAAGACGTAACAAATATGACAGACGTAACAAACATGACAGAAGTTGATAAAACCACGTTGTCCCACATTCGTCGGTTAGGCACTAACGCGCAACGTGCCTGCGAGTTCCAGACCATTGTGGGTACAGGTCAAAAGCCGAGTTCTGAATTATGGGAAAGCCTGAAACACACTTATCCGCTTCAAGTATCTTACCATGTAGATGGAGATGGAGTAACCCTGGAATTGAATTTTGATAAGAATATCGTCGCAGCCCCCCAAGCACGGCGTATGGTGAATCAATTGGCCCAGGTTTTCGAGCGAATTTGTGATAGAGGCTATTGGAACAGTACTATTTTGAACGTCGAAACGACTAGCAAACAAGATATCTATGACATTCATACGTGGAACAGGGATGTTCCCTCATCTGTTGACAGATGCGTCCATGATATCATTACTGAAGTGGCATCACAACAACAAACAGCACCAGCCATAGATGCGTGGGATGGAAAACTGACCTATGGACAACTTGATCAATTTTCGACACAACTCGCATATCATCTTGTATCAATCGGGGTTAGGAGGGGGTTAGTGGTTCCGTTATGCTTCCCCAAGAGTGTTTGGATGCCTGTGGCTGCACTCGCTGTTATGAAGGCGGGAGGCACTTTTATTGCCCTTGATACGACTTTACCAATACGCAGGTTGCAGGATATTGCTGAACATGTTGGTTCCGAGATTGTCCTTACTGCAAGTGACAGCAAAGAGCTGGCAAACTGTTTGAAGAACAATGCACTCTTTGTTGTCGGCGCAGATACGGTCTCAAAACTCCCTACACAACAAAAGCCTTCCCTTCCCAAAGTTCGGGCAACAGATCCGTTGTATGTTGTATCTACTTCCGGTAGTACTGGGAAGCCGAAATTCCCAACCATCTCACACTCCAACTTTGCAAGTGCAATCTACCACCAACATTCAATCAGAGCTCTCAATAGTTCCTGCCGAGCTTACGATTTCGCATCGTATGCCTTTGATGCAGCCTTGTCAAATCTCATTCATGTTCTCTCAGCAGGCGGCTGTCTGTGTATTCCGTCTGAAGACCAAAGAAAGAGCGATTTAATCACGTCCATGAACGAATTCCAAGTCACATACGCCGACTTAACGCCTAGCACTGCACGGCTTCTAAGCCCGAAAGATATTCCTACTTTGGAAGTGCTCATTCTGGCAGGTGAACCCGTTACTGCAGAAGATATTGCGACGTGGAGTTCGCAGGTGAATCTAAAGATTCTCTACGGCCCTGCTGAGTGCAGCGTTGCAGCCACTGGTACCGATTGGGGTAAAGGTTATTTGCCAGGAGAAATCGGAAGCGGGATTGGATTGTGTACCTGGGTTGTAGATATTCAAGATGAACACCTTGCACCAATTGGCGCAGTTGGGGAGCTGTGGGTTGAAGGACCTCTTGTGGGTGAAGGTTACTTTCAAGACCCAGAGAGAACCTCTGAGGCATTCATCGAGAACCCTTCATGGCTTCCTAGAAAGGGCCGTCTGTATCGCACTGGAGACTTGGTACGGTATAATCAAGACGGTAGCTTACTATTTGTTGGACGGAAAGACGCCCAAGTCAAATTACATGGGCAGCGGATAGAACTGGGAGAGGTTGAACACCACGCAGCACAACTTTTCAAAGGAAACGAAAGGGTGAGACTAGCGGCCGAAGTTATCAGACCCAAAGATAGTGAAACTCAGCTGTTGGCGCTGTTTTTCCATGTTACGGATCGGTCGTCTCTCGCCAACGTCACTGACGACTCTGTCGAAACATTGGCCAATGCGCTTCCCTTATATATGGTCCCTTCCATGTGGATCAGCCTCGAGGAATTCCCAATTACGGCAACTGGTAAAGTTGATCGCCGCAAAATACGTGACATAGGATCTTCAATGATCCTGGAAAAACTTATGAATCGCAACCAACTTCGCTCAACAAGTCGTCAAAGACCTCAGACGCCGCTCGAACGCGAGCTACAAAGTCTTTGGGCATCAGTGCTTAACATCCCGGTTTCCAATATATCAGTGACCGACAACTTCCTCCGAATAGGAGACTCGATTCATGCAATGAAACTTACAAGCGCGGCTCGAAAAGCCGGCCTCTCGCTAAGTGTTGCCGATGTTTTTAAACATCCCCGACTGACTGATATGGCGAAGAAAATCCAACTCCAGCAAACGGCCGAGAAGGAAATATTACCATTCTCGTTGCTCAGACAAGGTATAGACGTGGATGAAACTCGTTTCCAGGCAGCAAAGCTTTGCGGTGTGAGGCCGGCTGCTATTGAGGACGTTCTCCCAACAACCCCCCTGCAAGCCGGCCTGTTGGCCCTAACCCAGCGCCACTCTGGAGATTATATAATGCGACAAGCATTGGAGCTCGGTGTCAGTGTTGATATTGACAAATTCAAAAGTTGTTGGGAAGCAGTGGTTGCAGCTAACCCAATTCTACGCACTCGTATCGCGGATTTGCCTGGTCAGGGGTTGGCCCAAATTGTTATTGACGAGAAAGTAGATTGGATACAGAGGAACAGCGTTGAAAGTATTAACCGTGACAGTGAGCTAAATACAGGTGAAATGGGTGCTCCTCTAGCGAAATATGGATTGGCGATCGATGAAATCAAAGAAACAAAATGGTTCGTATTGACGCTACACCACGCCGTATATGACGGCTGGTCTGTTCAAAGGATTTTCGAGTCTCTTGAACAAATCTATCAAGAAGACATAAAACAAATGCCATCTACGGAACCATTTAAGAAGCTCGTACAGTACACCAACAAACAAACCGGAAATTTAGCAGCGGGATTCTGGAGCGAGTACCTGGGCGGATCAGAATCGGCACAGTTTCCTGCCCTTCCGTCATCAGAATATGACCTAAGGGCCGACAAAAGCTTCAACTATACTGTGGAAAACGTCGACTGGTCTTGCATTGAGGCTACCCCGGCTACAGCAATTCGGGCGGCATGGGGTATTCTACAGTCAAGCCATACAGGCTTGCATGAATCGATTTTTGGAGCTGTGGTCAACGGCCGGCAAGCACCAGTACCAAATATCGAGAAGGTGATTGGGCCGACTATTGCTACAGTTCCAGTCCGTGTGGTCATGGAGAATGACCAGAATACAGCCCAGCTTCTTCAGCGGGTGCAAGAAGACTCCGTTGACATGATCCCCTACGAGCAAACAGGGCTTCAAAATATACGGAACATAGAAGATCTCCCAAATACCACTTGTGACTTCCAGACATTACTCGTCATTCACCCAGAGGAGACCAGCGCTCAAAACTCACTTTTCACGGGGAATACTAACGGTACCGAAGAAGCCAGCGCAAGATTTAGCTCATACGCAATAGTAGTGGATTTCGCCCTTGGACGATCGTCCTTGGGTATTCAAGTTACCTTTGACTCGCACGTTATCGAAGAGCAGCAGGTAGAGCCACTGATACTGGGATTCGAACGGGTACTACGACAAGTGTGCACTAGCCAAGATTGTGCACCAAAGGTTATGGATATTGATGTTCTCGGAAAAGTAGAACTGGAAGATCTCTGGAAGCGAAATTCCGTTGTTCCTCTTACAGTAAACAAATGCGTCCATGACCTGATCATTGAAACGGCTGGTAGACAGCCAGACGCAATCGCCGTTTCAGCATGGGATGGAGAATGGACCTACCGGGAGCTCGAGCAGTTTTCAGCTCAGCTTGCAGCAAGACTTGTTGAATCTGGAGTGAAACCAGGTGAAATAATTCCGCTATGCTTTGAAAAGTCTAAGTGGATGCCGATTGCCACATGCGGCGTCATGAGAGCTGGAGGTGTGTGTCTTGCCCTTGACTCTAATCAGCCGGAATCACGACTGCAGACAATTGTTCAACAAGTCCATCCGGAGAGAGTTATTTCATCCTCACAAAACGAGGAACTTAGCAAAAGGTTGGGTATACAGTCGGTCATAGTATTCGATGATACTCTTCATGATGTCATTCATAACGTTTCCCTCCCAGAGGTGGATCCTGAATCTCCTTTGTTTGTCCTATTTACCAGTGGAAGTACTGGAACTCCTAAAGGTGTCATCATCAGCCACAATAACTTCGCCTCTGCCATTGAGTACCACGGACACATATTTGATATTGCTCCGGGGCAAAGGATTTTTGATTTTGCCTCTTATAGTTTCGATATTTCGTGGTTCAACGCTTTACAGTCATTTTCCCATGGTGGTTGTCTTTGTGTCCCATCCGAAGATGAACGCCAAAACGACATTGCCGGAGCATTACGCCGGTATAAATCTACCATTGCGTTCCTGACACCAACCGTTTTGAGACTGTTAGAACCCGAAGACTGTCCAGATCTCAAGCTAGTTGCCCTTGGTGGTGAGCCCCAACGATGGAGTGACTTTGAGCCTTGGGTTAAACATGTCAAGACTTTGACTGTGTACGGTCCGGCGGAGTGTACTGTTGTATCCACTGCAACGTCTGCCCTCGCGTTGAAAGGCTCCGATTTTTTCATTGGATCGGGTGAAGGACTGAATCTGTGGATTGTCGATCCTCAAAAGAGCACTCTTACCCCAACAGGTGGTGTTGGCGAGATTTGGTTAGAAGGCCCGCTGGTTGGTCAAGGGTACTATAACGATACCGAGAAGACCACTGCGGCTTTTATTCAGAACCCATCTTGGCTGCTCCAGGGTACAGAAAACTATGCCGGTCGCCGTGGACGTTTATATCGAACGGGGGATCTAGTAAGGCGCAATGTTGACGGAACTCTTACATCTGTGGGCAGGAAAGACACACAAGCCAAAATCCGTGGACAGCGGGTCGAACTCGGTGAAGTAGAGCACTGCATCCAACGCCTTTTACCGCAAGATAGCACGATTTTAAGAGCGATCGTTGAGGTTATCATACCAAATGGAGGCAAAGATGCCCTCTTGGTGGCATTCTTACACGTTTCGCCTGCCGCAGCGACAACGGAACATCTAAGTATAACAATTTCTGAGTTGGAGGATCGCATGACCTCATTGCTTCCTTCATATATGGTCCCCTCTGCTTGGGTTCCATTGGCTAAACTTCCTGTCACTGTCAACGGCAAGACGGATCGAAGAAGCCTACGCCAAGATGGCTCGGAAATGACAATTGATCAGTTCCATAGCCTTAAGCCAAGGGATGGAGAACGACCACGGCCTAAGAAGTCTATGGAAAAGAGTCTACAATCTATTTGGGCTTCTGTTCTTGAAATAGAAGCAAGTGAAATTTTCGCAAATGATAGTTTCTTCCGGCTTGGTGGGGATTCAGTCGCTGCTATGAGATTCGTGGCTGCTGCTCGTCGATCTGGTATCCAAGTTACAGTTGCGGAAGTTTTCAAGCAACCGAGGTTACATGATTTGGCTGCTAGCCTTGAAAAAAATATCCCTACGGTCGAGAATCAGAATATTCTTCCTTTTTCATTGCTCAAGTCCGATTCGCTTTCCGAGAGCATCCAAGGTCAAGCAGCAAGATTGTGTGGTGTGAATGAGGACCAGGTTAGCGATGTGTATCCTTGCACTGGGTTACAAGAGGGGTTACTTGCGATGACTGCCAAAAATGACGGCCATTACGTTGCTCACTTCAAGATCCCACTACAACCTGGAGTCTCCATCCCTCGTTTCAAGTCAGCTTGGAGCCAAGTTGTGTCTCAAACTGCCATTCTACG
This sequence comes from Talaromyces wortmannii, assembly GCA_001939245.1. Taxonomy (NCBI): domain Eukaryota; kingdom Fungi; phylum Ascomycota; class Eurotiomycetes; order Eurotiales; family Trichocomaceae; genus Talaromyces; species Talaromyces wortmannii. The sequence continues at coordinate 916,983 of MJVA01000858.1, forward strand.
CACAAGGATTGTTGATTTGCCACACCAAGGCTTAGTACAGGTCGTAATCCAGGAATTTCAAGAGTTGGAAGAATACAGTCGAGAAGAAGTTCGTCGTTATAATGATTCTTTCATCCCAGGACTTGGTTCTTCTCTTATGCAAGCAGCGCTTGTAACGGATACCACCGGAAGTACGACGTTTGAATGGACACTGCATCATGCTGTATACGATGGGTGGTCAATTCAATTGCTTCTTGAAACCCTTGAGGCTACGTATTTCGAGAAATCTCACCATCCCCTTACCCCATTCAACAGGTTTGTTAAATATCTTCATGACAGGGATGAGGAAGCAGAAGCGTTGTATTGGACTTCCATTTTTGAAAATTTTAACCCGCAGCAATTTCCGAAGTTGCCTTCGACATCATACCAACCGCAATCAGATTCGATGAAACTACACAATATTGAGGAATTAGAATGGCCCGATGGCGATATCACTGTTTCTACCGCTGTAAAGACTGCATGGGCTATTCTTTTATCTCGTTATACTGATTCTCCTGACGTGACTTTCGGAACTGTGACTGCAGGACGACAAGCAGCAGTGCCGAATATTGAAACTATTGCTGGACCAACAATCGCTACCGTCCCTCTGGCTGTCCATATAGATGGAAAGATGGGCATTGAAGACTTGTTGATCGAAACCCAGAAACGTGCCACTGACATGATTCCTTTTGAACAGCGAGGTATAACACGCATTCAACGCCTGAGTGACTCAGCAGAGAATGCGGCCCAGTTCCAATCGCTCCTGATGATACAATCCGCTGAGCAAAATAAGGAGATTAGCAAACTTTATCTCACTCACGTGGAGGATAGCTTGGGTCCTGATGCAACCACAGCGGCTCAGTTCAATACGTATGCACTTATGCTGTGGTGTCAACTTGGAAAAGACACGCTCAGAATCCAAGTCAGTTACGATTCACATGTCATTTCGGATATTCAAGTTCAGCGACTGCTATGGCAATTTGAGGATATCCTGCGGCAAACCTCGCTCAAGGAGATGGCAGTTAGAGATATTAGAGCAGTTAGCGACAAAGACTTGCTCGACATATGGAAGTGGAACAGTGTAGTTCCTGAAAAATTCGAAGCATGTGTCCACGATCTTATCAGCGATGCAGCTATGCGTTATCCTGATTCCCAAGCTATTTGCGGATGGGATGGTTCGCTTACTTATAAAGAGTTGAATGAGAAATCCACTGCATTGGCACATCGTCTTCTCGATCGAGGAATGAAACCCGGTACCGTTGTCCCCTTGTTTTTTGCAAAATCCAAAATCATGCCAATCAGCGCTTTGGCAGTCATGAAAGCTGGTGGGACATGCCTGGCCTTGGATATCAACCAACCTTTACAACGATTGCGTACCATTGTTGAAACCATAAAGACACAGATGATTCTCACTTCACCCCAAGAGAAGCCGCTGGCTTTATCTATTGGTGTCGAAAATGTTGTAACTGTGGAGTTGAAAGACACAGATGAAACGAGATCCTCGCTGCGGCTTATCTCAGTACCAAAGATAGCGCCATCGAGCTTGCTTTATATCGTGTTCACGAGTGGTTCAACGGGGAAACCCAAAGGCGTCGCTATTACACACTCAAATTTTGCAAGTGCGGTGTGTCATCAACAAGCATTGTTAGGCTTGGATCGCAAATCACGAATGTATGACTTCGCATCATATGCTTTTGACGTCGCCTGGTCTAACACCTTAGCCACCATGATTTGCGGTGGCTGCGTATGTATTCCTTCTGAATACGACCGAATTAATGACCTTTCGAATTCCATGCTGCGCCTAGATGCAAACATGGCAAGCTTGACTCCTCATGTCGCATGCAGTCTGAATTCAGATGCTCTTCAAAGTTTAAATTCATTGCAATTGACTGGCGAACACGCGTCCAAGGAACAAATTGAACATCTATCGCAGTTTGTGGACCTACGGATTGCTTATGGTCCAGCAGAATGTACTGTTTACTCCACTGTTTCCAAAACCGAAAGATTTCCATCAAATATAGGAAAAGGTGTAGGGGTCTGCACCTGGGTAGTGGATTCGGAAAATGACAGTCTTCTTGCTCCAGTTGGATCTGTTGGGGAGTTATGGGTAGAAGGGCCTCTCGTTGCTCATGGCTATTTTGAAGATCCTGGAAAGACAGCATCCAGCTTCGTCGAGAACCCTATCTGGCTTCTGAAAGGAAGCGGCATCACCCCTGGTCGAAACGGGAGATTGTACAAGACCGGAGATCTCGTGCGTTATAATACTGATGGGACATTGTCCTTCCTTGGAAGAAAAGACAGTCAAGTCAAGATTCGAGGGCAGCGTGTGGAACTCGCGGAGATTGAGTACAACGTGAAACAAGTGCTCGCCGAAAAAATTGGCTCGGTTGAAGTTGTCATTGATACCGTGACTGTTAAGAATAGGAAGAGTCCTACGCTGGTAGCATTTGTCTCTTCAAAGGACCTTGACGGAGCTGAAAAGAAAGGTCTTCAAGCCCAGCTCCTAGGAATGGGTTTGAAGATAGAAGGCACGCTTGGAGAAGTTCTTCCATCTTATATGATTCCGTCAACCTTTTTCGCAATTGACACGGTCCCTTTATCCGAAACTGGTAAAACAGATAGACGTCGTCTCCGGGATCTTTATGCGTCCTTGACCTCCGAAGAGCTAGCTGCCCTCCAACCAACCCGTTCGCAACGCAGACCGCCGACTTCTTTGTCAGAAATTCGTTTGCAAAACCTATGGGCTTCTGTTCTGGAAGTGGAGCCTAATTCAATCGATGCCATTGACAATTTCTTCCGCGTAGGTGGCGATTCAATTACAGCTATGAGATTAGTGGAAGCAGCACGCCAACAAGGACTCTCCTTGAATGTCGCAGATATGTTTAGAAAGCCACGACTGGAAGATATGGCCAAGATTCTAGACAGTGGCAAGCCCATTGACTTGGATTCTATTGCGCCGTTTTCACTTTTGCATAAAGAGGTGGACTCGCAAAGTGTTAAAAAGCAAGTGGCTATGATTTGCAATGTGAATGCAAGTGAGGTTATGGACGTTTTCCCCTGCACTCCACTTCAAACGTAAGTTTCCTCGTGAAATAAATTTTGGAACGTATTCTGACTAACATTATTCTTCACAGTGGATTGCTTGCTATAACTGCTAAGCGGTCCCAAGATTATGTTGCAAAACATGTTTTGCAACTTCAATCAGCTACGGATTTACCTCGATTACAAGAAGCATGGAGAAACGTTATTGATTTGAATCCTATTCTTCGTACCAGAATCATGGACCTGCCAAGAGAAGGCATGGTACAAGCTATACTCAATCACCCGATTTCATGGGAGGTCTACACGAGTTTAACCGAGTATCGATACGCAGATCGTCAATTTGCCATGGGACCTGGAAAGCCATTGCTAAGACTGGCAATAATTTTTGATAATAACGAAAGCAAAGAATACTTTGCGTTGACTATTCATCACTCTCTCTATGATGGCTGGTCAATGTCGTCTCTATTGGACCAGGTTGCAATGGCATATGAGGGAAATTTGAGCGTGCAATCCACACCATTTCAGCTATTCGTCAAGCACATTAGAGAGATACCTACAGAGTCTATCTCAAGTTTCTGGAACAGTCAATTTTCTGGCATGGAAGCAAACCAATTTCCAGTTCTCCCTAGCCCAGATTACGAACCCAAGGCAGACGACCTTCTCACGTATTCTATTGCAGAAATAGAATTGAAAGAACGAGATCACACTATATCGACCCTCATTCGTGCTGCATGGGCGATACTGATGTGTCGACAAGTTGCTGGTTCAGAGGCACTGTTCGGTTCGGTCACCGCTGGAAGACAAGCAAACATCCCCGGAATCGATCGAGTTGCAGGGCCAACCGTAGCCACTGTGCCTATACGAATTCCTATTGACTGGAATGATAATATCACACAATTTTTGGATAAGATCCAGAATCAAGCGACGGAAATGATTGCATTTGAACAGACAGGTTTGCACGAGATTCAGGCTCTTGGGGATGATGCAAAGGATGCCTGCTCATTCCAGACACTACTTGTAGTGCAACCACCCATTCAAGCATCAGGAAAACAAAATCTGCTGTTTTCACCAATAGAGAATGGAGAAACGTCACAAAATAGTCTTTTCAGTGCATTTGCAACATATGCTCTTACTGCGGAGTGTATTGTTGAGAATCGTGCGATACAGATACAATTACGATTCGACTCGTATGTTATTGGGAAGAAGCAAGTTGAGCGGCTGACACATCAGTTTGAGCGCATATTGCGCCAGATATGTCAGCAAAAGAATGATGAACTAGCCATCAAAGACATTGAAAGTGCCAGTGAAAATGATCTGCGTGATATATGGACTTGGAATGCCGACGTTCCCAAGACCGTTGCACTTCCTGTTCATGATCTTGTTTTGCAGGCAGTCCACACGCAACCAAATGCCCAAGCTGTCAATGCCTGGGATGGCCAACTTACATATAGGGAACTTGACGACTTATCCACACGCCTCGCCCTTCAACTTCTTGGCAAAGGCATAAAGCCAAAGACTACAGTCGCCCTTTGCTTTTCAAAGTCTGTACATACTCCGGTTGCAATGCTAGGTGTGATGAAAGCCGGCGCTGTGCAGGTCGTTTTGGATGTTAAACAGCCACCTGATCGCCTAAGAGCTGTTCTTCAAGAAGTTGGCGAACCACTGATCCTTTGTCCTGAGGTAGACAAGGCACTGGCAGCTGAGCTAAGTTCCGAAGAAAACTTTATGATCATGGACAATGATAAGCTGCGATATTTGCCTCCGCCATCTCAACAGGTGCTACCACATGTCGACCCTAATAGCGTCGTGTATATGATCTTCACATCAGGCTCCACAGGACGGCCCAAAGGTGTTGTAATCAATCATGCAAACGTTTCCAGTGCTCTTGTCAGCCAAAGTAGTGCCAGAGAGATGGACAAAAGCACCCGCACACTTGATTTCACCTCATATGGATTTGATGCAGCGTATTTCAGTCTCTGTCACACTCTACATGCTGGTGGTTGTATTTGCGTGCCCTCGGATAATCAGCGTTTGAATGATGTCGGCGGTGCCATTCGGGATCTTCAAGCAACTTGCGCTCTTCTACCTCCATCATTACTGAACTCCGTGGATGAGTCTGATATACTTCGCTTGAAGACAATATATCTCGGTGGAGAACCCGTTCCAACCACTCTCATAGAGAAATGGCACAAAAAAACGCATATATCAATTGTGTACGGCCCTACAGAATGCACGATTATATCCACATACTGGCCGACAGAAATTCCGGTTCCATTTAGTGGAATGCTCGGGAAACCCTCTGGGCTTAAAGCCTGGATAGTTGATGTCTCGGGCTCGTGTTTGGTAGGCGTCGGTGCTGTGGGCGAGATGTGGCTGGAGGGCCCTCTTGTTGGCCAAGGCTATCTAAATAATCCAGAGCAAACATCTGCTGCATTCTTTGAAAGTCCGTCGTGGCTACTGGCGGGTACAAAGAATTTCCCTGGTCGCGCTGGCCGTCTTTATCGGACTGGAGACCTGGTACGTTACAACGAGAATGGAAGCCTGAGCTTCGTCGGCCGAAAAGACGGCTATGTAAAGATTCGAGGGCAACGCGTTGATCTCGGCGAGGTTGAACATCACGTTCGTCAAAACCTGCAAGATGTCTCTGCTCGAGATGGACAATGGGGTGTTATCGCCGAAGTTATCACACCCAGCGACAGCAACAGGAAGATGTTGGTTGTATTTGCTTCCCCTCCTGGAGCTAGGGGTCTTAGTGAGGAAGACCTGAAAACCGAAGTCCAAAGATCTACGTCCCCGCTCAGCAGTAAATTGTCGCAGACGCTGCCTAGCTACATGGTTCCATTAGCATACATACCTATGGCAGCGATACCGTTAACTGCCACTGGAAAGCCAGATAGGCGAAAACTACGACGACTGGTAGAGTCTCGCAGTACTTTTGAAATATCTGCGGTATCAGATGAAGTGGTCTCGCCAACAACGTCGATAGAAGAAACGATGCGAGATATCTGGGCAAATGTACTCAATTTAAACCCTGAGTCAATTTCGATTACCGCCAGCTTCCTTGAACTTGGCGGAGACTCGATTACGGCCATGCAGATTTCTTCGCGTTGCCACTCACAAAACATATCAGTATCCGTGCGAGACTTACTAAACTTGAAGACAATACAGAAAGTGGCTTCGCAGTCCCTCAAAGAATGTGCACCAACTCGCCACTTGCCGGATGACCATCCTGAGGGAGAGTTAACTGGTCTGTCGCCAATTCAGCAGTGGTTTTTTGACTGCCATCCTAATGGAATGGACCATTTTAACCAGGCATTCCTTTTTAAACTGGGAGCCAAAGTCACCACACACGATGTTCATGCTGCCTCACGAGCAGTTGTGTCTAGACATCCCATGCTTCGGTCTCAATTCAAGAAGAGTGACAGACTAGGGTGGCAACAATGCATCTTACCATATTCTGATGATGCCTTTATTTTCATGGAACATCATGTTGAGAGCCACGATGATATAGAAGAGATTTCCCAGTGGCGCCAGAAATTACTAAACACAGCCAGCGGCTGCGTATTTGCCATTGATCTTTTCAATGATGCTTTAAATGGCTTGTTCATTCTCTTCACAGCCCATCATCTTGTTGTTGACCTTGTGTCTTGGAGAGTTATTTGGCAAGATATGATGCATTTTATACGTGACAAAACGCCATTAGATAAGACACCTTCCTTTCTAACATGGTCTCGGATTCAAGAAGAGGAAGGTCAACGCTTAATACCTAGTGAAACCTTGCCATCCAAGATAAGAGTGCCGGATATAAGTTTCTGGGGAGTTACTCCTGCGGATAACATTCGTCAGAACTCTATTTCAATGGAAAAGGTCTTTGACGAAGAAATGACCAATCTCCTGCTTGGGAAATCCAACGAAGCCTTACGAACGGAGTCTGTCGATATAATGCTATCCACGCTGATCTGGACTTTCGAAAACACGTTCCCGGAGCGTGAAACACCGTCTATCTTCCTTGAGGGTCATGGCAGAGAGCCTACTGATACATTGAACTTCGACCTGAGCGAAATCGTGGGTTGGTTCACAAGTTTGTACCCAGTGCAAGTAAACAAGCAAGAAACATTATTAGACACCCTTGCATCCGTCAAAGATTATCGCAAATCTATCGCCAGCAAGGGCAGACCGTACTTTTCTTGTCGACACCATAGCCAGGACGGGCGAGAAGCTTTCAAAAGTCACAGGAAAGCAGAGATTTCATTCAACTACACAGGTCGCTTCCAGCAATTAGAGCAGACGGATTCGATCTTTCAGCCCATTCCACTCAAGTTGGAGGACACATCACCCATGTCCACCAGACTCGCTCTAATTGAAATAAATGCTGGCGTCTATAACAATAAATTGCACGTCCTCATTTCCTTACAAAATCAGATGAATCATCAGCCGCGTCTACATCAATGGGTTCAGAAATTTACCAATACCTTGAATGAGGTCACTCACATACTGAAGGATTCACCAATAGAGTTTACTCCAAGCGACTTTCCTCTTCTTTCCATTTCGCGTGGCTCTATTAATTCGATGGTTTCAGAGCTGACAAACATTGGGGTGCAAGTATCTAATATCAAAGACATGTATCCGGCGACACCAATTCAGAACGGTATCATTCTCAGTACAAAAAAGCAAAGTGCTTCTTATCAAAATTCCTGGGTCTGGAAATGCTTGCCTTTGAGGTCTGACAAGAAAATATCTCCTAGAAAGCTTGAAGAAGCCTGGGCAAATGTTACCCAGCGTCACTCAATCTTGTCTACAATATTCATTGAGCATCCCGAAACTGGTTATACGATACAGGTTCTGCTACACGCTGTGTCTATTAACGTTGTTCACCTGACATCAGAAGAGAAACCTGAACTAGTCCTCAAAGAATTCAAGCAGCATTCTGTACCGGTGGGAAAACCACCCTATTCTTTGACAATTTGCCGGGGAGTAAATGACGAAGTGGCATGTCGACTAGATATGAGCCATGCACTCATTGATGCTAGTTCTCTTGGAATTCTTGTCAATGATATTATGCTGGCATATACCGACGAATTACTGCCACCGGCCCCAGCATTCCGCGAAGTTGTCGAGCAAATAAACTCAAGGTCAGAGGATGAAAGGCTTAGATACTGGAAAGAATATCTTCATGGCATTGAACCTTGCGAACTTCCTGGGGCCAAGAAAACCAATGCTACTGCAGAATCTACCTATGGTCAACTCCTCCTTCCCCAAGCAGCAACCGAAAAGATGCAGCAATTTTGCAAGGAAAGACAAATTACCCGTGCAATGCTTCTCCAAGTTGCATGGGCTCTGATGCTGGGAAGTATGACTGGGGGCGACAATGTCTGCTTCGGGTATCTCTCATCCGGCCGTGACATAGAGGAAGTCGGTCAGGTAGTTGGCCCTACAATCAGTTTAATGGTCAGCCGAGTGGACTTGAAGAAAAATCTTAACGAGGTAATTTCGACCACTTATCGCGACTCGACGAAGCATTTCGACTATCAGCATGTGTCTTTTGCCGATATTTTGCACAGTCTAAACTTGCGAGGCCGCAGGTTGTTCAACACTGCCATGACCATTCGACAAGATGATAGTTATGGGGAAGACAATTCCGGGGACATTCGATTTGTGCAGACTTATGGAGAAGATCCACACGAGGTAAGAATAGTGTTGTTACATATTTTTGATATCGCTAACTTGCACAGTACGACATGCTACTATTTGCCGGCTTGCGCGGACCTCAAACCACAGTTGCCATTCTGTATAATGAACAATTCGCCGACGACTCTTTCATCAGAGAAGTGGGATCGGTATTCGAATCCGCTATTCAATACATCATAGATGCCGAGTCTTCGAAGTCGCCTTTGAAAGGTGCATTTTTCAAATCATTGCTAGGAACAGAAGAGACAGCTACGAAGAAATTCTGGAATGAACAGTTTTTCGGTTCGAACGCAATTCACTTCCCGGCCATTACAGACATTTATCGCGGGCCTCAAGTGACTGAAAGTGTTGCAATCTCGTCATCGGACATTCTTAGAAGCCCAACAATATCTTCTGATATTGCTACCGCAATTATAACTTCATGGACATTATTGATGGAGCAGTATACCGGCGTCTCGGATACTGTCCTTGGCTATATCGAACCCAAGCAACATCTAGATCCGTGGACCTCGCCAATTCCTTTGAGGATTAACTCTGAACGGGTAACAACGGTACAAGAACTTCTGCACCTTGTTGAATGTCAAATAAATCAAACAACGGAATTCGGTACCTTTGGTTTACATCGGATCAGACAATTGAGCCATGAGGCGGAGCATGCATGCAAGTTCCGTACAGTGCTACAAATTTCAAAGTCTGAAAACTCAAAAAGTGTGGAGTTCTCAAAGTCGTATCCACTCATGTTAAACTTCTACGTTTTGGAAAATGATTTACGACTTGTGGCGAGTTTTGATCCACAAGTAATGAACAGAAGTCAAGTTCAAAATCTAGTTGGACAAACGATGCACACCCTAGGCCAGGTTTCCAGGAGTGAACCAAGCTTGACTTTGCGCAAAATTAACACGGTCTCAGAAACTGATTTGAGCCATATTTGGAGAGGCAATATGAAAGTGCCAAAAGCAGTTGATGCGAACGTGTGTACTCTAATATCCCGTACCTCACACCACATACCAGACGATATCGCCATATCCTCATGGGATGGAGAATTCACTTACAGCGAGCTTGACATGATTTCAACGAAGCTAGCCGATGGGCTACAAGGTCAAGGTATCTCGTCGGGTGCTATTGTTCCCCTTTGCTTCGAAAAGTCGAGATGGGCCATCATCGCTGTGCTTGGTGTATTGAAAGTCGGTGGCACTGTGCTCTTACAATCTTCTTCCGTCCCCATGAAAAGAAGACAAGAGATATACTCAAGAGTTAATGCTAGTATATGTCTAGTATCAGACAAAAGACTCTCGGTGAACCAAGACACGCTTCGTACTTTCACTGTTTCCGATTTGCTCCACGATGATACTATGAAGAAGAGTCGACCAATCATCGCAAAAGATCCTTCGGATGAACCAGCAATAATCCTCTTTACTTCTGGGTCAACTGGCGAGCCAAAGGGCATTGTTTGGAGTAATAACACCCTAACAGCCAATGTTATGGGATTTGGAAGCACTGCTGGCCTGGGACAACACACGAGAGTCTTTCAGTTTGTATCGTATGACTTTGATGTGAGCATTGTCGAAACATGCGCGACACTTATTTGCGGAGGTTGTATTTGCATCCCTTCAGAAACACAAAGACTTGAAAAACTCAGCGAAACTTTGGCAAATTCTGAGTCGAACATGTTGTGTATTACGCCAACCGCGGCTGCGTCTCTTCAACCCAGCATGACCCCCAAATTGGCAACTATAATATTCGCTGGAGAATCTCTGAAGCAATCCGATATTGATAGATTCCCGGATACTCGTATAATTAATTGGTATGGTCCGGCCGAAGCATCATTTGCGTCATCTTGCTCAGTCAACAATATGCCATGGCAAGACGGAAACATTGGTTCTCCGTCAGTGAGCGTTTCTTGGATCGTCAATCCCGATAACGATCAAGCACTTGTACCACTGGGAGGAATCGGTGAGCTAGTTATTGAAGGGCCTATTGTTGCGCTTGGATATTACAATAGGGTCGATCTCACCGCAGCTTCATTCATTGAAGATCCCATATGGCTTCTCCAAGGCGCACCAGATGAGGATATTCAAGGAAGACGCGGTAGATTGTTCAAAACCGGGGACCTTGTGCGGCGTGGAGTGGATGGAAGCCTGATCTATGTGGGAAGAAAAGATGCGCAGGTGAAGATTCGGGGTCAACGGGTCGAACTTGATGAAGTGGCACACCATCTCTTTAGTATATTGCCGAAAGACCACGGAATTAAAATTGCACCCGAAGTTGTCACACCTACGTTCAGTGGCGTTCCTTTGCTTGTTGTCTTTGTGTCAATAGGTATGAAAGGCAAACAGGTGGACGCAATTTTATCTCAGCTAAGACGAACGGCCGAGGACTACCTTACAGAACTGCTGCCATCGTATATGGTGCCTTCAGCATACGTTCATATAGGCGAGATTCCGATGACAAACACAGGCAAAGTAGATCGACGTCGACTGCGGGAATGGGGAGCAGCATTGACAGCAACTGACATTTCTCGACGTGTCCCAGGGCAAGAAGGTAAGAGGAATCTTACGACCGCAGAGAAGCAAATGCAAGAGTTATGGGCAAGCATATTGGACACAAGTGCAGGAGACATCCTTGCTGACGATAGCTTTATGCTAATTGGCGGAGATTCCATCCTCGCAATGAAATTAGTCGGAAAGGCTCATGAAAAAGGTCTTTCATTAACGGTCACCGACGTCCTTCGTCGTCCAAGGCTGTGTGACATGGCATTAGCCTTGAGAGAAGTACAGCCTGTACCGAAGGAGGCTACTTTATCGACGGTCGTCGAACCAGCTCAAAGCAGCAGTCAGGCTAAAGATACAATCTCCATGATGCTTGGGCTTGATGCAGGAAACATACGCGACGTTATGCCGGTGACAGATTTCCAGACAGTGTGCATCGATGGCAACCTTCAGTCTCCTAGGAAGTGGTGGGCGAATCTTCTCATTTACTACAGCTCTGAAAATATACTCCCTGAACAGCTTGTGGCTCGCTGTCTGCAACTTTGGGAAGCGTTCGATATCCTACGCAGCATTTTCGTTCCAATTAATGGTCAATTTTGGCAAGTTTCGACTCAAAATAACCAGCCAAGAATCGAGGTATTGCAGGTTAAAGGCCAGCTCAAATCCCACCTTGACAAAATCGCCGAAGAAGAGGAGTCAGAAGGATACAAGCTGAGCACGCCTGCTACGAGCTTTACAGTCGTACAAAATGAGAAAGGACAGGTTGGCCTGCGTGTTGGGTTGTCGCATGCACAATACGACGGGATCTGCTTGCCTCAAATAATGCAGTTCCTGGAGGAAGTCGATGGTGCACACGTCGTCCCTAAGCCTACACCATTCTCTGCATTTATTCATCACGCTGCTGCGAAACAAGTTGTTGGGAAAAGTTATTGGACTCGACTCTTGAAGGGATCAGCGTCAACTCACATTCCTCACCATGTAAACTCTTCGTCGATCGCCAATGGCAATGACTCTGTCACTGGCCATACAAATGGGAAACATACCGAGGATATGAACGGTGCTCAGAACCCAGTGGCTCTCAAGGCATTATCTCAAATTCCTCGTTCCGAAGGATCCGTTAGCGCGGCCTCAGTGTTCTCAACAGCTTGTGCACTCGCTCTTTCAAAGGCTACTGGAAAATCTGACATTACCTTGGGACGAGTGGTATCTGGAAGATCATCCCTTCCTCCGTCACTACAGGGTGTCTTCGGTCCTTGTATCAATTTCGTTCCTCTTCGAGTTCAAGTAGATAAGAACGTTTCACACAAAGAGGCCCTGGAACTGGTGCACGATCAGTATATCAACAGTCTTCCGTACGAGACTGTCGGTTTCAAGGAAATTATTGCTGACTGCACTGATTGGAGTGATGATTACTTCGGATGCACTGTTCAATATCAAAATATTGCCAATCCAATGGGCACGATGACCGGGGAGAAGGCCAATGCAGATTTTTGGCGCCATGGGAGAATTGGAATTGGCGGAAACTGGTTAGAGATCTTCGCAATGCCGGTTGACAACCAGCTTGAGATCACCGTTCTAAGCAAGGTACATGGTCGCGACATGTTGCAGCATATATTGGATGATATTGTTTCTTTCGTTGGGAAGCTGCTATATTGATGTATTTCGTTTTTTTCATTTGTTTGTTGAATGTCTTTTTCTTTTTCTTTTCCTTATTTTGTTTTTAGTCTGAATTACACTTAATTTACGTGTCCATTTCTCGAGCACTCTAGATTTTGTATTCAGGCATTCATACATGCGCAGTTACGGCACACCTGTCCACGCCATTTATACCCCATCAGCCCCCTGCTTCTGGATGGCCATTTTGGGCATAAACTCGTCTTTGTAAGTTTTGAAAAAATCGGGTGGCTCTGTGGGATGAGTTCCTGCCACGTCGTGGAAACAGATTGTAGAAATGTAATTAGTTTTACCCTCTCTCACAAGCGAGTAATATTCGAGCAGGTACTGCATCTCGGACAGGTCATGATCGGTCCGAAAGCGCAGAACACGACGGGCTTCTCTCCTAATAACATGGTCAAGTCAGATTGTGTCCTTCCAACGCTAAGTATATTTGGAGAATTGTGACTCACTCTGAGACATCGTCAAACTTCATCTCTACACCCAGAACTCGAGTAGCAATCTGTGCCAGTTCGTCGCCGCTTAGAAGCATGGGTCCTATATCATCGTTCATAAGTTGATCGTATATTGATTTTTCATGGATTTTACAATCGTGCTTACCGGTCATTGTCAGAAGTTGTCCGCGGTGCTCGTTGCTAAAGCCGTATTTTCCTTTTCCGGTAAGAATTTGAGCCGCTAGTCGAGCAACGTCCTAGAATTATCAGGTGGATGGATTCGCTGTCTTTCACAGGAAAGAAAACTTACACCAAGAGCAACGGGTGGAAATTTGGTGTTTTGACCGATTGGAATCGGGATTAGACCTTCTTCTTGAGCTTGGGGTGCGTAAAGCAGCAGATTTTCGGCATAGAAGCCGGGTCTACACCATTAGCTTTTACTTAGAACATTTGGTAAAGTAATGGTTATATGATAAAGGAGCTTTACCGGATAATCACAGACGAGGATCCAGTCTTGGTACCCTCATCCCCTTTCAGCTTCATAAACAAAGCCTCCAAATCAATAAACTCTCTCAGCCTGGGCTGCGCATCGCGGTCGGCCAAATCACACCCAGCTGCGCTCATGAAACAAACATTTTGGATTTTCGCCCTCTTGGCAGCCTCAATAAACTCCATTGTGATGTCGATTTTGTTCGCATGGGCCGGGGGGATGAGCATCAACGTGTCCGACTTGGTATCCTCGAGTATTTTCACTGTGTCGCGCACGCGACCCGGTGTGTGTTGGGTAATCTTGGCTCCGAGAGTTTGAAGCTGTTTACAAGATTCTGTGTTTGGGTTAAGTGCTAGACCTGTTACCTGGCCGATTTCTTTTTTGAAAGGCTCTGTGGTGAGCAAAAGTTTAGCGATACTGAAGGCGGTATACCCTTCGGCTGCCGTGATACAGATATTGCGGGACATTTTGGACCTCAGTATTGATATATTACCAATGAATAAAATAAGAACGAAATGAACAAAGAGAAAAAAATAATGATATACGTCGAAGCGTGGACCAAATTTACGGTCGGTAGCTGTGATGTCATACTGGCTTTCGGAAGTCAAGTCCGTTGCGTGGATAAGTTTGACGTGGAACAATATCACACCTTGTATAGAATTAGTGGGTTACGCTGGGTACTGAAACGCCATCTATTAACATCTTGCCACTGTAGAGATATTTCTCATAGTGATAAGTAAACCAATGCTGGAATTGGGGTAACACTGATATATTCCAAGAAAGAGAAGACAAAGTTCCGTGGAAAGGAGTATATTAAACATGGGTATTATCTAATTACATGCTTTGGCGACAATACAAGCTAGTTTCCAAAAATCACACCCAGTGGATCTCGTTTTGAATTATTTCCTCCAATCTGCCCTTGAAGCAACAATTGAGATCCACGTACAAACCAACAAGCACTATTCAAAATCGTTATGCAAAACCCAACAAACTGGCGAGTCCTCCCAATAACCCAGTCACGGTCGAAAACATGTTCAAGTCCGCTGCGGTAAGCGCTGTAGGTTTGGCTGCGGCTGCGTCCGAAGTCGAAGTAGATGAGCTGGTGTCGTGAGGCTTGTGTCTGTCAGAGGGCGATGCTGTGGGGGTGGAGAAGGATGCTGATGAAGATGAGGGAGATGGTGTAGTAGAAGGGGCGAAGGAGCGTGCAGGTGATGTAAATGGTGTCACAGAGGGAGAAAGGGAAGGAGAAAGGGAAGGAGAAAGGGAAGGAGAAAGGGAAGGAGAAAGGGGAGAAAGGGAGGGAGAGAGGGATGGAGTTAGTGAGGGCATTCCCTGCATATTCAATCGCTGTATAAGCATTGAAGCTACTCGTTAGAACATTTGACTAGCTATGGGGAGACAGATTGGACATACCCTAGGAAGAGCGTCAACGGACAACAGAAATCCGACAAGGGTAATGAAAAGAGAAGGGAAGAAGTTGAAATGCATTTTGGGTACAGTGATGGTGAAATTTTGGCGTACTGGAGAAATTCAATGACAATAAAAAATATAGGAAAGGAAGAAGTATACGTCTACATGATTTCGACTAAGCAGTGCCTATTATATATTTTGTCTATTGTTTACTGATGTCACCTTTTTACTTCAAACAGAAAGAGAAAACATCTCTTTGGCTAGGGTTTCTTGTGGAATGCGGGGGTCGCAATAGGATCAGCATGATATGCCCTTACCATAGCAATAGGTCAGGAATGTAGACTATTAAAGATTTTTAGAAAGCCAGTTTTCCCCAAAACAATAGTAAGAAGCCAACTTTACTCGTGTAATATATTTGAAAATGGGAAGAAAGAATCGTAGGCTAGGTTTCAGTGTTGATAACTAGACCAGAGTACATTGTTTTCATACCACGATTTTTTTTTATGGCGCTGCATTGTCATCCACGTGCTGCTGGGAATACAGGAATGATATAACCATGCTGCCTACATTTCCAATTAAGGGTAATCGCCCGGGTGATCAAGTTACTTTGTAAAAAACCAGCCTAGTGCATAGCATGCCGTTTCTGGTAAATGCTTTGGCCGGAATGTGGGATGACACCTCCGGTCCATTGACCCGACTGAGCACAGGCACTCGATTTTTCAATGCATAGTTGTGTCAAATTGTCTAAATTGTCTCAATTTTTCCTTTCGACGTCACAATAGCATTCGTAGTTGTGACAAAGCAATGGGAGGCACATCATCGACCACTCTGTTTCAACAGGCTCACCACATGCTCATTTAACCAGTATTCCTCCAAAACTGATCTCTCCATGTTTTTTGCTCCAGCGATTCTCTTGTGACATTTTGGGCTGCCACAAGTACAGTCGAATGGCTGGTCCATTTCCCACTCTGTCGAAGGATAGAAAAATGTCACCGGATCACCGCTCTTCAACGGTTTGTTGTCCACCACACGCACTTCCATTTTGTCCATGTCAAACACAACGGTGGGGTCACAGGAATGGTTGCAGTACACAAGGTCGGAATTAAGCTCAATGTGGGTCGTGCTGTCACGTTGGACGGTGGTGTAACGCCGTGCAGGGACAGTTGTGATAACCTTGCTGTCGATAGGTGCGAACACGGCGCCGGGAGGGAGCGAAACGAGAGATATAGCCCCTGAGCAAAAGGCCTTATCGCTGCGATATACGTGTAGCAGGCCGGGGTGGGATGGTGGGGGGTGGGATTTGGTTGTTTGTGGTGTTGGCAGAGCTTGAAACGAATCTGGTTCTGCGATGGGCGACATTTTTGCTTCCGAGTCCGCGTTTATTGCAGTTGGATGCGAGGAAAAGCGGCGCTTTCTATACTAATAACAAAAAACACCATGCCCACGTGCAAAACAAGCGAAACAGAGTTTCGGACGGCGGTGGTGGATGATTTATCCAGGGGCTTGTGTCTAGTTTCCCTTCTTCCGAGGACCGAGAGATGCCGAGAAAATAAATTAAAGAGAAACAAATAAAATAAAACAGAAAATAAAATTAAACGTGAAAACACTTTAAACGTGCAATGTTTATCAGGGTTACCTATGAAGCGTTCATCTTCATGCAAGCGTCATACACACATAGCCACCCTGATGTTCTATATTCATGCCGTATCTTAGCCGGAAAAAATCGAAAACACGTTCCTTGTGTTTCTGACAGCGTCTGGAGGCAAAAACCTCGAACGTCGAACATAGTATTAGGGAATTTCACACGCACAGAGACAATTTTGACTCTCGGGTTGAACCGGTTGACATGTTAAGGTTTGCATCAGCCGTCGAATATTCGCTTAGAACGTAGGGGTTTAAGATGCTTACCGAACAGCTCAGTGTAGGTAAAGATCTTCAGCCTATTTACTAGCGTTTATGGTAATTAGACGGGTCACAAAGCTGGGCTACGTCGCTTGTATTGAGCCGGCTAATTAGTTTATGCGTTACCGGTAGTATTTGTAAAAAAAAGTGGGAAATAAATCATTTCATCGGCATTTCGACTTAGTATACAAATGTGTATGGTACGTTGAAACACCCGCTGCGTAAATGATTTGTAATTGATATTTAAACTATGTTTATATACAGAATGACAGTAATTATTTCTTTATATTTGTCTAATTATTATATTTATATAGTGAAATATGTGGGGAAATGTTAATTCGTGAAATCAAGCGTATGTTGTCGCGGAATCAACTGACAGTGAAGCGATTATATATTAGGCCTCCACAGTGCTAAACCAGAGTTGAACCTAGAAAATGATCAATCACTTTCTATTTCTAAGTGTACAATGTCAGAAGTTTCGTAACACGATTATATTATTACAAGGTGCTTCAATTTACATGTATTTACAAGCCAAGTGACATTGTGTATTAGTACTTCCGTAGGGAAAGTACGGTCATTTACACAAAGCCATGCCATGACATGGACAGGGATCGGTGACTCGTCCATGCCCCCGCCACCAACAAAGAAATGCAGTGCAGAGACAGGTTATTCTATGAGCAAAAACACAATACGAACTGCCCATGTGGGTTTAGATTCTTGGCATTGTTCCGGCGCATGCCGTCCCTGACAGTCAAAATTTAACAGTGACTCTTCCTTTAAAGTCCTTCAATTACTTGTCACCACGTTGAAGGTGACGTAAACGTCGACCAAAAGAGGAAGGGGAATAATTACAGAAGCAAAAGGCTCGAAATCAAGATGATCTTCTTTTATGCTTTCCTCATGAGCATTTGCGGGCACTGGTTGCACATTTGTGCCAGAGCCGCCGCTTCCTCCATTATAATTGATAGTGACTTGGCCGTCCTCCAGGCCAGCCGTCTTCCAATGCATCAATTTCTTGAAATACCTCAAGTGCACCCAGATGGAGTGATTATGATTCACCAAAGCAAATTGCGATCATTAATGTGGCCATAGAAAAGGATGTTTATGTCTGGACATGAATCGGTGTCCAATTTAATGTCGACGCTTTTTTCTTGCAAACTGACAACCAATCCCTTTGCCGTCGAAATTGCGAATTGCGATTGGGATAACGACATGCCTTGATTTGGTGGTAGTTTCCAGTCTTAGTATCTTGGTGCGTAGAGAGTCTAACACACGGTCTAACCGTAACTGCTCAAAAAGTATATATATCGCGAACAGCTTCCTCTAGAGCACATCTTATCACTGAAGAAGTGGTCATTTTACCTGTTGTGGCCGATACAATTGGAATAGCCCGGAAATCTGTACTTTCGTTGAATATGGGACTAACGGAGTGAAGATAGATTTTATGTCCCTAGCTGTGTAAGGAGCGTGAAGAGGCAACTGGATATACTTGAGCGATCTGATGGGTCCAAACTCTTTGAACTGGCTTATAGTACTGGGTTGGCCGGCAACAATCACACTCCGAGATGATACACCGGTAATATACAGCTTTGAAGTCACCGGACATGCCTATAGCGCCAGTCACGGTAGAATTAGGTGTCTGTCACTTTGGAGTCGATTACACACAAGCTACCTGTGGCCCCATAAAGCCTATAACACTCTCACTGACGTTTTCTTTCGACAATCTAGAAATTGCCAATGTCCCATGAGTCCGCTGTTGAGGTAGAGATATTGATGCAAGGAGCGACGTTCGAAACCAGGCGACCAACACGTAAGGAGACATTGACAGCTTCTACAGCGTATGGAAGGAACTCTGAAAGTGACCTACAGCAGGATATGGCAGCAGAAGTTATACTCCCGGTGCAAACCCCCACAAGAATCGTATCTGATGGGCTCGGGTACACTCCACGATGTCTATGAACATGCCTTTATCATGCGATCGGGTCAGTTACGTTAAAATATTTGGCCCTCCATTTGTATCCCTGCCAGGGCCTTGTAATTTGGTTATGATGTAGAACATACCGCATGAATAGCCCGACCTGATAAACGGTTATCAAGGCATGCTCGACCGCAAAGTTACGGAGCCCGAGACTCCTCCATCTCGTTATTTCGAGCGGGCTTGAGAAACTTGCACAGGTTTGAGACGGGGTGCTGAGTGCCTCACGACGAATGATCTTGTACGATTGCGCAAGGAAAGCATCGAGGATTGAATCTCGCTTAGACAGCAGCAACGCAGGTAACCCTGTTGAGTAGTCCTCTGCCTGGTCGCCAAACAGATACACAATCATAGTTGTCACTGTGTCGTAGATACTGATTTTACTAATTCCCATTTTATTGCTCGTTCTCTGTTCTTTCTTCTTTGTGTTGTTTTTTTTTTTTGGAGGTTCCAATCTTTGATACTACAATTCTTCTGCTTATCCGGGAGTCCTGGTAATAAATCGTTCAGCATGGGCAACGCTAACAATCCCATGTCAAGGATTTAGACACATTGAAGGTGGCCAGCATCCTCTAAGAATCCCAACCCTGTAATAGTCTTTCCGTCTGTGACTGTCGACCATCCTTACCGGTTACATCTGCATAAATACAAATTACATACAGTCCTGTGCCGTATTTCGTGTACGGTAATCATACTTCGGCGCATATGTTCTTTGTCCACTCTTTCATTGTTCAATCATGATCTGAATTGGAAGGTTCCAGTGTGATCTGTGCTCAGTCGCTCGGCCCACTGTTACACAAAATGCGGGCAATTTATTGCTCAGCCTGACACCTGCATCTCTAAAACAGGGTGGCTGTTGCCGCCGCCATGGATGCCAATTTCAGTGATCCGACTGGACCCGACTCGCAGCTTCGCTCGCATTATTCCTTGTTCGTCATTTGGACACCGAGGCGAGATGCGCAGTCTTGTGTAATTAAGGGAAAACATTGAAATAATCTGTTGGCTGCCGGACGGCAACATTCCGAATCTTTAACTCCAAAGCGGCTCTACCTAACCAACTACTCCCGCTGAGAACTACCATAAACGAAAAGTATTCCCAAGAATAATTCAAATATTTGATACGAAATTCATTTCAATTCCGTATTTCGAATATGGGTTCTCACATCAACACAATCTTGATCATTGGAGGCACTTCTGGAATTGGTGAAGCCTTTGCTCGCCGCTTTCATGACGATGGGAAAAAGGTGATTATCACTGGTCGACGCAAGGAACGTCTATCAGCGCTGCAAAGTGAGCTCCCAGGGCTCGGGGTTAGAGAGGTGAGAATGGGTCTCAACATCGGTGTTTTGGGGGGGAAAACGTCCAGTCCGAGAGCTGACTGTTTTGGGCGACTACCAGTGGGATCTTTCCGATATCGCAGGCCTACAACAGCATGTATCAGATATCGTGACAGAGTATCCAACCCTGGATACAATCTTCATCAACGCTGGTATACAAAGGTCATTCTCTTTGCTAGACCCGAAGACAACAAGCCTTGAAAGCATCTCTTCCGAAATCAGCGTTAATTTGACCGTTCCCGCCCTCCTAATGCACCTATTTATCCCGTATCTGATGAATATTGCATCTAATGGGAAGTCCGCCAACTTGCTGGTGACTAGTTCAACTCTTGCGTACTTCCCCTTCCCATTTTACCCGGCTTATTGTGCCTCAAAGGCTGGTGTACACGGTTTATGCATCACTCTCCGCGAGCAATTAGGCTTTGCGCCCGACACGATCCAAAAGAATCTGAATCTAGTTGAGGTTGTTCCGCCGTATACTGACACGGAGCTGGACTCAGACCACCGCAGTGCTGTGACAGCGATGCAGGGAGACAATGCCCTCGCGCCTATGCCGCTGGCTGAATATATCGACAAAGCTTACACCAGCCTCAATGAGCTAGACGAGCAGGGGCGGATAAAGAAAGAAGTTGCTGTGGGCTTCGCTGAGACGGCTGTAGGAATGTGGAGGGATAGCTTTGGCGCATCACTTGAGAGTATGGGCATTCGCTGCTAAGAGCGGTCATGCGAGTTCTAGATGACTACCTCCAGGACTGACAGTCTCATGTGGTTGGCCCTTTGAGGAACCTTAGGCAGGCCTAAATGTAAGGAGAAAATATGTTTTGTTTCGGTCTTAGAAGAATAAAAAAAACAAAAGAAGTTCTGTAATACAATAACCTCATTCTCATCATACGTTTGGTAGTGTGAATAACGACTTATGTTTCATATGGTGTCACTAAATCTAGACTGCTTTATAGCTTCATACAGCCTCTTGTTCCGCTGAAGAACTCTTTTTCCCAAATGTCCGCGTTTCTAACAGTGGGATAATGTAGTTACTTTGCGTCTTGATATGCGCTGGACGCAGCTTCCGAACATCGGACTGGACGTGTATACCCTCATTGGCAGCATTCGTACCCGCAGACTGCCTCCTGTTTCTAGTAGATATCGAAGAAGAAAGCTTTGTAGTCATGATCCACAAATGCGTCAATAATTCCATACCACAGGCCGAATGAGTGGTAAAGAGGCCGATACTATGAGAACAGTCCCCTCAACGCTTCATATTTTTTTTGGAACGTCAGCATCAATATAACCGGGTCTGGTATCACCTGTTCCAAACTTCTAGAGGTACTGTGGCCCCTGTTCACAAATCAGCATTCATGGCGAGTGGCGGTGACAAAGGCCAAAGCATACACGTCGGGTCTAAAAGATCATTGATCTCTTTTACGATAGTAAGCTTGTAAATCGACACGGTACAGGCGCTGGCAGTAGAATCTCAGTACTTGGAAATGCTGACAGTGGGATAGACCGTACCCGAAGCCAAGACTCATCGAACTAGCAATGACGATTTTCTGTGTACGACTCATGTTCAAATTCATGACTTTGATCACAGCATACAGTGCAAATCCAAAATCCAAAGACGCTGATAGAGCTGTACAGGAATCATCGGCAAGAAGTGAGAGTATAAGGAAGCAAGGGTCGCACCTCCGAGAAAATAGCCTAAGCTAGTATTCACAGACCTATTCAAACAGTGACCAGGGATATTGGTATCCCATTGTGTGGCCACAGGGCTACATTGCTGGAAGGTAGTAATTGTAGTTATAATCACAAATACTATGAGCAGGCCAACCAGAAGATACACCACATAGGCAAGGTGATTGACCCACTTGTCTTCGGTGCACTGCCAAGTTGCGGGGACGCACGAAAATGTGTGTATGTATCCTACTGCGCTGCTAGGCGGGAAAGAAATCCTTGCCAATCGAAGTGTGACTTGAGGAACACCACTTCCCCATTTGTAAACGGAAGCAGAAGAGAAATGACCACTGCCTAAGGTGATCAGGGTAAAACAGCGGACATGAGGTCAACCAGTTGCAAGCCTGGGTTTATTCGCCGAGGACGAGGCTTGCCAAATTCCATTATCCATGACAAAACTTTACAGTTGTGTACAGTGACGTACAGTTACTAGCGTGTATTTGGTTTCGTACCAGCTGTATGACATATATGACACAGCTTTCTTTGTGTCGATCGACATCAAGCCTCATTCATCAGAGACCATCAGACACACACTACTCATCTCCCACCTGTGGGCATCTATTTCCCGTCCACATGGCGGTCCTAGACCATCTCTCCTCCCTCAGGGAGATACTGTCGGAAGATAGTGAGGTCTTAGTAGACCCCGTTAGCCCGGACTTTCAAGAGCGCCTGAAGAGATGGACCGATATCGACTGGAAGGAGCCAGCAGCCATCATTCTCCCCAGCTCAGAAGGCGAGTGTCTGAAAGCTGTAAGTATCGCGGCATCCTGGAAGTGCTGAGAGGTTGGCGGGCTTATGCGCAAAACTAGGCACAATGGGCTATCAAAGCCTCCATTCCATTCGTAACAAAAAGTGGCGGCCACAGTGAGTGGTCGACTATTGACAAAGCCGGTGTTATCATCGACCTTGGTCGTTACAAGAGCATTGAGGTTGATGTGGCGAAGCGGACGGCTACTCTTAGGGGCAGCATACTTAGCAAAGAAGTTGCTGTTGCCCTAGCAGATGCGGGACTGTTCACAGGTGGTGTATACCCCGACAGGAAAAGAAGAATTGCATGTAATGGCAAGCTAATTTGCATTGACGATGTAGCCCTGGGAAACGGCAACACTGTCAGCGCAATCCCGTATTTTCTCAATGGCGGCGCTTCCATAACGACCTCCATCACCGGGTTTGGTGCAGATCAGATCCTCGCTGCACGACTCATTACCGCCTCAGGTAAACTCATCGAGGTCAATCAAACAGATAATGCATGAACTCCTCTGGGCTATTCGAGGGGCTGGTCAGTTCTTTGGTCTTGTAACAGAGCTGACGGTCAAAGCATACCCCCTATCGGCGCTAGGCAATGATCAAGGCGTCATTTGGTCGGGAAGCTTCGTGTTTCCGTTGGGCAGAGCGGGTGAGGTGGCATCTGTGATGAAAGACTTGATGGACAACAGTCATTACGCAACAGCTGGCCTCTTGATGGTAATGGCCCTCCCACCCACCCGCCAGCCGTCACTTGTTGTAGCTGCGCGTTACGCGGGGAACGCTCGAGATGCGGCCGCCGCTTTCCAACCTTTTTATGACTTGAATCCGCTCGTGGCACCTGGCGGAGAGGTACTTGCCTCCGAACTGTACGCAATGGTACACGGATTCGACTCCCGCCACTTCGGTCGAGTCGACGATAATGCAACCACTACATCATGAAGAATCTCTCCCATTAGCCGTATGCGCAGATTCAAAAGGTCTTTACAAATGGCACGTCAAACTCGGTATGACCCAAGAAAAGCGCCTCATGATCGATCTCATGTGTCTCTGCCAATCTTACGAACGGCAAATGGATTGACGGCGAGAGCAACCCCTCCAACGCCATGACGAAGAGGAAACCATATCGCGCTTTAGAAAAAGCTTATTGACAGCAATAAGTTGCATCTTGAGATTGATGGATGGGTGGAAATAGCGCATACGCCGGCGCAAACCACCCCCATAGCGAAAAACGTGCCATTTGCTCCTCCAACATCAACTGTCGTTCCTTAAACCAGATCACCATGCTCCGAAGCGAATAGAACAACGATTCCCTTCTTTATTACTCTTATTTTGCTGTTATCGACGTATCTGTCGTTCTTTACTATATTTTCATTTTTAGCAGGTTGCCAGTGTGTGAATCTAGATATTCCGTGTATACAAAAAAGTAATACATACTAATGTTTGCCTCAGTTGTTAAATATTCACTGCAAATAATACCCCTGGAACGTAGGATTTTAGATGCTTACCGAACAGCTCAGCCCAGGCAAAGATCTTCAGCCTATTTATTGGCGTTGATCGCATCTAGATGGGTCACACTCACATAGTCCGGCTACGTCATTAGTTGCGGCTGAGCTCGTATTCCCTCGTTTTTTTCCTTTTACGGAAAAAATCGCTCAATACGAATGTATCACCACGATTGACAGAGCCTTGTCAAAATCATATAAAATAGGTCTGTTAGTCCCTCTTCCATGGTCATAATCACCATTGAAGTTCAGTTGCTTGGTATTTCCCATTTATTTACACACAGGTTAGAGAAATGCTGTCCTTGCTTCCACAACAAGAGTCTAACAGCAATCACAGAGAATTAGCTATCGCTTTCGGGTCCAATATCCAGCATATTTAAAAGCCAGCGAAAAAAAGACAAAACAAGCACAATGCCGAAGGGTCAGCCATCTGAAGATGAGATGTTCGCCTGCTTCACCGACACCCACGGTGTAATCACCAGCACTATGAACGACATTCCAGGCTACAAGGTCAACAAAGTCCTGGGCACAGTTTACGGGCTTACTGTCCGTTCGCGCAACCTGGGCGCCGGGCTGGGAGGAGTAATGCGCTCGATGGCCGGCGGCGAAATCCGCATCTTCACAAAAATGCTATACACCGCACGAAATGAAGCTACAGAACGGCTGGTCGGGGAGTGCATGTCGAGAGGCGGAAATGCACTCGTGGCAATAAGATTCGATATTTCTGATATGGGTGGCATGACGCAGGTGTGCGCGTATGGAACCGCTTGCGAGGTGGAGAAGATTGACCATGTTTGATTCTTGTTCGTTATAGCTTTCTACTTTATAGCAATTCAATACCCCTTTGCAGAGTTTCGCCCGTCTTTTTTATTCTAAACGTATCATTCAGCCCTTTCAGCCTTTTCACCACATGAAATGACCACCTTGAGATTGCTGGATTCGTTCACATCTAAAAATTTCATTTTAATTCTTTCATATGGATTAGCGTTGGTTAGCCCAATATTACATGCGCAATAAAGGCGACCATTTTCTCAATGTTTTAAATGTTAAAATCAATACAAATGTATCAATTCAAATGTCCAGATGTCTTTTCAATCAATTGATCTTGATGTCAACCTCAATTTTTGCCGAAATGTCAATGGAGCATGACAAAAATACATATCAATTGATAGCGCAAAGAGAAAGTTCTCAACCAAGCACCAATGGATTAATCAATTGTAGCCCTAGATAATTTCAACACTTGAAACAAACCTATTTCAAGCATACAGCATCGATAAATTGGATTAATCAACAATCGCTGATTCTTTAAACCTGCAAATCAACTGATGTTTTGAGGGTCGGGCCAATCAGAAGCTGCCACTAAGCCCACTCTCCCGCCGAGACTTTCAATAGCCACAATATTGAAAATTGAACATTAGAACATTAGATCTAAAGCACCACTGCACAACTTTTGAATCATTCCGTGGTGAAGACAGCACAATCCGGGCACGATGATAGGAGAAAAATGAGCGACTGTCAGATGAACCATCAAGACCAGAGGCAAAACCGCTTCCTTGATCTGCCCGTTGATATCCAGCTCAACGTGCTTAGACACCTGCCCAGCATCTATGTTGTCAGAGACTTTCTCAAAGCTTTCCCGGAAATATACCCTGTCTTCAAGCCATATGCACGCTCTATTTTGAATGCCGTCTTCTGGCAGCCCGTGTCTTTTGTGGACGATGAGCGTGGTGTCATATACAGATGGATCTTGAGAGAGTTGCAGTTGGAGCATGAATTTGAAGGGAAGCAGTCTCAAAAACCCGCCATTGTACCGGCTGCTAAAGTATATCGTCTCAAGTCTGTCATTTGCGATGATAGAGAGGTGGATTAAGTCCTCGACTCATCGGGCTGCATCTATTTACACGGAAGAGATTGCCGGTAGAAATTCCTACTTCAAAATTGAGCGAACTTCCTGTCCACGCACATTATCACCCTCTGACACAAAACCGGACCTACGACAGACAGGAGATGAAGCAGAAAAGATTGAGCAATATCCACTTGAAAACGATTCCATCTCATTTCGAAAATCGACTGCACTGCTACATATGTATACGCACTGCTTGTGCTCGTTGATAATTTAAATTTCTGGTGGTATTCCATTCATCAGAGAGACGGAGTATATTAAAAGATATTTTATGTGGCAGTATATGTCAACTGGTGTACATTTAGATTCTGATTCTGCTCAAAAACACAAGTGTCGGCAGCTATCCTGTTGTAAGACAGTTCCCCGTTTGTTGCCCAAGCTTGAAACAGCTAAACAATAAACCTTCAACGGCGTGACCCATGCCAATTCACAAACTATTACCTTTATTACTTGTTAGTCAGTGAAACCAACACAACCTTATAGAATCTCACCTTATTCAGGCCTTTTAGACAATAGCCCCACTCTTGTGGACGCATGTTCTATCGATCTATTTCTATTGCCAACAAGAATACTCTATCCTTCTTATTTTCTCCCAAGGATATAATCCACCCCAGAGCGCCATATCTTCGATATTGCTTTCTACCTTTTCATAAGACTTCGAACAAAACAGCTTTGGCTGTTGATGGGAAGGAATGGCGCCCTACGTAAACGAAGCCATCCAGCACCTGGAACTGTTATTGAGACCCGAAGAAACATTAAACATGGTGAGAGTCTTGGCCATGGAAATATTCTATCACCTTTGTTGGAATTTCTCATTCTCACACCTGACACAACAGGAAAATTTCGACGTCAAAGTTGGAGCAGCGCTCAATGGGAGACTAGGCGCTTTTTACCAGCTGTATCTTTTCGCCATAACTTCTGTCCACACAACGACATTACCATCTGAAGTGTTTTCATTTAAATATATCACTGATACATTCAAGTCAGAGGCGATTGGAATTTATAGCCATGCTCAGCAGTCACAGCAAATGGATTCTTATTGCATCCAAACCACCAGATTCGCGGTTCCCAAACGACGGGAAGCCATCGAATACATGTTGGACGTTTTGCGCAATATCGACCATCTTACTGAGGCTTTCCCGCCCCTCGAGATCTCTTACAATTCCAATATCCATAAGGAAATGGCTCAGCTTGACCTAAAGAATCACTTCATTGGTATGAGAAGCAAGCCCCGGCCTGTTCTCACTGTTTTCCGCATCCTCCTAGCGGCTGAGCTGCTCCAGCACTTTTCTACAGTGAGTCCTGCTAATGGTGACACATTCATGGATGATGTCGTGAAGTGGTGGTGGGGGGAGGATGGAGAGTTCCCTGAAAACTTTCCTAATTTCGACAGCCGTTTGAACAGGGTAACGGATGGGTATCCTGGAGTCTTTGGCACGTTGTTACACAACCTTGGAGATACTCAGCCTATTCAGAATCCTCGTTCACGGGGGGACCCGCGTCGCATCTAGTAAGAATATCTTTTCCTCGGTAATTTTTGATTGGGGATTGATTTCTGACACTCGATTGCAGTCAATACTTGACGCACAGGTCTCAGATTCAGCCGTGGATGAGTAAATTGAGAAGCTCGATGGCAAATCCCACATTTCATCATCGCGGTCCCTCTGCAATTGGAAACATTGGAGGAGCCGCATCCGAATCACTCGGTACTATTACTGAAAACCTTCAAGATTCTACTAAACCAAACCCACCCAGATCGACAGGCACTTATTGTCTACCAGAACACTTTTCAACCACGTCTGAATCATCTCAAGAGGGCGAAACTAAAACGGCGGCGCCAGCTGAAAATGTGGCCCCTGCTGATGCCCCGTCAAGATCAACAAACACATTCAGTGTTCCTGATAAAAACATTGAATCTTCAGACAGTTCCGATTCTGCTGATCACGATGCTCACCCTACTACTGCTTCTCCTGCCAAGGAAACGACTACGAGTACCACGGAGCAGATCGCTACAGCAACATCAACTAGCAATGTCCCGCCTGCTACGGAAGAAACTTTGGTTGCTCCTGACAAAGACTCCAATGTTCCTATGTCTACGTCCGCCATACAAAATACCCCTGATGAGTCGAATCATGGCCAAGACAATGACACGGCCGTTTCTCGCACAAATACTTCTGATAAATCTTGGTCGCCTTCAAATCAGCTTCACGAATTCGTGCAGGATCAATCAGTAGACATCCCTGCCAACAGTCCTCCAACCAGTCAAGAACCACCACCTCAGGAAACACCTGCCGCCACCGGGTTTGAGATATCTGCTGCCCATCCCGAAAGAAGCTCACCACCGACTCTCCGTCGAAGTGAGCGCCAGCGACGGCAGCCACAGAGATATGTCTCTACACCTACACGGCAGCGTCAAGCGATCAACAGTGAGCCGGAAAACAGCAAAAAGGTCAAAGACGAGAACAAAAAGAGTACGCCTAAGAGCAAGACCAAGAGACAGGAGAAAGACAAGCGCAAATCCGCGGACCTCGAAAGAGTACCCACCAAAAGGCGAAAGCGCGTTGCGAAAGGAGGAACAACGCGTCGAAAGAATCCAGCTCATCGACCTCCTCCGGCTGGTGCGTCTGCTTCAGAGACTGCGTGTGTGAGCGCCAGGGGAAGAATGCGCAAGGTTCCTCGGAAATATGGCCCTTGATTTGTGGACGATACATGATGTACTTTTTTTTAAAATTTAGTTTCTAGGTTTGCATAGCATTGAGATGAGAAAAGAAAGAAATTGATAGAGTTAGGGTTGCGTTGCTGATTAAAGCCAAATTTGTAAAATTACCAAATGCGGAAGGTGTCCAGTTATCCTCCAAACACCAGTTGATCTTCTGGGGCATCTGGAGATGGCTCTGGTAAACAACTCAAATGGATGGACTTGTCTTCACACGGTTCACTGTATCCAACTTCCACGCTTGGGTGTACCAATATTTCTACTTTTAAACCGTATCACGACACTGGACACCAAAATGATCTACGTTGGCGTTACAAAACTTACCACGGTAAATATCAAGAGCAACGAGACCTCTTAAATAAATCATTAGAACAAGTCTTTCAAGTCCAGAGATGGCAAACAGTACAAGGATGATAGAAAGTTACCAATTCATGAATATCTAATATTGAAACATGCATACATGCATGCATTAAATGATACGCCTGCGCCAACAACACCAGAGTTAGCCAAGAGATCAGACACAATATAGTCAAAGAAAGCAGTGGGTTGCGAATATAGAACCCCGGGTCAAGCCAATAGCAGAACGCTCAGATTTCCCATTGCACCAATCAATCGAAAACAAGTCTCAGTATCCCTCCTCATCGTGCTGTTGGTAAATATGTCGGCTCCGTGTCGGATCTTTGCGCATCGCTTGACCAGACCCCGTGAATCCAACTAAAAAATATTAGAATCTGGTTCAAAACGAATGATACGGAAAGAGTATGACCAAAGCGTACCTCTTGCATTCACCCCTTCTGGAGTGCGGAACATGCTTTCCTTTTTGCTTGTTTTGCCAAACTTGGACTTGCTGGTGAAATCCTGCCATTTGGATTTGCCAGCTTCAAGTTCCTTATTGGCCTTGACTTTGCGTGGTAGCTTGGCGGGTCTCGCAGGCCCGTCGCTCACTTTGCTCGGCTCCTTGCGAGCCTGGTTGGCGAGCGTCGGGTTGATATCCGCGGCGGCTGAAATGACGCCGGCACTAGGTGGGACAGCCTGGGATGATATGCCTGGCGCAGCATCAGCTTTGCGTTTACGGGAGTCAGCACTACTTGACATGGGCTTGATATCTCTCGCCGACACCGTCTCGGTTGTGTTATATGACTTGAACGAGACAATATAGACCGGGTTACTGGATGAGCCCGTAATGGAGGTAATTCGTGCGGGATAGAAGGCGCCATCACCGACCCAGCGAGCGAGGACATTGTCGTTGACAGAAAACGAGGCTGCAGTGGGATGTTCGTCGGCAGGGGTGGCATCTGCGGGGGACTTCCGGTACCCAGCTTGATATGCAGGGTGGTTCTCTTTGGACCATTTCTCCTTGGCCGCGGGCTGCGAGGCCTTGGACGAGGATGCTGGCGGAGCGGGCGGTTTGAGGTCGGCGATGGAGGCTTCGGTCAAGTTGATGAATTCTTCTAATTCAGTCTTCAGGCTTTGAAGCTCCGCGTTATCGGGGTCTACCTGCAAGCTCGATTGCACAGTTTCGAGCTGCACAGAAAGAAAGAGCGATTAGCGTGGATGCGACGGTATGTAAGGAGTCATGAGACCAACCTGTAGCTTGAATTCTTTCACCTCGGCCTCAAGGGCGGCCACATCAGAAGCCATTGTGGGGGGCAATTGAAGGAAGTACTGAAAGATCGGGGGGGATGGAACGTTTGCTGCTTCGTCGCCGTCTTTCCCTTTTCGGCACCGGCAAGGATGATGTGGACCGGGAATGTCGAAGTCAGGGTACGTGGTTGAGAGACTTTGCTATCGTGAATGCGGGGAGTTGAAGGTCTGACCAGTGTCGACGAGTGGCCGGGCCCGGCAGCCGGCAGCCGCAGCGAGAAACCACGTGATGAGGCAAGGTGCAGCCGTGCAAACAGGGCCGACAAGGCAAACAAGGCAAACCGCGCAAACCGTTGCGAACCCGGTGGGCCGGGTCCGGGCCACCCCGCACTGTGCACTGCGCGGTCAACGATAAGATGCCTCTCTTCGTACAGTCCTTACGCCGTACTCGACGGCATTTCTATGTGGCTGCAGGATGGAATGCTGGTCAAATGGCAGATCCGATCCAACTACGCATGAGTGATGGACGTGTCTCCACTTGGGCTATGGAGTGATGACACGCCACCTCGGCACTACTCCGTACGTAGACTACTGAGCCTTGGTCGAGGCCCCAAAGATACGATGAATTGCAATGAAATAAGCGAAACCCTGGCACAAACACACTCGCATCAATCATTGGGCAGAGACGGATGACTAAAATCGCCGTTAAGTCCGAGGCTCGACGGCTAGCCGGAAGCGGCATAGCCTCGGCGTTAGTCTGGATGACTCACCGCGTGTTCGGGCTGTGCGGACCGACTCGCACGAGCAGCGTGGAAGAGGCTGGAAGGTTGGAGGCTGATGTATTGTGGTTCTTATTATTTGCAGGCTGGTGGAGGCAACATGCACAGAAGAACAACGGGTGCATGCGATTCTCTACTACGCAGGGATTCGTTCATCACAGAGTAGTAGAACTCGAAAAGACCGGAAAGGCGATCCAACGACCAAAATCCGGCGCGGGCAGAACAAAAAAGAACAGCGTGAGGCGTGATTTCTAAGCAGCACGACGGCTGCTCACGCTTAGGGCGGCGACTCTCCACGGGGGCGCCGCATCCGCGTTCTATTGGCCCCCTCTGCGATAAAGAGCAAAAGCGGGCCCGCCAGTGCCGCCGCTTTAGGCCCGGCCGATCCAGCCGCCTCCCGAGCCCGCTCTCTGTCGACGCCCGCCTTCCTCTATCGCCCGGCCATTGTCGTTGCTCGCCTGCATCATCGCCTTGACGCTTTTTCACTCTCTGCCCTGCCCTGCCCTGCCTTGCCCCCTCACCGACATCCTGTGCAGATCTAGTCGAGCGACAGAACGCTTCGATCCCCCGGTTCCTGTACTGTACTGTGCCGTCCTGTTCTCGCCGCTTTTCCCGCGCCCCAATCGCCCGTGTTCCCGACTCTTCACCCCGCCCGCCAAACTTTCCCACCGGTGTTCATTACTCGCCTCTCGAAAACGTGCACTCTCCAGAAACATCGATCATTCACCTTTTACACTCATCCATTTGTCTTCGAACACTCGCCCATCGCTATCTCCCTCGAGTGGGAGTTGCATCGTTACTTAACGTTCCCAACCGGTAAGCCCCCAGTGACGACATCAGGCAGACGCCCTCACTTCCTCACTCTCCCCGTCCTCAAATCTGTTTCTGTCTCTCTTGTCGCTCTTCTGTCTTGTCTCTGTTCGATCCTACTGCTGAGACGACCGCATCTCCCATTGATAAAAACCCCTCTATTTGTTTGCCACCAGCCTAGGCCTTCCGTTAATGGGCTAGAGAAACTAACAGCCGTGCGCTACGTACAGGTTTCTCGCTAGTCCACCTCTATTTCTTCTCGCTCGTGAACTCAACTCAGTCCTTTGGTTGTCTCCATACAATCACCAGCTCGCCTCCCACTTGAGTGCCGCCGAATCTTCTCGCGTGGACACGAACGGGCGGGAAGCCCGGCCTCCCAGAGGACGCAACACTTCATACTCAGCTTTTCTCTCTTCTAATATCTCACTTCATTCTATCCTTTCTATCCTGTCCAACCAGTAATTGAATCGCAATGGCCGACTTCAGTTCTATGTACTCTCAAAACCTCTTTCTCTCTCCGGAGCAACAGAATCTGTTGATGGCTGCTCTCAACGCCAACAACCCGTCTAAGAAACAGGACGGGAAGCAGGAGAACACCGCTGCTCTCCAAAACAATCGCTCGCCATCCAATGAGACTAGTCCGTCGCAGGAGAATGGATTCGACCCTTCGCGCTCAAGTTACTTTGAGTCGCCACTACTAAACGATGCCCCTGGTTCAGGTCACCTGGGATTTGTACCGGATGATAGTCCCTTTCTAGACTTTGATCCTGATGTTGATTTTGATCCGCAAGGAACTGATCAGCTCATTGGAGATCTCCCAGAATGGGATAGCCACGAGTTAGGTGACAAGCGCAAGTCAATTGGGGAAAGCGATGCCGATTTTGACAACGGCAAGAAGCGGCGCGAAAGTGAAGACAAAGACAAGGCTTCGAAGAAGCCTGGCAGAAAGCCGCTAACATCAGAGCCCACTACCGTATGCACTATTCTCTCGCCCCAGTCTACCCTTACCCGGGAACTAACCTGCAATGCAGAAACGAAAGGCACAAAATCGTGCAGCGCAGCGTGCTTTCCGCGAGCGCAAGGAAAAGCACCTCAAGGATCTAGAAACCAAGGTTGAAGAACTTGAGAAAGCCTCAGAGACAACGAATCATGAAAACCATCTTCTCAAGGCTCAGGTAGAGAGATTACAAGTCGAACTACGAGAGTATCGGAAGCGTCTGTCGTGGGTCAGTGGTGGAAACGGCCTATCGTCAATGAGCACGTTTCACAACCAAATCAACAATCCCACCCGCAATTTGTCTGGCCTGAGCAACAGTGAGTTTTTCTTCGACTTCCCGAAATTCGGTGACTTGCCCGGGAGTCACATCTTCAAAAACGACTCCAAAGACAACCAAAACAAATCAAGTAGCCCTTCAACGTCCGCGGTTTCACCATCCAATGGATTCCTAGGGGCCCAAAGCCGGGGCTCGCCAAATGGCAACAGCCAACTCTCGCAAAAGCCGAAGAACGTCAACGGGTCATTTAATGCCTATGCGCGCGACTCCACTTCCTACAAGCAATCATCTAGCAATAGCTCGTCAGCATCCAACACAGATTCGCCGAGTGCTTCGTCAGACTCCCAACATGGCCCGACGTCGTCGATGGGAACATCGCCAGAACCGAGTCTTAACTCACCCAATGTCAGCAAGGCACAAGAGCCTGGGCGTGACTCCATAGATGGTGAGAAATCCTTCTGTGAACAACTCGGCATGGCATGCGGCAATATCAAAAACCCTGTGCCGGCAGTTCGGGGCAAGACAAATGACAGTTTACAATCCTTAGGCCAATTACGTCCCACAGCCGCAGATGAATCTCTCTCGTTCGACTGGCTAGTTCAGCAGAATGGCGGAGGCAACTTTGACCCTCTGTTGTTCCAGGACTACCGCGAGCCACAAGATGCAGTCTTGTCCCAGGACTTTGGCGCCTTTTTTAACGACGCCTTCCCATTGCCTGACTTGGGCAGTCCTTTCGGCAACATGAATAATGATGTGTCGACTCCGAACGCGGCCAGTACCAGTGCCCCGAAGACCGACCTTATTGCTCAAATCGATAAGAAACAGGATGACGATGACGAAGTCGTTCCTGGCGAGGACAAGTCACAAATGATGACTTGTACAGGCATATGGTGAGTCCTGCCAACCGCGTCACGGTTATAATTAAATTCACTGCTAACTGTATCTCTACAGGGATCGATTGCAATCTATGGAGAAATTTCGCAATGGCGAGATTGACGTCGATTCACTGTGTACAGAACTTCGCACAAAGGCACGCTGCTCCGAGGGAGGGGTAGTCGTGAACAAGAAAGATGTCGAAGCCATCATGGGCCGCGCTGGTACCGAAGAACTTCCGATCGAATTATAGTTACAAGTTGGTTGTTCAATAATAAAGTCCTTTTTTGAGACAAAACCCTGCATTATGGCTGCACTCGCTTTCACTTTTTATCTTTTTCTATTTCTTATCTTCAATCATGTCGTTCTAGACATTGCATTTTCAGTGGAGAATGATGGCGAAGAAAACGCAATCCGACCTCTTTATCAAGCGACCAGCCGATTTTGAGCCAGCAAACAAATCTCTTTTGCAGCAACTACGCGGGGATTTGGTTGTCACTACGATTTCATCAACATGTGTATCGGCTGGTTTTCCTTGGCATTGTTTTCCGGTCTTTTCCTTTTACCATCCTCAGTTTACGTCTTTTCTTGTTTACGGTTTTTTTGTGCCATTGCACTTGATATGTTTGGTGTTATGGTATCGACGGAGGATTAAATCAATCCAATCGATGTTGACGTATTATGGATGAAAACCAATCTGGAACGAGGGCGAACATGGGTTAGGGAATACTATTTGGCACTCATAACATTAACACATATCGACGGCGTGTCGCGCGTTGGCAATTTGATAACGGCAATCTCTCTCTTTCTTATCTTTCTAGGGGGAAAAAACGACAAAGGAAATGAGATGGGATATGTTTGTTTTTTGCTCTTTTCTTTCTTTTTTTTTTTGTTTTCTTTACATTATCAATATTTTGTCTTGGTGATTTTCAATTGATATCAGATGATACGTGTATATTGAGCTAGCTTGTTTTCCTCTTTTACAACCTGACTTTTTAATGTTGCCAAAGTTGCGACGAACCTTGGAAAAATACCACTCTCTGCTTCAAATGTTTTCTCCTCGTTCCGTCTAAACCATTTATTTCTTAGCCTGTATGTGTAAAATCTCTACAGATGAGTTGACGAGTCATATAGATGAAAATTAGTTTTTTTCTCTTCTCTCCAAGACCTAGTTAAGGGTATCGCTATTGGCAAAAAAACACTTCATAAGAAAAAAACAACGCAAGTGGAAAAACAAGGAAAAACACCCCTCTATCACACTCTTCTCCTTCTCCTGGTTTCCACTCCGATTTTCCCGTAATTCATGTTTTTCAGCCATCAAAATAAATCAACTACCTCTCTGCTCCCTCTCGCCTCATCCTCTGCTCTCTCCGCTGGCTCTCCAAATACATGCTTATCACCTATCTTCATGAATTCACCCCCGACCGACGATATCGCCATCGCCTTTTTGTTCGCTCATCATCATCACATATCAACTATTCCATCCAATTGCCGCTCTTCTCCCGCCCTGCATCCATGATGAACAAGTCAAGATAATGAATAAGAATGAAGAAAGCTGGGCTGATAGAATACAAGAAAAAGAAGAAGAAACAATACAAATATTCGATGATGGATTGCCATCGGCTGAGGTTAACAAGACATAAGCCATAAGCTCACTCAGGGGAAAGATTTTTGAAAAGGTGATAAAGAACAGATTAGGACAGGGCGGGAGAAACAAGACCACATAAACGCTTTTCTAACGGAAATAAGGAATCGGAAAATAAAACACAAAACAAGTCGTGATTGATTCTAGCCGTGCATTCAAGAATCGCCGCCGGTAGCAGCAGGCTTATCAGAGGACGGGGCAGGAGAGTCACTGCTCTTGTTGAATCCGCCTCTGCCTCTCCCTCCACGGCCGCCACGGTCAGATCCACGACCTCGACCTCGTCCGAATCCACCACGACCCCGTCCGGTCTCGCTGTCACTGGCTCCTCCGCTCTGGTATCCGCCTCGGGTTGCCCCGGTAGCACCGCCGCGGGAACTGCTCTGCCACGTTCCTGCATTGCCTTCACGGCGGGAGCCGCGGTCCTCAAAGAACTTGATGTTTGGCTTGCGGGGTTGGCCTTGTGGTGTAGGTCGCTTATGCTCTATTGGTTGACGATCCAGAGCAGTCTTGGCCTCCTCGACGCTTCCAAAGGTTGCGACGTGGCCAAATTTGCCCCATTTCTCGACTTTGACAATATTTGCCAAATCTTCCTCAGGGAACAAATCACGGGCTGCCTGCTCACTGTCAACGTTGGAGATGAACAGGCCGTTGCTCTGCTTTTTCTCTCCTCTAAGTGCTGGGGATTCCGAGGGCTTCTCAGCTTCTTTGCTGCCATTGGCCTCCTTTTCGGTACCGGAGGGTTGAGGAGTAGCGGTCTTAGGCACCACGGGTGCGGGCGACACTGTCGTGGCTGGAGGTGGCTGTACCTTTCCTTGAGCGGCTTGGAAAGGCGCGCCACGACCAGCTGGGGGAGCCTGACCGAACTGAGGAGCTGCGCCAGGCCCTGCAGAAATGGGACCTGCGGCAGCAGCCCCTGGCTTCTGGGTACGATGAGCAAAGTTGAAGCCCTGTGCGCGCATTTCAGTTCCAATTCGTCCACCATCGATGTCGAGAACAAGGTAGCCAAAAGCAGCATCGGCCAAATTGAAGTTCCACATGTTCTTGAAGGCGCTCTCATCAACTTGACCTCCAGCATTGGCTCCAGCAACAGGGCCACCGAAAGGATTGCCACCGTTTGCTACGGAAGGCATTTTTTGAACAATATCAAGTGCATTGTCCAAAAGAGTCTTCTGTGCCTCGTTCGAGGAAATGGCCGACTCAACCTCGCCACGAACGGTATCCCAAACATCGTTGAAGGAGGCCTTGGACGCTGCCAGTTTACCACGGTAGTGATCAAGAGTAGGGTTGACTGAGAATTCGTTGTAAGAGGAACCGTATCGGAAATGCAGTCCAGCAGATACTGAGAAATCGGCCTTCAGTGTGACAGAGAGTTGATTCAACATCCCTTCACGGGCTGGAGAGGCGTGCGTCACGAAGATTCGGGTCTCAGAGGGGTCATAGACACGGTTTGCCGTGTCGACCAGCTCGCCCATCTGAAGAAGAGTAGTCCACATAGTACCCTGTCCACCGGCAATCGTAGTCTTGCCCTCCCCGTTGTCAAACAGTTTGTGCATAACAACAGCACCACCAAGACCCAAAAGACGCAGCTTAACGCCTCCGATGTCAAGAAGTCGCGAGTTGGCCTCGTCGATGATGTGAAGATTATCAACCTTGTATTCGGCCGAGCGAAACTTTTCCAAGACTCGCACATCTTCACAAGCACCCCACACGGTGTACACAGGAACGTCCAAGGTCAGGGTCTTGTCGAGAAGTTGTGGAAGCTCGGACAGAGGCAGCTGGTCGGGCGTAAATCGAGACTTGATAGACTGCTGTGGGCCAATCTGGGAAATGGTGCGTTTGACTTGGTCTGACAGAAGCGGCGAATACTGAGCGACGTGTTTCAAAGTCCTAGAGAACACATTTGTTAGCAAACTGCACAGTTCATCCACGTGCTTGGTGTCGAGTCCTACTTATCAGCAATCCGCTCCAGAGACGTTTCATCGTAAAAACCAAAGTCACCAGTGTGGATAATGTGGTCCGCACGGGCTTGTTTGGCCAGTTCGTTCAGTGACCTGAGATTTCCTACAATGCGTGTCAGTCGAAAGGTCTTTGATTGGAGTAGGCCTCCCGTTACCTCGCACATCGGCAACACACAGTACCCTGACAGGGCCATTTTGAATGATCCTCCCGTTGTTAGGCAGGAGAGGTGTTGCGCCAGGAACAGGGCCACTGGCTGTAGCACCGTTTGGCAGCGAATTCGAGATTCCAAAGTTATGAGGGCGGGGCTAGCAGAACAAAAAACGGTATGGTCAGCACTGTGCGTTGCAAAACAAGGGCAAAAAACGTCTGAGCAAGACGAGTATTTAAAAAAAAAAAGCCGAGGCGATGCGCCGCCGACGCCAAAGGGGGTTTGCGGAGCTTGGGCAGACTTACGGAAGCCATGAGGACCGCAGAGAGAGAGGAAGAAGAAGAAGCTATGTGCGAGGATTGGTGAGTGCAGATTAAAGGGCGGTAACAAAAGGAGAGAGACAAGAATGGAGAGGCAAGAGAAGATGAAGCTCTTTGGCGTTAACCCGCTGATGATTGACGACGGCGAGAGGATTGGGGAAAAGCAGAGCGGGAAGGCACTCGAAAACACGCTAGTCTGGGATAGGCTAAGCGGCTAATTAACAAAACAGAGCAACGAGTTGCGCTGGCCACCAGTTGAAACTTGAGGGGTGTTGTTTCGAGCCAGGTGAGCAAGTAACGAAGAAGAGTTACGAAGAGCAGACATCACAAAGAAATCTGGAGCGAAACGGCATCTAGGACCTTCATTGTGTAGTTGGTTAGCTGTTCCACTTACATAAGCGGTGCGCCACACGGACTCCGCGGTAGCAGCCACAGAAGCTCCTGCACCGCCACACTAGGAAACACCTTGAGCTACATAATACTGGGGACATCCGTGTTCTGGTTTTTATATTTATATAACATTGAGACCAGTTGTCTTTACCAGAGTCAAAGCAGCTGACAAAATTTAGAGCAAGTGATGCTGCATGTGGGTAAATGTTGCTCTCCGCCGACTCTACCTGAGATCAACATTGAGTTGATATATATAGTTGACATTGTTAGGGTCAGGGTGGTTCAATGTTGACAATTTACATCAATTGATACGACATCTGGAGGCCTTTTTATTTATCCCATACGCCACCCTGCCTCTATACACATAAAACCACCACTAGTTTCTAAAGAGTCTCAATCCGCCCTCTTCCACATCCTCCTCGTCTGATGCGGCCCTAGTGGCCCCAGTCGCACCGTCCTCTTCATCCGACTCTCCAAGCAATCCACTCGCACTTCTGCCCAACAGCGAAGCGAAAAACTCATCTCGGGCTCGTCCAGTCCAAGAACCACGGTCTTCCGGCGCCATGAAGTTCTGCAGCTTCTCATGTACGTTGTACCGCATCTTGCGGCCCTTGGACGCTTTGGTGTCGACGTCCTTGCGAACTTTGTCTTTGCGCATACCTGACGTGTGGTGAGTGGGAAGCTGCAGATGCAGGGAGTCGAGCCCATTCGTGACAGCATCCGACGAAGACATGCGCTGTTCGACCAAGTCCCGAAGAAGAGACTGGTAAAATGCGGCATCGTCATAAACAGGCTGCTTGTGAGGATCAGAAGAACCGTTTGAACGCTGCTTCTTCGACGCGCGATCACCAATCTCGGATGCAATTTGAGCATCAAGTACGGCTGTAATCGATTGTTTGTCGGAATTTCCAAGAAGCTTCCCTCTGGCGTTGGGCACGTTTGCGTTTGTTCCGCGAACTTTGTGGTTCCATTTCTCAAGAACAGCGCGACGATGGATTTGAGAATCTTCCTCTAGATCCTGCATTCGCTGCCATAATGATTCAGGAGAAGTGATTGATGCGGCCGAGGGTCGTTTTCTTTTCTTCGAGTCGTCCCTGGAGTGAATATCTGCAAGAGCGAGACGCAATGTCTCCAAAGTAGACCATAGGGCCAGAGCAGCAGACTCAGCAGACTTTATGGCGTCGTCATCAACGCCATTTTCTTCTTCATCCAATTGGCTGGGCAAGTCGTTCACGGCGGTCAGCCCTTTTTGAAGTTTTATTCTTGCATTGAGGAGAGCGTCAAAAGTCAGTCGCTGTTTTCTGACTCCCAAGCCTTTGGTCGCGTCTGCTTTCGCGGCTTGAGAAATAGTTGCCGCGACGCTTTTTTGATCCGTGGCCATCAGTCTGCGTAATTCGTCCCGGTCATTAGATGCGGCGCCAGTCGCTGCACGAGGTGCAGTATCTTCTTCATCCGACGCAGAGAGATCATCGGACACCTCACTACCTTCGCGCTGGTCCTCTGAATCATGCTCGACTTCTGCATCACTGTCGAGTTCGTCCATGTCTTCGTCATCCTCACTTCCACCAGCCTCATCCTCGGAAAGATCCTCTCCGTCCTCTCCGTCCTCCTCTTCGCTCTCGTCGGATTCATGGCGCCTAAACGGATCGTCGTCGTCGCTCACATCCTCCAACGCATCTCTGCTCACACGCGATCCGGAATATTCCTTTCCGAGAGTAAGCGTTTCGGGCTTGCGCAATTTGCTCTTGCTAAACTTCGATCAGTGAATGTTGTACGGATGACGCTCGACGGCCACTCACCCAACGTGCTGATAGTGTTCACGGCCGGCATCTTCGTCTACATCTGAGTCTGATTCGCTATCAGAGCCCCGTTGGCCGGCATCTGGATCTTCAGGGTCGAAATCTGGACAAGAAACGAAAGGTTAGCCGGTGTTAAGGACCAGAAAACGGAGACTGTCAAGGGCTTACCTTTCGGCGTAGGGTCGTCCAGATCGGCAAGCTGCTCGGCGAGGCTTTTAAAGCCTTTCGTTTGTGTGGATTTCCCCATAATTGCGCTCGTCGCCAGAAATGTCGCCAGAGCTAGGCTCTCGCAAGTTGATAAAAAATTTAGAAAATAAAAAAAAGTCGATGCGGAGGCTCGGGAAAAATTCCCCAGCAGGTGGGGCCGACGACCGCGCAGGGCAGGCCTTGCCGGACCAGCAAGAGCTCCTCCGATGACAATCTTGGATGCAATAGTTGCATCACACAGCACCTTGAATGTTGCTTGGACAGGAGAACGTCGGTTGAATACAGTTATCTTGTTTCTCTATTTTCTGTGTAACAGCGTTCCCTTGCTGAACTGGCCCAACTAGAGAGAATGCGACAGCGAAGCTTCTTCTCCACGCTGCGCGCTCTACAACACGATAACCCGCTAGTATGCCAGTCTTTGAGCCCATCCTCTCGCCGACGACATCCCTCGAGCTGACAACTACTCGATTATCCTAGGGCCTTCCCAAATCAGGGACACCGCCCATGCTTAAAAGCCGGCGCGGCCTTCCTGAGAAGCGCAAAATTCGCGATGTCGCCAAGGTCATAGCTGTCTCTTCAGCAAAAGGCGGGGTGGGCAAGTCGACAATTGCGGGTTTGTTCATCTATCTCTATTCATTTTAATGATAGATTGATGATAAATACTAATCTAGACGTGTTATTTATTTAGTCAACCTAGCCCTGGCCATGGCTCGACGAGGCATACGCACCGGCATCTTGGACACAGACATATTCGGCCCTTCCATACCTACACTGTTGAACCTCCATGGCGAACCACGCTTAGACTCGTCGAATTGTTTACTTCCATTGACAAACTATGGACTAAAGTCCATGTCAATGGGGTATCTCCTCCCTCACGCATCATCTCCGTCGACCGACCCCTCCACACCTCCGCCCATGGACACAACGCCGATCAGCTGGCGCGGACTCATGGTAACCAAAGCCATGCACCAACTCCTCCACTCAGTCTCATGGGGTCCGCTTGACGTACTCATTCTGGACCTCCCGCCCGGCACCGGCGATGTCCAGCTCACGATCGGACAAGAAATCATTCTCGACGGAGCCGTTATCGTCTCTACGCCGCAAGATATCGCCCTCCGAGATGCCGTCCGTGGATTCGGCATGTTCCAGAAAATGGACGTTCCAGTGCTTGGTATGGTTAGGAATATGGCATTCTTCGAATGTCCACACTGTGGTCACGAGACGAAGATATTCTCACACCCGCACAGCCATGAAGGTCCCGATCAAGGCGTCGTGGCGCAGTGCAACAGGCTAGGAATAGACTTCCTTGGTGATATACCTCTTGACGCCAGGGTCTGTGAAGATGCCGATCGAGGAATGCCCACAGTCGTCGCTGAGGAGGCAAATGAGAATAGTGGCAGGAGGAAGGCTTTCATGGGTGTGGCTGAAAAAGTAGCTAGGAAGGTTGGCTTAGAGTGGAAATAGGTCCGTTTCAGGGCTAATGTATAATTAATTCGATATTGTATTATAGTGGACTACTTTTGGAACTGAGATACCAATTGTTCGAACCAGGCAATACATGTATATATTTATGTTAGCCGATAATGGTGTTTGGAACAAACATTTAAAGTCAAACGTGTACATGACTTTCAACAGAGTAAAGTTATTGCAATTTGTCACCGGGATTAATCGAGATATTTTCAAAATAACATTGAGCCCATTGATGAGCACAAGGTGGGAATATATGCACGAAATTGCGACAAATGAAATGGCAAAATCGAACGGATATCTTGGAGTACGTAATGTGAAATTTCCACCAATAGACAGACAATTCAAAAGGGTAAATATTTCAGGCATATTTGCCGGGGGAAAAGAAAGAAAGAAAGAAAGAAAGATGTTAAAGTTCAATATTCCTCGGCAGTGGTAAACTCATCCCGCTCCGGCATTCTAGGTCGGTCAACATTTGTTTCATTTTCTTTCGGATCAGAATCAGCCTCACGGGCAGAATCTTGAACTTTGGACTTCTCGGCTCTTAGAATACCTGGAGCATGGCGAATCGCGGCGGTGCTTGCAATCGAGGAGCTTGCTGACATCAATTCATCAGTGACCGAGGTTGGAGTTTGTGGAACACTGTCCACCAAAACGCTATTTCGTTCAGAATATTGAAACGGCTTTCTGATCAATGAAGATTCTGTCACTTTTGGCACACTGTCGGTGCTTGACAAAGAAAAGGTATCCGGCCGTAGCGAGATGTTGTCTTTCACACTGATAACACCGTCTGCGTTAAGGATTGTTCTTGTACTCGCATTGTCAGCAAATTTCGAGGGCTGTTCGCCAGAGTTGGTATCGACCCCAGGGATCAGAATAACAGGTGTGCTGCTCCCATTTGTTAATGAGAGAGTATCTTCTCCATGACCCCCCAGTTGCTGTGATGGTCCATTGAAAACGACGTTGGGAGTGCCGTTACTTGTATCTTGATCAGTGTCGGCTGCCTGACCACTATCAGTGACGATACGTGATTGGCTACGCGGTCGACTGTGAGATTTGTCTCGGGTTTGCAGGAGAGAAATCCTATCCCTATTCGGCGGCGAATCTCGAGCCTGATCCCTTGTTATACCGTCGGCATTTCCTTGCTCGTGTTCCGCTTCGACAAGGGTAACCCCAGTACCAGGGATTTCATCCTTAATTTGTTCTTTCTCAGCGATTTCTTTGTCATGCCTACTTGCAGCCAAAGACCATAGCATCATGCCATAGCTCTTGCGCTGTTTGGGAGGAGCGACGTCTTTCTCCAACCGCCTACTCGCCATGGCACATGCGGGAGGTATTTCATGATCGAATCCATAATAACCTTTTTCGAAATCTTTGATGCGACTTTGCTGAACTCGGATTTTCGGCTTGGCAAATTTTTCATCCCATGCTTTCTTGGCTACCAGCCATTTGCTGACAATCGCGGAATTGATAGCACCGACTTTCTCACGTGGATGCTGTAAAGCTGGAAGCGCGTGGTGGGGCTCGAGATGGTATATCACTCCATGCCTATCCACTTTTTGCCGGATGATGTGTTTGCGGAATGGCGGGAGTGGATCACCTGCTTTCCCAACTGACCCTCTAGGCTGGTCCCTTTCTGCATCAGAAGATGACGAGGAGCTAGAAATCGAGGACGCATCGTCCTTGGGGATTTCAATTTCTTCGTGCTGGGCGTGTGCCAAAGCCCAAGCACCAAACTGAGCAATAGACCGAAACATAAATTTTGCAGGTTTGGTCCAACTTAATGTTATGCCCACATGACACAGATCTTCCCACACTTGTAGCTGCACATAGGTGGGTCCGTATTGATTCACTTTTGTCCTGTCAGGGTCGTGTTCATCGAGATATGCATCCATGGGAGGGTAAGCTGCTGGATCGGCGGCCTTGTGTGCTAGGTAGATTTGTTCGTCGCGGAGCATCTCACCACCCCCAGTTAGGATGAGAAGAGGCGGCAGTCCGCCGAGAGATGGCTGCAATATAGGTGAAACCAATGGATGCGACAACATCTGGTTTGGGCAGTACATTTGAATTTGATCTTTGATCTCGACCACCGTGTTATCTTGCATGGGAACGACGAGAGTATCTGCTTTGCCAGTACGAATATCATCCTCCTGAGCTGGTTCAAGATTAACATGCAAGCCTGGGTATGTATGGTCCACCTTTTCAGCGCTGCTTCGTCGTACAGTGAAGCCATGCACAGCTGTTTTCCGATCCGCTAGTTGGTGTTTTCCGATAACCGAATTCTTTTTGGTTGTATCGGCAGTTTTTTTCTCCTCAGCCGCTTTATAGATTGAAACAAGGTCATCTGCGTTAGGAGGTGGCCATGCTTGTGAAGGACGGTGCATGAATCCGTGTTCCGGAATGTAGTCGAGCGAACTTCCACTTGCGACAGATGGGAAAGAGTGGGTGAGGTCGACCCATGGAGAGATGAGGATGCCCCCGGCGGGCAAAGGAATGCCTTGATCCCGTAGGACAACCAACATTCTACCAAAATTAGCCAAGGATTATGGCACGATTAGAGAAACACTCACGACAGAAGCA
Organism: Talaromyces wortmannii; assembly: GCA_001939245.1. Lineage (NCBI taxonomy): Eukaryota > Fungi > Ascomycota > Eurotiomycetes > Eurotiales > Trichocomaceae > Talaromyces > Talaromyces wortmannii. Next base: position 961,873 of record MJVA01000858.1, read on the forward strand.
TGCCTCCACCTGCTGAATCACCGGCCACAATGATTTCTGACGGATTGTGTATGGTCAATAAGTACAGATAGGATGCGATACAGTCTTGAAGCCCACAGGGGAATGGGAATTGGGGAGATAGGCGATAGGAAGCTAAGAAATGTCAGTGAGGGATGTTATTAGCACACTAGATCTGACATACTATAATAGCGTTAGTAAAAACGAAGATGGACAGCTAAGAGAGGAACCTACCGTGCAAAGACTCGGGCTTTGAGCTTCCGCGCATGGCGCTGTATCATATAGCGATGCGAGTCAATACTCCCAAAGAAGTAGGCTCCGCCGTGTATGTAAAGCATCACGCGCTTGCACCGCGCAGCGGACTGTTTCCTCTCATTGTAATGGCTCTTCATCTCAATCCATTCATATTTCAAATCTTTTTCGTGGCCGCGCCATTGCCACCACGTCTTTCCACCGACTCGAATTATTCCGCGCTCCCCCAATTGCGAATTGATATTGTCGGCGGCCTTGGTGAGATACTCGGTTGGGACGACGTCTTCCTTGATCTTGACCCAATGCGGCGTGGGAATCTTCTGAGCAGTGAACGCTTGAATATCTTCGACGGTGTGGCTGGCGGCATGTTTGAGGAAGGCACGAACGACGTGCAGCCCTTCGTCGTAGGATACATGTGCAGTTGGCTTCTGGTGACGAGATTTCCGATCGAGATACTGTGTGGCTCAGCGATTGTGGGATCATATGAAGCGGAATTGGAACTTACGTGAGAGAACCAAGTTGAAATCACCGTTGGAGTCACACTTGCACCAACGCAAGCCGTGTTTAAATGCATGCTGTAGTGTGGTTGCCGATAGAACTAGAACCTTGGTAGAAGCTTGAATTCGCCATCCAGGGGTAAAATGCAGAATCACCACGACCAGGCACCGCTTGTCAAATGGGTATGGGGCGTAAGAATTGGCCCAGCAATGTCATGTTCGAACGTACTCAGTACTATATACAGCATTCGAGGCGTGACGCAACCGGCGCCATGCAGTGTGCAAGCCGAGGAAGCGAGCGCAGCGGAGGAGACGCGATGATGTCACTCATCTCACGCCAGTGGCCGCGCAGACTAGCGCGTCTCCACGGTTCCTGGCGCTGCCAAATGGGAGAGCGGCGATGCTGGGGTCCTCGCAGCAGTTGACGTTCGTCGATGACTGCCGTTGTGTGTTGTTTTGTTCTGGGCTGTTCGTCTTAAAAGGAAACTGAATGTCGTCCTGGCAGTCGTGACTCGCAGGTAACGTGACCGGCCACGTGACCCGCCGCGCGCTCTTTCCTGCTACAACGGAAGAATCGAATTAGCTGTCTCCGTCAAATTCTTTTCTATGTACGGAGAAGCCTACTCGACAATAATCATACTTATGCAGAGAGTTCCAGTTCCGCCGCCTTGATCTGCTGAGTCCTGCCTATCTCACCTATATTACCAGTCTTTGTTGTCCAGTACGGTTAGCAAAATTGATGGATCCAATTGAAGATAGGAGCTGCTTGACTTCCCCACACGGGGATTTGCGGCAGGCCCGTGCACGTGCCGCTTCTCTGACGTATCTTCAAACATCACTTGCTGCAACTTACAAGTTAAGTTGCAAGTCACATATCTCGGCCTTTCACCTCACACCCTGCTAATAAATATTCGACATCCAGCTGCCCGTCATGGCAGTCGCCATTCCCTCCACCATGAAGGCGTGGCTCTGGGATACAACTAGCGGAGGTCTCGAACAAAACCTGTACCAGTCGTCCACGGCCACACGACCTGGCCAGACGTTGCAGCCCAACCAGGTGCTTGTGAAAGTCATGTCAATGTCACTCAACCCGGCCGACTACAAAGTACCAGAAATGGGCTTTATTTACAAGTGCGTGGTCTCAACACCAGCTTCGCCCGGTATGGATTTCTGCGGCACTATCGCTGCCACTGGCTCCGGGGTCACCAACGTCAAAGTCGGCCAGCTTGTTTTTGGCTGTGTGGTTATGCCGATACAGCACGGCTCTTTGGCAGAATACCTCGTCATACAAGACGATCTGGCTGTCCCTGTCCCAGATGGCGTTGACGTCGATCACGCCGCCACTGTTGGTATTGCCGGCCAGACGGCCTTGCAGGTGATTGAAGGCCAAGTAAAGGCAGGTGACCATGTCTTTATTAATGGTGGTTCTGGTGGTGTCGGTATTTTTGCGATTCAGATTGCCAAAGCCCTCGGATGTCAGGTGACGGCGACGTGCTCAACTCGCAATGTCGAGCTGCTGAAAAGCATTGGCGCAGACGAAGTTCTCGACTACACGAGTGTAAACATTGTCGATCTTTTACGAAAGCAAGGCCCTCTGTTTAGCTTGTGTCTAGACATGATTGGCAAACCGAGCGAGCTGTACCGTGAAAGCCACAATTTTCTCCTCCCTGGAAAGCGCTTTTCACAAGTGGGAAACGATTCACATTTAGCTACTGCTGCGCGTTTCATCACACCCAAGATCCTGGGCGGCGGACAGCGACCTTACCAGTTGGTCTTTTTCAAGAACCGCTTTGAAGACCTGAAAAAAATCGGTGACTGGATGCAGGAAGGCAAAGTCAAAGTGGTGTTAGATAGTGTGTATGAATTTGAAGATGCAGTTACGGCATATGAGAAGCTGAAGAGCCATCGGGCTCGTGGCAAGATTGTCATCCATGTCACTCCCAGGTCGATGTGATGATGGATGGGTTCTGATGGATTTATGAGATATGTATTATGTCAATTAGGCGCCTCTTCATGACTTTTGATGCTCATTTTCTCGAAATAAACGAAACTTGACAGTCCTGTTTCCCTGTAGGGCGCCGAGAAAAGGAGACAAACGCTGCGTTTGCTCCGACAGGCGCGGCACGTGGTCTTTGTGCGCATTGCCCAGTTGGGCCAGTTTGCTTTGTCCTCCTATTTTACCGCCTTTATATCACAAAACCAGAGCCCCAGCAGAAAAAAAGAAAAAAATTTCTCTTTTTCACTTAGCTGCAATAATGACAACTGCCCAGCTTAGAAAGGCCTCGTCAAATGCCAGCTTCACTGAGAAGGCTGAAGAAAAGTACGTCCACCTTGAGTTCTGTGTTGCCAGTTCCTAGTATTCCATTCTTACGCGAAAAGACACAAAACATGCCAGAAAAAGCACTCTCCCCCGGTTATCCTCGCCAGCAAGCTCAGCCTTGCAGAAATCCAGCATCTGCTAGACTTTCAATACCGACCAGGGCGGGATAAGCATCGATGGAATCTGAACAGGACTGGCGAGAGGAAGCTCCATGATCTGGTAGGTATGTGACAGACTCACTGCATCTGCTGAATGCATTCTTTTATGCCTTTCCTTTATTAATGGCCAAGGCTCACCATTCTAACATTGACCACAGTAAACAAAATCAACAAGGTGCAAACCGCCGATTGTGGGACTTTACAGCGGGCTATTATGATGACCGATGCTCTACTCGATGATCAGCTACTTGCTCTAAAAGGCAAAGAGAATCTCCGAAACAATCTTTTACTGGCAAAAAGTGATCAGGTCTTCTTCCGCTCAGCAGATGGCTCGCTCGAAATCACGGGATTCCCTGATCGAGCAATCGGCTTCAAACCTCAGGAAGGCGACATGCGCATGGTCATTGTGATACGGACAGCTACACCAATCAGTTTTGCTGCCACGATGACAGAGCTGTTCTTTTACCTGTACGGCATGTTTGACCTTCTTGCTGGGACTGTGGCGCCGGCACAACAGAAAACCTTTGGGTTCGTCACTGATTCTGTTAGTTTTCAGTTCGCCATGATCGGACCGGATCGCGTGTTGCGAGTATCGGAGAAGCTCAACTGGGTTGCGCACCAGGAGTTGATCCTGGATTACCTTGACCATGGCATTGAGGATGTGCTGTTGGCTGGATGTCGTGCTGCAATAGGGGTACAAGAATAGGGTACATGTCGAGCGATTTTATTTGCATGAGATTAAGACTAGACGTTGCATGGAGCGCGCCCAATAATGAAAATTTGAAATTTGAATGGAATACTTCGATATTTATACTTGTAGGAAACTGACATGTAGAGAATAAACCGCCAGTTCTATTCATTTCATCATAGTAGAGGTAGCTAACTAATCTCTCCTCGCTCACGCTCTCTTCTCTCGAATTGCTCTCGCAAATTCCATCTTTTCGCGACATATGCAATGACCAGGGTGAGCAAAATCTCTAGAGCGAAAAACATGGCTGCTAACTGATATCCCACAGAAAAATGCGGCGACTCGGCTGTATTATACGCCAAAAGAGGCACCCAAGCAGAGAATGTGAAAGCGATTGTTTCAACCAGACCGATAATTAGGACACGATCTTCCATCGAGTAGGCGCATACTTCATTAATCCAGGCAATAAACAATGCTCCAGCACCAGTTTCCAGGAAAGTAAGAATCCACCCCGTCATCATTGCAGGAATATTGCCCTCCGGCCAGACAGAGAGAATGATAGTTCCAGTGAGTGCAACCAAAGCTGCAAACACTATTACCGGCCATCTCATTTGTAGAGCGTCACTAACCCAGGCGTATCCCAGAGTAAAAATAATCTGCGCGCCGTAACCGGCCGTGGGAATTAAATTGACCGTTTCGACGCTGTACAGGCCCGTCGACTTGAGCCATACGTTGAAATATGAATAAATGCGAATTCCAAGAACGTGTGTAATGAACACTATTGGGAACAACCATGCAGCCCAGTTGCGAATAAGGTCAACAAAAGTACGCCGTGTGAGTTTCTTCGGAGCAGCTCTGCCCACACGCTCCATACGCGTGATAGCTAGCTCTTTTTCCTCCGGTGTCAGCCAGTGGCTACGACAATTGGTCGGCGAGTCCGGAATTGCCCAGTAGCCATATAGAGCAATTGGAATCCCGATAATGCCGTCGAAGATAAAAAGCCACTGCCATGCTGACAAGCCCCCGCGGCCGTTCATTCCCTTGTAGAGTGCGGCTTGAAGATAACCAGAGAACATCTGTGCAGCACTAGAGGACGCCTGGAAAATGCAGCTACGCTTTCCCAGCTCTGCAGGCGTATACCAGTTTCCAAGAAGTGCCATAATGCCGGGATAGGCGGATGCTTCGACCAGGCCAACAAAGAAACGCAGAGCGTATATCGTGTTAACGTTCTTGGCCCCAGACATGGCAATCACCAGAATACTCCAGACAATCTCAAGAGTAGGCAGCCAAATGGATGGTCGGACTTTTGTCAGGATGATCTGAGAGGGCATGTTGCCTAGAATATACCCTATGGTCCAATATGTCGTGAGATAGTTGAGATCATTGCCAGACAGATTCAGGTCTTCTTTCATTCCTGAAACATATGCATTTGAGACCTGCGTGGAAATTCTATCAGCATTACGTGAACTCTAAACTCAAAGGCACCAAGGACATACATTAGTCTGGTCCAGATATTTGACAAAATACGCAACGCAGACATAGGTGAGGATCCACCAATCTACTTTTGCGATGAATTTTCGCTCTTTCGGAGACTTGTCTAAAGAATCCCAGATGGTTCCTAGAATTCGCTTTCGAAGGGATTTGCGGTGGCTAGTCGATGAGCCATCGTAACTGTCTGGTGGGGAATCCTCTCCAGTGCCGGTATATGTAGTATAGTTCACGATCGACTGATCTTCAGGCTTGGAAGGTTCCATAGTAGCAATGGACAATGAAAACCGCTATTCTACGTGCAACATTGAACTCTGAGCTTTGTCCACTAACGCGGAAAGGAAGACATTGATCGATGGCAGCCTTGATATTTAAGTATACGTGTGTATACGCATGTTCAATTTCAACGTACGCAAAAGCCAAACGGCGAGCAAGATTGCGACATAGATATCAAGAATGAGATCAACGTAATTAGCTGTCCATTGCTTGGTTGTTCAGTTGTTTGAAAATCTTAGTCGCGGAGAGCGTCCGCCTTGAATTGCCCGATGCAGCGAAGAGTTTTCCTTTTTGCCTAATTAGGCAACTTGCGGGCTCGGCGCCGATGCCGACTGTGATGTGCGATAAGATAAAACGTCGGAATTTTGCTCGTGGTGGGGCTCGATTTTTTCTTAAGCTTTATCAGTCACTAACTGATTACAGCCAACATACGCAGACAGTAAAAGATTATAGAAGTCGTATTAGTTCCCTTCTGCACGGTGGCAATTGAGGCGCAATTCGTCAGACTCGTCATGCGTGTTGCAATTATCGGTGCTGGGCCTTGTGGTCTTGCAGCCGCCAAGTAAGTCGACTTATTTTCAGAAGATTTGTTATGCTGATGTATCGCTAGGTATCTCCACGCCGAGAAAGCTTTTTCTACTATTACCATTTTCGAACAACGTGACGATGTCGGCGGAGTTTGGTACTATACGAAGAACAACACAACAGACGTCAATTTCTCTATTCCGCACACAAAACCGAATACATTCCCTGAAGAACCCATCGTTACCGGGAGAAAACCCGGGGCGAATAACGAAAAAAATACTCTTGAGTTCCTATCACCAGCATACGACCTTTTGGAGACAAATATCCCGCATACCTTGATGAATTACTCGGATCGCAAGTTCCCCAGCAACACACCTTTGTTTCCCGAACATACAGTGGTGAAAGAATATCTACGTGGGTATGCAGAGGACATTAGATCGTTCATATGCTTCCAGACCCAAGTGGTTGATGTGTCTCCATTTCAAACGGGTTCAGAAGAGACATGGAAAGTCACCGTAAGAGATCTTGTGACTGAAAACACTTCAATGCACCACTATGATGCCGTTGTAGTTGCCAATGGGCATTATAGTGATCCCTATGTGCCGGATATACCAGGAATAGAGCAATGGAACAAGGCATATCCCGGCGCAATTACCCATTCCAAATTCTATAGACGACCAGAGGAATATCGAGACAAGGTACGCATGAATTCAAACAACTATAAGACTTCGGCTTGACCTTGAAAAAAAATACTAATAGTTGATTTCTTCGACAAAAAGAAAGTCATTATAGTGGGAAACTCGGCTTCCGGCATCGATTTGAGCGTACAGATAGCCCAAGTATCTGTCAACCCAGTCCTGATTTCAGAAAAGAACCAAGAGATAGCCGCGAGTGGAAATCCACGGTTACTAAGTGTCCCCGAAATAGTCGAATTTATTGTTGGAGACGTACCTGCAGTGCGCTTCTCCGACGGCCGTGTTGAGCGCGATATTGACCACGTCATTTTCTGCACGGGCTATCTCTACTCATTCCCATTCCTTTCACAGTTGACAGGTCCTCCGATAGTGACTGATGGGAAGCGCCCTTGCAACTTGTACCAACACATCTTTTATCATCCTCGCCCGACGCTGGCTTTCCTCGGGTTACCGCAGCGAATAGTCCCATTTCCGGTGTCTGAGGCGCAAGCGGCGTGTATAGCGCGTGTGCTTTCTGGACGACTGCGGCTTCCACACCGAAAAGAAATGGAGGACTGGGAAATAGACTGGGTCGCAAATCACGGATCTGGAAAAAGCTTCAATAGTCTAGCTTTCCCTCTAGACGCCAATTACATCAATTTCTTGCATGACTATAGCCTGCAAGCGAGACCAAAGGATGGACTAGAAAATGACGGACATGGCAAGAAGCCCCCTTACTGGGGTGAAAAAGAGAAATGGGTGCGACAAATGTTTCCAATGATCAAGGCGGCTTCACGAGAGCTTGGGAGCAGGAGGAAAGAGATCACGAGCCTAGAAGCGCTCGGGTTTGACTTTGAACAGTGGAAAGAGGAGAACACAGTGGGAAAGGCATCGTTATGAACTGCGATTATTGCATGTTTCCTTTTCCTGGTTTTGGCGGTTCTAAGTAACATGTATGAAGAATAGAGTCATCTTCAAGCAATCAGAGAACCCCGAGGGACAGGTCATCCATGATATCTAACCATAGCCCGCTCATTCCAGTCCCCAGGGACATGCTAGGTCCCTGGAAAATCTCATCTATAGTTGATGCAGAGTCATTGAAGGGAAACAGTTTCGGTCACGCCGTAGTTAGCTCTAACGTTGATTCTTCTTCTCCTGCTGCATAGGCGTATATACTCGTATCCCCTAAGCCGGTTTTTATTAGTTGCATAATTTCATTACGAATTATCGGCAATGACACCAGTGGTTTCTTGCTCCCGGGTATTTCTACCCCAGATGGTGCTAAGGGGCGCTGCATATCGTTGTAAAAATCTATTGCATCAAGAACGGGGTCAAAATGCCGTGCCATGGTGTCAATAATCGGTGCACTACCATCTGTTGATGGTGATTCGAATGGGATATGTGGAGCAGATTGTTGAATAGAAATATATTCTGCCAATTGCCAAAAGACAACAGCTGCTTGTTTGGCCGTGTGCCAGGTCTTTGGGAATGAATTTAGTATTTTTGCGCATTGTGCCACGCCGTTTGCGATTTCTCCCAGGACAGTTTCATTATCAAGTGACTGCCCCGGAGAAGTCGACGTAACAGGGAAAATAGATCCTCTTCTTTCTTGGGGGTGTACATTGTTAACTGGCTGTTTCTGATTAAGGCGCCACACATAGCAGTGGAAAAATATAGCGCCCATGGTTAGGAATCGGCAAAGAGTAATCCAATTCAGTGGCAAGTGTTTCTGCTGTTGCAAAACCAAACTGGATTGCACGTATTTTTGTGCCGCAGCTTGCAGTTCTGGAAGCCTTTCTATAGAGTGCTGGAAGTTGAATTTTGACGGGCTATACAGCAAGATGAGAAGATTTTGATACCGTGCGTTGTGCCAAGTGATGGTGTTGTGAAATGGAACCTGGTCGTTATCATTCAATGCCGAACTAGAAAGCAGACAGCCCTGAGATACCAGTCATCTATCTGTCTACGAAAGTCGTCGATTTGAGAGGCCATCATCCCCTGGTTGAAAAGCATCGGTTGTTGCGAAGATGCTAAATGAATGGTTTGAAGGATTTTGCCTTCTAATTGTCGAAGTGACACCACATGCCGATTGACTTGCAATGTCATGGCGTAGTAATAGCGATCAGCCGATGCGTATTCTTGCACAGTAATACTTGGCAGAGAAATTTTGATTTCGTCGTCGATAATGCTGGGTGCTAGACCATACGAAACGCTCATCATGCGATCCAAGACATACACTGACCAGAAGAGTCGTCGGCGACGCTCCATCTCGACCTGGGAAATGTTCCCGGCCAGGCTGTGGTCTCGAGTAAGACCCATTGAAACGGCTTTCCGAGCGAGAATGCCCGTGATTGCCCAAGGAGGAATGCTGCTAGCTTCGAACAGCGAATACAAGGCGAGGAGCGTGAGAATCTCTACCGAAGCAAGATCACTTTTGCATAGGCACTCGTGGACAATTTCCTTCTCCGGAATGTCGATAAGCATCCAGTCCGCACTTTTAAGCTCATTAGCCCGCTGCAGGGTTGTACGCCCAATGGCCATGATGACACTGAGCCGGGTAGGGATTTCGGATATTTCTAGAGCAGCGGGCACTCTATCCGTAGTTTTGTATACAAGACCGGTGTCTCGGAGAACTTGATCGCGGTCCAGAAATGGATACGCCCGGTGAACATGGCGGAAATATGCATTGACGAAACGATGACCGGTAATTTTGTCTAGAAATGGCGTTGTTCCTGTGGAAATATGCCTTGCAGAACTCCCTTGGCTTCTCTCCAGGTTCTCTTCACACCTAGAACCCGATCCAGCGGACTCAGAAACTTGCGCAGTGGTGAGATCGTTTCCAGTTTCGACCAGTTCTACCGGAACAGCGTTTGGCGAGCGAGCCTTGTTCACATACTCGGAAAGCCACGAGATACGCTCCCGGAGCTCCTTTTCACGCTCCTGGGAGGGTTGAGGAAACGAGCAAGGCAGCCAGGCGGCTACGCAGAGGCTACACGCACCCTCGCGGGTTCGCGTGCATTTCTTCTTCAGCCGGCGACATCGCTGGCAGGCTGACTGGGTGGATTGGCGAGGCTCTTCTTCTTGGTCAGCCAGAACCGCGTCCTCAGGCGCTGCAGGGGATTTTTGTCCTTTTCGTGGAGGGCGTTTGGATACGCGGAATCGCTGAAACGAGCCCTCCATTGTCAACGCATTACCGCTGGTGATTCCTGTCCCGCCTCATTCTGGCGTCGGAGGCCGTCCGGAAATTGTCGAGCATTGACATACGGCAATTCATGCTCTGCTATGGCGCCATCGCCGCGCCTAGGCTCGTGATTGCACGCCGTTTATCGCACTCTTATCGGTGGGGCGATAAAGCCCTGTCAAGGCCATTTCCGGTAATTTTTGGAGTCGGAGCCTCCGCTCACCGGTGGAGAAGCTCGAAATTTAGTTCTGGCCTTGCCAACTGTGGGTATCGCTGTTCTGGCCGTTGAGGGGAAGCAATTGATTAATACATGTCGAACTGCTTTTGCTTCTCTCGTCTCACTTTCTCACTCGAAAAATAACACACAAACACAATGGTGACCGAATCCGAGGCGCGGGAAATATACAAATCCGCCATCCACTTCGACGGACTCAATATAGCAAACTGGTCCAGAGAAATATTCGAAGAATGGCACAAAGGGGGCATAACCGGTGTATCATGCACATGCGGAATATGGGAGGGATTCCGGCAGTCAATTGCAAACGTCGTGCAGTGGAAAAAGTGGTTTGAAGAGCACTCGGACTTGATCGTCCAGGCGCATACTGTTGCAGACATACGCAAGGCGAAAAGCGAGGGCAGAACGGCAGTTCTTTTATCCTGGCAAAACACCGCAGGCATAGAGGATCAGATTGACTATCTCCGTGTATTCCGCGACCTGGGAGTGCGCAAAATGCAGCTCACATACAACACGCAAAACTACTCTGGGACCGGATATACTGAGCTGAACGATTCCGGGTTGACTGGCTTTGGCCGAGAGGTGGTCGACGAAATGGCCAAGCTGGGAATGGTAGTTGACTTGAGCCACGTTGGACCAAAGACGAGCGAGGACGTTATCAACTATGCGAGCAAGCCGCCGTGTTTTTCCCACGTTTTGCCTGGAGGACTTCTCGACCACCCCCGGAATAAGTCAGACCATCTGCTCAAACTCATCGGATCTAAGGGCGGCTTTGTTGGTCTTTCTCAGTTCGGACCACACATGGAGAAGGGAAATGAGAGCACCATTGATGATTATGTTGCTGCGCTGGACTATGTCATCGGCCTGGTTGGAGAGGATTTGGTCGGCATTGGTTCGGATTCCAGCCAGGGACATGGGCGCCCTAGCGAATTTATGGCCTGGTGTAACAAGGACAAGGGTTATGCACGTCGTCTTACTCCTTGGGGTAGCCAAAAAGTCGTAAAGCCCCTAGGGCTTCTGGGAGATCGACCAAGACTGGCCGAAGCCATGGCCCGAGCAGGGTGGTCTGAACAGAAAATGCGCAAAGTTTTGGGCGAAAATTGGCTTAATTACCTAGAAAAGATAATAGGAGAATAACCCAGCTATAAATCCTGGCACTGAAAGAAGCCGCATTTTTCAAAAGACATTCACGGTCGACCGCGTCCAGCGAGCATTGGGGTGACAAGAAGAGATGTGTGCCAACAACGGCACCGCATTGAAATATTTGAACATATGAACATTGGAATGCTTTGGTAATGGCCGAGGCAAGGGCCTTGTTATACATAGTAGTCCGTACATATGTAGTGGTACGTATATGTTCCAAATTTATGAATAGCATTAACATTAAAGGACGGTATCATCTGTAGCTACGGGTACACAGCCGCTGCATTTCCTCCGAGGTAGTCATGTTGTAGCGAAATATAAAACGATAAAGAAGCATATGAGTGGAAGCCAGCGCGATACTGCATTTCTTTTGTTGGGAAGTCAAACAAGTTTTTGCAGGAGAGGAGTGAACATTTCTACATCATGACACCCTTGTTCTGCTGCTTGTCGACCTTGTAATTCTTCCAAATCGACACAGCCGGAATGGTCAAGAGGGAAATACAGAGAGCAGCCAGCGAGCTGTATTTTTGGCTGTAACCCCAGGCATAGTCGATCGCGATACGCGTTGGTGTACCGACGGGGTATAAAAGTTGCGCAGCATAGCCACCGTTGGAGATGGCGAGCGCGTTTCCCTTTTGCGACTCGGGCAGCGCCCGGGCCAGCGCCTGGGGGAAGGTGTTACTGTAGATGGCGGTTCCAACAGCATTGCCGAGCGAGCTGCCGAGACTCTGGAACATGAAGAGGAGGGAGAGGACCATCGGCACGCTGATCCGGTCAGAGGCGGCCATGACAGCCATGTCGTTACCAATAACTAGCGTACCTCCGGCGAAGGCGATGAAGATCTGACACATGATCAGATATCCAATGGAACCTTCTTGGCCACGGAAGTGAATCATGAGGCCAGCACCCAGTAGTTCAAGGGGAATGCCGAAGAAGAGGCAAAAGTATTTGAACTGCTTGGCATAGCGTACAACGATACCAAAAATAGGAGACCAGAAGCACGATCCGACATTGTAGATTTGGGTCATGTAGCCGGTGTTGGCAATGCTCAGATTGTAGACAACGATGACGAAATAGTAGTAGTTCAAGTCCCAGCAAGCAAAGCCAAAATTCAAGGAGGCAGTACAGAGACAAGCACCAAGCACGGTACGATTTTTGAGCAACTCCCATCGAAGAAACTGACTGCGTGCACCATATCGTTCCCAAGCAGCGAAGACGAAGAAAAGAAGGAATCCGATGATGATCATGCAAATGAAAGCGGCGCTGTCGTAGGTGATTCGTTGTGACGACTGTAGACTAAACGGAAGCAAGAAGAGGATAAACGCCGACATGAGCAACAGGAGGCCGACGACTATGCCGAGGTTAGTTATGGCTTTTTTTTCTGTCCCAGTTTAAGCAGCGGTACTCACCATCAAATTCATGGAAGTAGTAAACAAGGGATTCGGCGATCGTTCTTTTTGTGGTTTCTTCTTGATAGATACCCAGTTTTTTGGCCTTTCGCTGGTAGAACTTGAAAACAATGGCGAGCGGAAGAAACACGCAAGGCATGATGATAGCGAAGACGCCATAGCCCCATCTCCACCCGCTGGTCTTGATAAAAGATTGGGCAGCCAACGGCCCGGTGAAGGCGGTGCAAATGAAGGGGGTACTGACGAAGCCAAAAGCAAAGGCACGGTTACGCATGCCCGAGGTATCGGCAATGAAAACATCGAGAATGACATACAGAGCATCGTAGCCAATCCAGTAAAGGACGTAGCCAGCAGCGTAGCTATCGGGGCCAGTGCAAGCGGCCAGGATAATGATGCCAACAATGTAGACAACGAGAGACATGATTAATCCTTCGGCGCGACCAAATAGATTGAGAACCTTAGCGATAGGCAGCTTCAGCACACCACCGACAATGTTAGCCAGAATAGTAGCGGTAGCGATGGCGGGGGCACTCTGAAAGTCGGAATATGCTGTGAAAAACAGGTTGTTTCCTATGGCTGACTGGAAGGCCAGCATGAAAAAACAGACCCAAATCCTAGCGTCGAAGTCAGAGTCGAGTACGACTACGCAGGCGAGAAGATCCAATACTTACCAGGCATAGGTCGCGTAGACGGCCTTCTTGTCCCAGACAAGGGCGGCAGCCTCGACCTTTTGGACACCAGCTTCGGCGTAAGAAGTCACCTTATCTGGATTCTCCAGGATTTCCTTCTCGTTGCGGGCCTCGAGACTGACATTGTCCGAGTCAATGGAGGCGGGGGTGGCATCGTGAGCATTGGGAGGAGTCTTCTCATCAGTGGCATCCAGCGCAGGATCCGGCCCGGCCAGGACGGCGGCGCCGACGTGGGAAGTGTCCCGGTTGCGCACGTTTTCAAGCACGACACCCATGTTGCTTGCTGCGTGAAGCTGGGAGGAGAGTGGTAGTACACCACGAGGGAGAGGTCAGGCGAGCAAGCAAGGTATTTAAGGAGAAAAGAGGAGAAAAAATTATCTGATCCGAGGGCGGCATGCAATTGGCCTCGCAATATCGGCGCGGTGCGCTAGCCGGGCTAGAATACGGGAATAGAAGCGCCGGATGCGAGAAAAAGGAGAGAAAAACGTCGGCGCAGAGAAGAAGCGGATCTGATAAGGCTGCTAAACCTAAACCGGATCAGATAACAGCGGCTCGATGTGTTGTTTGCGCAGTGCCAGGTGGGCGTGGCTGACGAGAGGAGGAATCGTTCATGTAATGGAAACACAGCCGGCGCGAAGAGGCGTGGTCCAAGTAGTAGCATCGTCCTGACGTTCCATCCAGGCTGCCTGCAACTATTAGACGGTCTCCACTGCGGGCTCCACTACTACTGTCGGCGAAAGCCTAGCCTAGTGGTGTGGCTGTTGTGCGCTGCGAGATCGCATCGTCGACTGCTTGCCGCGATGTTGGTGAACGATGGAAATGAGGTTTTTGGAGAATATTTGACGATGGGCAGGACGAAGAATAAGGAAGGAGCTTCCGCATTGGGCAATTCCGCGGGCTGTGGCTGCTGCTTCTCTCAGGCAGCACACACCTCGTACACCTGCCGAGAGGGGCCGCCTGGTGGGTTCGTCCCAGCCAATAACACTGCCCAGATTCTCGAGCCAGCCAATCGCATGCCTCAACGACGACTCCCACGGGCCGCGTGGTCTGATCAATCTGATTAGATCTGAAAAGCTTTTCACTTCTCTGCTGGATCCTGTTGGAACAACACTAAATAATTAATTATTTGTTTTTTTTTCTTTGTTTCAAACGTCTCCGAAGTCGGATCTACCCCGTTGGTTGTCGAAAATGAAATTCGCTCACCTCACGCCACGCCGGGAAGATGCAGAAATGGAAGATTCGGCCCGATCGCGCTCTGCTTCTAGTAACCTTCAACACTGGCTATCAATAATAATATTAGAAGGGGTGTGATAGGAACACCAAGGCCTAAATTTTTTCGGGAGAGAGTTTGTTATCAAATTTCCTAGTAAATTCTTAGTGTATTTGATCTTCCCGCCTCCAATAAAGAAACTTCAATTTTAATAGCGATTTTAAGGTACACCAAGTCATGTGACTTCTACAGCAAAAGGGCACTGGTCCTATAGCAAGCCTCACTGAGAAATTAAAAGCCAATTAGAGAGCTTACAAAGACCCATATTTGACTCAGAAGTCAAAGGCCAACTTTGCCATACCTTTTGTCTAACTCCTCATATAATTTGTAAGTAAAAGATGCACTTCATTAGTGTACACTGTTAATAATAATTATATCGAAAATAACCACGTGACTTGGGATCTGAAGTGGGAGGAAGGATGGATTTTCAAAGGCGAATTTGAACGATCAAAGCCGCTAATAACTTGAATTTACAAGAAAAATTGGTGATGGCACTATAACCAAAAAAAAATTAAAAATAAAAATTAAAAAAAATAGTCGGGTGTCCCTATCACACCCCTATGAGAATTAATGGCAGTTCTGTGGATAAATTGCGGGTGTGATAATGGGGCGACTCCAATCAATTGTTGGTGCATCGCTTAATATATCCGTTTTCTTGGTTTGCTCATGTGCCTGTCGGTGCCTGAGGCCGCTATTCTAACTATGTGAAGTAATTCACATGTAGAGCCTACATTATTGCCCCAGCATACTAAATTTGTCGAGAATAGGAACATTGATTCTTAAGCAGCCCGTACTAGTAGAAACCCATGATCTGTAGATCGAGAAATCTTTTAATTTTTTTTTTTTGGCTGTTGGTTGGTGTAAATCCGGCAGCTCGGATGCATGTCCTAAATAGGTAATTCAGTGCGAACGCTCATAGAACGATATCTAGTATGACCATGAAGCCAGTTTTCATTGCGCAATAAATCATAGAAATCCAGAATAAATATGTATTCTTCTATTAAATCGCAACCAGGTCTCGCTAATTTACCGTCCGAATCATCGTCAATAGCTAAAAATAAATTACTAACTACCAGCACATCGTCACACTAGGGCTTTCTCGAACTTGCTGATAAGATTGAACAACACAATTAAAAACTGTTCTTAGACCGTTCGTCATGTTATTCCGATGTTGGTCTATTCTTCCACTGTATTCAAAATTTCAATTTCATCACCTAAAATCGGCCTTCTTAACCCAAACAGGAACCTGCTGGCCTAATGCCGAGCATTGGTCCCATAACATATCATATCCTCTGCGTATTCTCCTCCAACATTTCCCTCAACAACATGACTAGTTATTTCAATAATGTCACACTATGACGGTATATCTCGCATGCGCCAAGTCCAAAAAGGCTTGTATCCCCGACCATCCAGTGTTGTGGCATCTGTCGCCTAATATCCGTTGGCACCAAAATCAACAGCGCAGAATACATATCAGTATAAATGCGTTGGCTTGACCACCATGGCCTTTGGCTACGTTTTCCAGTCTTATCTAATAAATTTATATGCATCATATCAATTGATACACGTACAAAATCCCTTCATGATGTTCTTTTCTTTTTCTACATTCTGTATCCTGTTCGCCTTGACCTTGGCAACGGGATTGCATCAGCTTAAGCACGATGGCCATTTTCAACCAGACTATGTCTTGCGAGTCACCCAAGAGACTATCGCCGTTGCGTGTAGGACGAGGTTTTCAGCCGTTGCGAATGGTGCGCCATAGGACACTCACTTACTTGCCTGGTCACATTCGTTCTGACATTCTCCTCCATCTAGGCACTTCTCCCGGCCCTCCAATCTATTTAAGAGAAAACCAAACAACTTGGATAAGAGTGTATAACGACTTTGGATCGGAAAATTTGACTATGGTACGTTGACGAACACATTCAACTCTTTACCATCACTGACAAGAGAAGCATTGGCATGGTTTAAGTCAGTCGGTCTCGCCTTGGTCAGATGGGACGCCTCAGGCAAGCCAGTGGCCAATCAAGGTATGTCACTTCACTAACATCAACCAAAAAAAAATAAAGCAGCTAACATTGGAAACCACCCTCAGGCCCAGCATTTCTTTGACTACGAGATACGACCTCAGATTGGAGAAGCTGGCTCGTACCTATATCACTCCCATGTTGGTTTCCAATCAGTATCTGCTGCTGGACCTTTGATTATCGAAGAAGCAGACAGACAGACGCCATACCATTATGACGATGAAAAGATAATATTTTTCTCCGAACTATTCAATTTAACGGATGCAGCGATTAACAAATTTTTAACGGCTCCCTACGTGGACTTTAGCTGGTAAGCAACCCCAATGGTATTCGGCATTATGAAAAATAAACCTTTTTCTGTTTATTTAATATGTCAAAGATAATCCTTACGTTTTGCTTGTTTAGGACCGGAGAGGCAGAATCAATCCTCGTCAATGGAAAAGGGTATGCCGGTCTTTCCCCCGATGAAACCTACACACCTCGTCCATGGTCAAGCCCAGACCCTAAAGCAGAAGAGCCCTGTGGTCCCGAAATTATCGAAGTTGAGCCGGACAAAACATATCGATTCCGCAGTATTGCTGGAGTCGCTCTCAGCCCTTTGGTTTTTGAGTTTCAAGACCACGACAATATGACCATCATTGCCGCTGATGCGCGATATACCCAACCAGCCAGCACTGACTTGATCCAAATTGGAGCAGGTCAGAGATACGACTTTATCCTGCACACAAAAACAGAGGAAGAGCTGCGCAGCTTGGGAAGAACTATGTTCTGGATGCAAATAGAATCACGCTACCGCGATATAAACAGCACGTTTTATGCTATTTTGTCCTACAAAACGGATCTTGGCGTTAATAGCACGGCACCTTCGTCTGCTCCAACTGAGTCTCCTATCAACATCCCCTTTAATAACCAGAACTGGATGGAATACACGCTGCAACCCCTGAAACCAAATGGTTTCCCAAGCGCTGAACAAGTCAACCGAAAGGTCTTTCTGACATCGTCTCAACACATTTCAAGAAGCGGTCTCTTCTGGACTATAAATAATCATACTTGGTCTGAGACTAATGAGCACGAAGACGACACGCCATACAACAACACCAATCCCACATCTGACACCCCGTATTTGGTCGATATATACAAGCGTGGTGAAGCAGCTATTCCGGATTACAACAAGGCAGTTCAAGAGCATGACGGGTGGGACCCTGATTTCAACGTCTATCCTGCCCAAGTGGGAGAGATAATTGATATAATTCTGGTCAACGAGCCAAATGGCGTGTATGGTGGATTTGATGCCCATCCATGGCATATCCACGGGGACCACGTATACGACCTTGGTAGCGGGCCAGGAACATACGATGCAGCAGAAAATGAGAAGAAGCTAGTGGGATACAACCCGATTCAGCGAGACACCAGCTTGCTATTCAAGTATATTGATGGAAGCGATATTGGAGGCGGGCAGAATTATACAAGTCAAGGATGGCGAGCATGGAGAGTTAAAGTTCAGAACCCAGGGTACGTACCTATTCTTCTTGAACGGGGTACTTGATTCAAGCTAACATAGCGATCGGTCTTAGTGTGTGGATGGTGCATTGCCATATTCTCCAACATATGATCTCGGGCATGCAATCTGTGTGGGTGATGGGAAATGCATCCGAGATCACTCGTGGTACGTCGCCTGATCTTGTCCAGGGATACCTTACATATGGAGGGGATGCATATGGAAATTTAACTCATGACCCGTTGGTGAACCACTATTTTGAGGATTAAGTGTTTGCTGAATGCAGACACCTGAAGGCTGTACATTGTACTCTCTGCACATGAATTATGTAAATAAGCAATTTTGACACTAGCTAGTTTTAATTTTACGACTTCTACATTATTGTTGTTATGTCACTTTTGTTAGACTCATTTTCATTCTCAATATTAAATATTCCATATAACTGCCTACTTTCTTTGCTGCGTTTTTCAAGTGTGCTCCCTATAAAGTAGTTAAGAGAGCCGGCACTTCACTCACTCGTTATCACCCTACCTGGTATGTGTCAATGTTCCGACATCGTTACATATGTACCCCCTAGATATATGTTTCCCCACATTTCTCTCTCCCACTTCTAGTATATGCGGGGAGTAGGAGACGTAAATAGAGCTGATTCGCCATAAGGTCTGCCAAGAATGCATGTGAGCAGGGCAGTTTTCATATGTCTACACATTGCAGGTAATCATTTATTCGCATTCTTCCTCAAAATCCATATATGTGTGCCCTATTGATTTACCTTGAAAGATTCATTGTGGGTGGAAAACAAAACCTAACATTGACATGTATCTAAAGATCAATAAACAAGATAGAAAAACCAGGCATGACAGCTATCAGTTTGACAGGCAGCAGGTAGAGCTAGTTAACTCTCCGCAAAGAATCAGAAACGGGAAGCAAATAACAGATCCGGACAAGGACGTGGCATGGCAGAACCTAAAGCAGAGACTACATACACATGACCTTAAAACAAAAAGACTTATTGAAGAGGTATAAAAGTTCAACGAGAACACTTTGATAATCTAGGGCTGCATATTGGCTAAATATACGGTGATCGGGAGGTTCCCGTAGATGCCTCCGGTTTCAAACCCTCGTCTACCGATGCGTGGATCAGTCTGCTTGGGGGGCTTTTTGTGTCTTTGGTACTGCCTCGAATTGATAACATATTTGAGCTATCCAGGGAAGAAGTCTGTGCTAAAAGGTTCTCCACTCTTGACATGATCCCCTTTAATAGTTCCAACGTTGGCTGCAGAAGATGCTTTTATGAAAGAATTGGACTTTTAAAACGTTCATTATTGACATCGTGTTATGGTGAAATTATACACAACTAATTTACTATTCTTGGCTCTTGTAATATATCAAAAAATGCATTACAGTAGCAGAATCTATCACTGATCTTTATACAGTTTCCCACCCTTCCAAACATGTGTCACATTGTTAGGGTCACCCAAAACCTTGACATCGTCCAAAGGATTAGTAGACACTGCAATGACGTCTGCATCGTATCCTTCCTTTAGCTGACCCGACAAGGGCGCAAAATGTGGTCCTAACGTCTCTGGACTCGTCGCTGTACACGCTTCAATGGCTTGTAGCGGCGTGAGTCCCGCCTCGACGGCATATTGAAGCTCTTTACCATGTTCGCCGGCATTCCAGTCCGTGCCTAGTGCAATTTTGACTCCGTGTTTGACGGCCAAGGCATACGACTTTTTATTTTGCGCGCGAATTTTGACCAGTTTCTGATAGCTGGCGGGCGACCATCCTTCGGGATTCTTGATACCTTCTTCAACAATCAGTCTGGTAGCGATGAGAATTGCACCTTTCTCTTTCATCAGGGCAATGGCTTCTTCGTCCAAATAGCTTCCGTGTTCAATCGTCCGTACTCCCGCATGAAGCGCATTCATAATCCCTTGTTTGCCGTGACAATGTGCTGCAACGATTCTCTTGGTGCGTGCTGCCTCATCAACCATGGCCTTGAGCTCTTCTGGCGAAAACTGCGCGTCCTCAGGGTCATCTAGCTCGCTGCCAACGCCGCCGGTGCCGCACACCTTGATCAACTTGGCGCCACGACGGACCATGAGTCTCACCGTCTTGATACAGTCCGGGACCCCGTCACAGACCTGGAATAGACCACCGTGCCGGGCATTGTCGATCACAGTGTCAATCGGCACAGAGTGGATATCTGAATGCCCACCTGAAATGCCGATCACGCCAACGCTTGAATACACATTTGGTCCAATCAATGTTCCTTCTTTAACGGCGGGGAATATCTCGCCTGCATAGCCGCCGGTTTCGCGGGCAGACGTGAAACCTGAAAGGAGAGTCCTTTCGAGCTCCTTGGAAACACGGGCCCCAAACAAAGCAATGGAGCCCAGAGAAGATTCGTATCCGGCGGCTTCATCAGGACCGGCGCCTGTGTAGTGCATATGACAGTCCCAAAGACCGGGCATCAACACTGGGACTGTCTTGAACTGCACATGTGCATATTGAGCCGGTATGGATGCTTGGTGGCCTACCCAAGCAATTTTTGAGCCATTGATGACGATGGCGCCGTGCTGCAGCGGCTCACCGCGGCCAGGAATCAGTATGGACGCTTTAATTCCGTGGATGCCGTCTGAATACGCAGTGTTGGCAGGACGAGAAGGCAGCTCAGGGCTTTTAGACGTGTCAACTGGGATACGCATTGTGGACAGTGGGTGTTGGTTTCTATAGTGAATTCCAATTGCAATATATCTGTTGATGTTTGGCGATAGCAAGAGGGAAGGAAGTCGCGCTGGCGGTGATTGCGGTGGTCAAACGCAACGCCCGCGCCTTACCGCTTTAAGAAGGTAGCATCGCTCCAACGCCCAAGGCAGCACCGTTGTTTATCATTGCGGCTCCAGCTTTGTCTTCGCAACACACAGTTCACCCTTCAACAGCAGTATCCATGGGCATCCTGTTTCCAGACAGAGACAGACAGGGAGTGCCTGCTTTTTGCGGGGCCAACCCCGCCTCGGACAACTTGCCGATGTCGGGGTAGCATCATGTTTTGCTCGTTTGCCCACTCCTTCGCCAACACACGCATCGCCGCCTGTCTCCAATGGACTTGATCATCAGCATCACCTTGCGACTGTGATATCATAGGGGAAAAAACGCCCATCATGCCCCAGACTCACAACATCCTGCTCTTCCCCGGCGATGGCATCGGCCCGGAGGTCATGGGCGAAGCCGTCAAGATCCTCAATCACTTCTCTTCTCAGCCTTCGGTCTCTTCGTCCCACGAGTTCATCTTTCGCTCCGAACTCATCGGTGGCTGCAGCATTGACACCCACGGCAAATCCGTCACCCCTGAAGTCCTTTCTGTTGCACGGGATTGGGCTGATGCCGTTCTGTTCGCTGCCGTGGGGGGTCCCAAATGGGATAGCCAGCGAAGAGGGCTGGATGGCCCTGAGGGTGGTCTTTTGCAGGTTCGCCGTGCGTTAGATATCTATGCCAACCTGAGACCGTGTGCGGCCGACACACCGTCGCCATCAATTGCCAAGGAGTTTAGTCCGTTCAAACAGGATGTCATCGAGGGGGTGGACTTTGTAGTAGTGCGAGAGAACTGCGGAGGGGCGTATTTTGGAAAGAAGGTGGAAGACCCTGACTATGGTAAGCGTTATTGTATTTCTAAACAACAGGCGAACGGGACTAACAGATGATAGCAATGGATGAATGGGGCTACTCAACCCCTGAAATTCAACGTGTGACTCGAATTGCTGCGCAGCTTGCTCTCCGGCATGACCCCCCTTGGCCGGTGATTTCACTGGACAAGGCCAATGTACTGGCGTCATCGCGGCTCTGGCGCAAAGTATTTGAGCAGACTATGAAAACCGAATTCCCACAAGTCAAATATCTAAACCAACTTGCCGACTCGGCATCACTGATCCTAGCTATTGATCCACGCAAGCTGAACGGCGTCCTCCTAGCCGATAATACCTTTGGGGATATGATCTCCGATCAGGCGGGTAGTATCGTGGGCACCTTGGGTGTGCTGCCATCTGCTAGCCTCAATACTCTTCCAGGGCTGAAGTTAGAGGAAGGCCAAAAGCAAAAGGCTCTGTACGAGCCTACCCATGGCTCAGCACCAGAGTACGTATTTTTTCCTGTCCCGTAATTTTGGCAAGTTCTATAGGAAACTGACATGAGGGATTTCTTAGTATCGCGGGAAGGAATATTGCAAACCCAACAGCGATGATCCTATGTGTAGCACTAATGTTTCGATATTCCTTCGACATGGAGAAAGAAGCCAAACAAATTGAAGCCGCTATCAGAAACGTCTTAGAGGCCGGTATACGCACTGGCGATTTGCGTGGAACAGCAACCACCACTGAGTTTGGCAATGCCGTGATTGCAGAATTAAAAAAATTGGCTGCTTGAGGTTTCTTTATATTTCAAGACTTTTATGATTCTGTTTGATGAATGTAGCTGTTTAGGTGAATAATTTGTATACATGGCTATGTGAGTAATTCACAGCAATAAAGCGGTGCGGAAGCTTGTCCTACTATGACGTTTTAACTTCACAAAACATTTGAAGTAGCTTTGGTTTCATCATGAACATGATACACGTTTCTATGGCCGTTTCTTTATGGCGACTTTTCAACTCTTATCTGAATTCAAGCTTATAAGCTTCCTTCTTCTCCTCAGACACTTCCGAACTACTATTATCTCACGCTCCCATGTCACGAAAGTGTCTCTTCATAGCATAGCAAAACTTTCTTCTATCCTCTTTAACTACGACCAG
Source organism: Talaromyces wortmannii (assembly GCA_001939245.1). Classification (NCBI taxonomy): domain Eukaryota; kingdom Fungi; phylum Ascomycota; class Eurotiomycetes; order Eurotiales; family Trichocomaceae; genus Talaromyces; species Talaromyces wortmannii. The sequence continues at coordinate 984,989 of MJVA01000858.1, forward strand.
TTAGATATCCAAAAATGCCTCGTCCTGCCCTCCCTAGGCCCGGTTTCTCTCTCTTGCGCCTTCACAACACCCAGAGCCCCCACCGTATCGCAACGCTCTCACCTACAGCGAAAACGAATCTCGTCGACTCCGTCGCACAAGACATCGAAGGATGCATCTACGCGATAGGTTATTACACCGATTCGGGCGTTCTCGATGCTGAAAATACGCTACAGTTCGATCAGGTCATTCGGAAGATCAGAAACGAGGAGAGACATGCCCTCCGAAAGATGTTTCGCAAGATAAGAGTCTACAAGAAAGAGGCTTCAAAGGCGAAGAGAGGATACAAGAAGATCAAGAACTTGATCAAGAAGGAAAGGATGGAACGGGGACAGCAGCCCAGCAAACAGAGCAAGGGCGCTATGCTGAGGAAACGGAGTTGAAGCCAAATGTTGACTCTGTCGCCTGCTCCAGCTATGAGACCCCAGCACAAGCTTCGACCAGCGCCCATGAAGAGTGCGTCTTGGACGAGCCACTTGTTTCGAAGAATATTGCCATGAGCAACCAGCAGCCTGACACGGTATTGGTGACTCCTGAACCCTTGCAAAATACACAAGGGCCTTGAGTCAAGCCTTGGGCTATTTATTTGTTTACCCAGAAACAGGTACACGACAGGTGACAGCCGCTCGGTGGACGTTGTGGAAGATGGGTGAATTGTGATAGAGGAAAGCTGTTCTCTTAGCCTAGTCTTGGCGGTGTTGATTGTCATGAGAAAGATGAGGATACTGAATCTCGGAATATGAATGGGTTTTTGATAACCACCGTTTTTGATTTGATAGTAAGACGCATCAGTAAGTAACACAGTTACAGATAGTGCACTACCAGTGGCCGCTCTAGCGAATCTACGGAAAACAGAAAGTGTCTGTCGTTGCATACGTGAGATTGTATGGTCAACGATGAATGGCCACGGATTCGCATATCAATCTCTCTGTCTTACAACAATGTTTCCAGTTGACTACGTAACAAAGTGTCAGTATTTTTCAAACCACAGTTTTCAATCCAGCCGATCAAGGACAAGGACGAGAAAAAGCTGCAGCTCAGCATTGTTTCCCGTTACGAGCCGAGCAGTGATGCAATAATCAAAAGCTCCTTCCATCGCTGGCCCGATGGCTGTCCTCTGCGGTTTCTGCAAACAGGGGTAAAGCAAACGTCTCGAAATAATCAGATGTCAATTCGTCGCCACCCGGTCACATCATTGTCGCCAGAACGCGCAGCTCCACTTCAAACAAGTCGCTCCACCGACCGCAGCGACAAGAACCACAATCATGTGTTCTGTATGGAGTATAAAATTTTTTTTGCACTTCCGAAGGGCAACATGGTCGGTTGTGCCTCGGCAAAACGTCCGACTGTGATTTGACGGCGATAATGCGGTTGAAGATAACGCGGGTCCACCCCGGCTATTCCCGACGGCCGAGCGATGAAAAGACATCGTGTTTCCTCTCTGACTCTCCGTTTGCTACTCATTATTAGCAATAAAGCAATAATACTGTCTCTGGAAAACTCATTGATCAATCGGTGTGGCAAGAGACGTCAACAAAACCAACGCAGTAACTTTCGGAAATCTGTCGGCCGAGAACAAACACAAAAGCAACAATGAGCCAATCAGGCGACTACGACGCCGTGCGCAAGGATATCGTCGCACAGCTCAAAAAGCCAGACTATGACGATGGCAGCGCAGGTCCAGTCTTTGTCCGCCTAGCCTGGTGAGTTTCGAGCCTTTCCCTGTACAGTCTAATATCCGTTGTGAGACTGACCGAGTTTCAACCTGACAACAGGCACTCTGCCGGTACCTATGACGCGAAATCCGACACCGGGGGTTCGAATGGCGCTGGCATGCGATATGAAGCTGAAGGAGGTGACCCAGCCAATGCGGGACTGCAGGTTGCCCGGGCGTTCCTCGAACCAGTGAAAGAGCGACATCCATGGATTACATACTCGGACCTTTGGACATTGGCCGGCGTAGTGGCAGTGAAGGAAATGGGCGGCCCTGACGTGAAATGGCTACCAGGAAGGACGGATTTCGTGGATGATAGCAAGGTGCCACCGCGCGGCCGACTGCCGGACGCTGCCCAGGGTGCGGATCACCTCCGCCACATCTTTTACCGGATGGGATTCAACGACCAGGAGATCGTCGCGTTGTCCGGGGCACACAACCTGGGACGCGGCCACAAGGACCGCAGTGGGTTTGATGGGCCCTGGGTGAACAATCCCACCCGCTTCTCCAACCAATATTTCCGGCTCCTGCTGAACCTGGACTGGAAGCCTCGCACATTGTCCAACGGGGTCAAGCAGTTCAACTACAGCGACCCGGATGCACCCGAGGACGAAAAGGAGGAACCCCTGATGATGCTGCCTACTGACGTGTCGCTCCTCTCGGACGCCTCGTTCCTGCCATGGGTAAAGAAGTATGCAGACGACAAGGAGCTCTTCTTCCAGCACTTTGCAGACGTCTTCGCCAAGCTCCTTGAACTGGGCATCCAGCGCGACGACAAGGGCAGTGTGACCAACACCGACAATGTGCGCGGAGGATATTTGTCGGCGCCAAAAAAGAGCTCTGTCCCAGAGGGTCCGATCAAGTCGGAAAGCCAAAGACAGCAGGTCGCGGTGCGTGCGAGATTATAAACAGTTGTGTTGTATGGTTGCCCGATGTTGGTACATCCATCTTTTCTCCTTCTTCTTCTTTTTTTTTTTCTTTTCTCGTTTGACCCTTGGTTTCGCTTTTTGTTTCCTCGTGTAAATGTTGGTCGATACCTGGTCAGGAGAGTACCGTTAGGATAGAACATAGATTTAGACAATAGACACAATCGTCCATACCGGGTTTTCTGGTAACTGATAGCAAGGGGAACCAGAAGTGCAGCACAGTAGCGATGGGTCTAAGAGGCAAGAGGGCGACAAGTGTGAGTGAGTGATGAAGAGAGAGAGAGAGAGAGAGAGAGGAACAGGAGAAGGAGAAGGAAAGAGGGAGCGTGGCCTTTCGTAATGGGAAGCCGCGCATTGGGCACGCCCGCAGTGGAGCCGAATGCGGGGGAAGGCGCGTCCGGGGTACCTCCACCACAACATCAACAGCTACAGCAACATCACCGTCAGTCTTCAGTCTTCAGTCTTCAGTACTGCTGCAATCTGGAGCAGTCCTTTTGATGGCTAAATACACGCTTGTCATTTGCGAATGCTTATTCTATCCAACATACAAAGGAACTCGCCTCGCCCAATGCTAAAATACAGTACAATGCTTCAACCAATAAACAAATACGCCTAAAAAAAATGAACCCAACGTTTGTGCTTCTTAATCAGCTCGAGGTCGCTTCCCTCCCCGGCCATTTACAACACTGCTCGTCCTCTTTCGTGAAGGTGACTGGCCGAGGTTAAGTTCCGGCGCCAGTGGACTCTGCAAGTTATTACCATAGTACGCATTCCCTTCGCTCAACTGCTGGCTATCCTGGGCTGGCTGTCCGCCAAGGCATGCAGAGTTCTCTGGATGCACGGAAAAGCTCTCACCAAAGTGTTGCATCCCAGCATGTCCATTGCCATTCATGTACATATACGGATATGGAGTGCCCTGGTTGCCATTCTGGGTCCCGTTTGCCCGCTGTGGCACGCCAGTTGTGCTTCCATTAATCCCGTTGAGTCCAGAATTAGACATCTGGGTTCTTCTATAACCATTCGCCCTGGGTATATTTATGCTTCTGGATGATGGAGTCATCCCACTTGTGTTGCTGGTGCCTGACGAGGAGTACCGCACATGAGAAGGAGCCACCGCACTTCCTGATGGCTGTGCAACAAATGGAAACGGTCCAGAAAAAGGTTGGGGCGTTTGCTGAGGCACACTTTGATAGGTGTAAGGGTTGTTCTGGGCAGAAAAACTACCCGAATTACTGTAATTCGGTTGATTGCCAGTTTTCAAGTCGGAGGAGCTGGGGTTGGCTTCCATTGGGCGCCCAAGTAAATCCCACAGCTGCACACTCGGTAGATCACGTCCAGTATTTTGTGTAATATTGTCTGTAGAGGCATTTTCGGGGATTGTCGGGAATTCGTTGGGATTGAGCATATTATCGGTGTTGGTTGTGTTGCCATTGTCAAATGTTCCCAATATGGCGCCGACGTCCCAAATCTGGCCGTGGTCGTTACTTTCCGCTCTGCTGTTCCAAGGCTTGTGAACCTGTAAAATGCGCTGGTCGGTATGTACAGCATGCCCTATATCCCCAACTATGGCGGTTACCAGTGTGATATCCAGAGGATTCGGGTTAAGGACGCACTCATAAAAGATCACGGATGGCTGCCATTTGCGAGGGATCAATGAACCATCCGACACTGACATGATGCCCCCAATATAGCATCCAAGCAAAGGATCGTACATTCGAATGCTGCTTGCTTTCGTCTCCCCTCGGGTGTCATCAGTCCAGTACACGCGGTGACATGTGTCCGGCCCGTTTACGTTTTTGCTGTTGGAGTAAATGCCCCCAAGCCACCGGTAAACAACACGTTCCTTTTTCCCCTTACTATTTGTGATAGTGAATCGGATATCATCACTGGTGTGGTTTTCCGGCACCACGTCCTGTTGGGGGTAGATGGCCAGCCGCAACGGCATCGTATGGCAAACGCGAGAATTGCAGACACGTTTCCGACAATCCTTGACCGAGCACGTTTGGACAGATGAGCCTGCACGAGGTTCTTGATCTTGTTCCGTTGATGGAGAAGACTCTGGGGAAACTGGATCAAAAGCCTCTTGCAAAAGATCACTTATATCGACGTTGTCAGACCGCGTTGGCAAATTTTTGTGTCGGAAAAAGGTGGGCTTGCGGATAACCTTCTTGTGGTTATCTTCACAAAATTCCGCCTCCTCGCTGGTAAACACGAACTGCTTGCGTAGCAGCGTACTATGCTCGATTAGATCATGAATACTCTGAAAGTCGTTCCTCAAAAAGTTCTGATGAAAGTTGTGTCGTTGTTGTACAGTACTTGTAGCATTGACAGAGTAGTCCCAGTTCATCTTGACTGCATTGGTCAACAGCCGGTGCATATGCGTCACTTGAAGCTCACCAGACCTCATCTCCTTCATATCAATGTTGGTGATTCCTGCATTGAGGAATTTGCCGGCCATCATCATGCAGTCACAAGCAAGATTCCACCCAGGCTCTCTTTCAGTTGCAGAGGGGCCATAGCCACTTGGATAACTCATCCCTTCGCTATTCAGTGTGAACGTATGGTCAGGACCCTGCAAGAGCTCGAGAGTTGCCGCCCATGGCTGACTTTTCTCTATGCTTTGATCAACTTCCAAGTCCCTATAACGGGGCTCGATCAGGAGCCTTTCCAGTTTCTCGCGGAACTCATCAAGATTCTCAGGAGTTTCCTCGGGTACCTCAGGTACTTCTTTCTCCTGGGCCCTCTCCTGGTCCTCTTTTTCTTGAGCAGGTGATCTTCTAAACGGTAACAAACGCTGTGTTTGCCAATCGTCTGGATGGGGAATATCGGGATAGTCGCGGCTAATCGGTTGTTTCCTTAACCTTGTCAAAATTTCGGGTCTTAAAAGGCGCGGCCCGGCATCGCGATTAATGTCTTCGAATTCATCCTTGCTCCTCACGCGGTATCGTGGGTCCATATTGTAAAACAGTTTGATAAAAGCCATTGCCCTGCTAGGGTGGTTACTTGGGAAGTGGTGGTTAATTCCCCAGAAATAAAAATCCAGAAGCCTAATCCCATCGTTTGCGCTTGGGTACTTTGGGTTGTCCAGCCACCAGTATTCGTTAATAAAGTGCTGAGGAGGGTTAGTTAGATCATCTAAATCTATAACTTGCTCTTCTATCATTGGTGGCCTTCGGTAATCCTTGAATCGTTGAGAATGGCCGTTTTTATTTATTTTTTCCAACTTTTCCCCCGTCATCTTTAGCGTCTCCCTAATTGTTTTTGTTTTCCCTTGTATTTTGGAACCAGCCTTTAATGAACTTACATATGTAGAACCCCTGGCCATTTTTTCTTATCGAGTCTGGTATTTGTCGTGGTGGAGTATGGCGGGAAAGTATAAAGGGATGATTAATGCTCAAATTTTCGGATTCTCGGATTAATGTTGGTCTGAAGGTTGAGGGAAATGAAGGTTTTATAGCCTTTTGAGCCTGGAATTTGATCACATAAATTCATTGTATGCAATAAAAAGTCATTTTTCAGACTGTACCAACGAGACAGACAATGAACAAAGCCAAATCCAAGGCTTTCTTTTGCATGTACCTTTGTACAATTTTTCTCTAATTTCCAAATCAGCCTTGACAAAGGCTTCTGACAATGTAATCGGGGTTCTTGAAAGAAAAGCAGTATATAAGCAGAAAGAACCGGTGAACAAGTGGTATTGTGTTCTAGATGACTAAAGGCGAGTCATCAAGCGTCCCAGAGTTTATCTACCACCATGGGTGGCCGTAGGGGTCTTTATGTATACTGACTGGTTTCCGACACAGCCTCCTTTTTATTGCTGTTAATTCGCGTTGCTAGGTTTCAATTTTAGTATATACATAAATAGATCATTGTATCAAGACAATGTTTGCATCAAGATCGATTCAGATAGCACTGAGTATGATGTCGATGATTCCCGACGACACATGCCAGAAAACTACATATTTCTATGAGTAGATACATAAATATATCGCTCGATACTAATATTCACTTTTAAAATATCAAATTCATCATAATTCCATTAAAAGTCTAGTGAGGTACCAGTGGAAACTTCCAGCTAGCCTCTAAGACTAAGTCTACCTATGTAGTACCGTGTAAACCAAAAAGTAAATGTGAAGGGTCCCTGAGATGTCGGAGTCAGTGTTTTTTAAAATACTACATAATAGCATCCACGATTACATATGTATCTTCTATTATTCTGACAGTAAAGCCCTTCATAATGAAGCAACATGATAAATTTTCCTGGTAGCAACGACTCTATGGCCAACATGTAAGCCATTTGTCTCATCGTCAATCCAGAGCCCATCATCTGAATGGTTCTGAAATAAAGAAGTCTTCAATATTCTATCAAAGGGATGTAGTAGCCCGATTTGGACGTTTCAATTCTGAATCTAATGTGTAGTGACGTCTTTGTTCAACCAAACCCAAATCCTGTATACAGATCATCTGTTCTCTTTCAACTGTTTTGTCTTCTCTAATTACTAAAACTTGTCACACAAAAGAACTAATGTGAGACCGTGGCTGATACATCTAAACCTGTCTTGGGCGTCAAAAAAGAAACCAGTACAATGACACATACTGTGAATTCCATGCTAAAAATGGCGTACTGGTCAACGTATTGTCGTTTTTAGTATACAGTAAAGAATATTATTATACATTATCTCCGCTGCATACATAGCTCCAGATCAGATTTTGGGAGGCCATTTATAGCGGTTTCGAGTTACCCAGAACGGAAATATCTACTGTAGAATAAGCTACCAGACGTCTCGACTTCTGAAGACCCTGTCACCGGCGCTAATTCCTCATAACTGTGATTAAAAACAAGAGTTAATGATTGTGATAAACATACAATATATATTATTAACGGTTGAAACAGATTAAGACAAAATTCTATTTTTCGTTCCTTAGGATTCACCTATGTAACCTTGAAGTTATTCTAGCTAGGCTTTAAAAATAACTATACTCACCATTTTAATACCATCCAGCTGTAATTTTTATGTACTAGAAGAGTGAATCTTCGTTTAGCAAACGCATCATTTGCTGGTTGCTGTGGTACCAGTCATTCAACCCAAGTGTTTGAAGGCTCGACGCGTTAAAGTTTTCAATTTCAGTATTCCCCAGCTCAGTCCCAAATGTCGATAAGCCAAAAATGTCTAAGTTTTCAGCTATAATAGTCGAGTCTTCAGAAAAGGCCGAATTTCTGGAATCAATATAGAGCCGTGCAGCTTGGCAAAGCAGCTCGTAAAGCCTGTGAGGATGTGTCATAGATTCTTTTCCGTCAACCGTGTCAGGCTTTAGCGATGAGGTGAAGGTGTCTAGTCGTTCCAGGTCGGTAAGGTCTAGGAACTGAACAGCATGTGTGAAGAGAATACTAAATGGAACGAATGGAATATGCACAATGGCCCTATGTGGTAGGTTATTTTTCTGGGTCTGAATACATAGTAGTCGATAATATCCAAGTGCTGATGTCAAAACGACTTGTGAAGATACCGAGAGAAGATTCCAGGTCGGCTAAGCTTACCAGTTGATATATTCCGTCACCATCATTGGATCCTTGCAGTTACGCAAGTCTACCATACATTTCTGGTGAATGTCGAAGACATCTCGAGCAACCGCCAGACAGTCCTCTGAAACACTACTGAGCAAGTCTGGTTGCGAGGGGGTGGCACGGAGAACCAGAGTGAGCAATGACGCTTGACAGACCAGATCGCATTGCAGATAAAGTCCTCTTAGAGGGTCACACCCATCTTCAGGGACTTGAGCGGCGGCAGCCTGTCGTGGGATGTCAATATAAAATCAAACAAGTTCAAGAAAACAGAACCCTTACAAAAGCCTCGGCGTGTGTTTCGTTGATCAGCCCTCGTAGTTCCTCAGCAAGTATTTCAGCCAAACAAGTCCGTTCGTCTATTGATCTAGATGAACTTGCTTGACTATAAAGCTGATCATACACCTTCCCCTGGATTCTCCCAAGCCTCCTTTGTCTCGGCTCGTTGTCGGTAATCGGCAATGTGATTTCATCATCACGTATATTGGAGGGTCGACTAAGCTGAAGTGAAAGACCTTTGTCCATTTTATAAACGGACCAAAAAAGACGTTCTTGACATGCTCGTAAAGATTGATTCTCTTCCTTCGTCGACGCTGTGCGATGATACCCCAACGTTTGACAAAGACCTGAAGCGGCTGAAACAAATCTCCACGCGGTTGTGGCTCTTGATGTTTCGATTGCATTGTATACCTATTTTGGGCATTAAAGAGCGTCATACATAAATTGAAACAAGTGAAACAAGTGAAACAAACACATACCCCAAGTGTCAAGGCAGCAATAACCTCCATGGATGCCGGTAAGAGAAGTGGGAACCGGGAGAGACCGTCATGAAGATTTTGTCGGCATATGTTACAGTATTCTCGGGAATCTTGGGGCCCGTCTTGAAGGAAATATTGCGAGAATGCGCAGGCTAAATATCCATTAGCGAGGATGAGATCTACTTCGTTGTAATCGTCAACAGCAAAGTAGACTTTTCGGCATATGTCTGTAAAGGTTTCTACGGGAAGTATTTCAGATATCCGTGCAATCCCCGAGTAGCCTTGATGATCTAAATATCCTATCAGGTGAAGTAATGCATTTAAGCCGGAACTTCTAACTCACCCTTGGCCCATCGTAACACAGTAACAACCGCCTCCAAAGGGGGCATTGGGGGGTTGGTTTGACTTCTCATGAATTTGAATCCCGAGCATGGAAAAGCTGTGGGATCTTCCAGTAGTTGCACAAGTTTTCTCAGCGACGAGATTGGTTCGGCAGCTTGAGATTCCACGTGTTGTGAATCTCTGTCTTCTACGATAGTCTTGATGAATTTGATCATATGAGCAGAGTGATCCCATAGGGGTGGCTGGATTTTTGTGACAGATCTGACTGAAGAACTTCGGTTAGGATGCCATATAGGGTTAACTTCAGTTTCTTGCGCCAGCTGGGGCGCATTTTGAGAGAGAAGAAGGGTAATGTCATCGATGCCCTTTGCGATCTCGTCGATTTTCTGCTCACTATGCAAGATCAGCTATTGAACATCTAATGGTTAAAAGCCACAATTTACTATTGTGCAGATATTAACACCCTCTGCTTTGGGGCAACTGTCCTGGATGCGACTGTGCTATGAGTACAGCTAAGCTTGGAGGAAATGCAATTCGAGCAAGGTGACCCTCTATCACAGCCAATCTATCCATGAAGTACAATTAGATTACCCCAGAAAAGGTTTGATGTCTAATAAAACATGTCTAACCTTTCTAGAGCGACATTGATCGCACTGTTTGAGATTTAGTTTCTTATCAATCACATATCAGCATGGCATTTCGTCAAGCTTACTGAGCGACGAGAGATCGCTGGACGGGCCCTTGATTTCTCAGCCGTGTCCTCTCCGCGGAACTCCATTCTTGCCTTGTTTTACTGATGTGTCCTCGCTATGATGTTGGAGATAAGATGATATTTTGTCGGAACGGATCCGCGCGGATTTCCGAAAGACGTGGTTTCTGTACTAATACCAGCTCAATACGGCATTTATACCAAATTAAGTTTAGAGTCGTATTTAGAAGTGCCCAGTTTCTCTAGATAACTCTAATTCAATTGGTTATTGCCGGATTACATAAATACGGCTATTACATAGCTTGTATAGTCCCAAAAGAGCAATTACTAATGTTGTCAATGAGACTCTAAGCCAGAACTACTATCAATTTGGAATATAAATACCAGTCGTCATTCTCGTCGCTAAAAAGTAATAGATCAAACAGCCAGGTCCAAAACCTCCAAACACTACGAAATGGGACCAAATATCCTCATCACCGGTGCCGCTGGATACATGTAAGGATATCTATCATCTCAATTTTATCTCAAGCTGACATGGTAAAAGCGGAGGCTCTGTTCTCGCTGAGCTTCTCTCGTCAAGTAACATCCAAATTTGGGAAGCAAATGTGAACGCTGTAGTTCGATCCAAAGAGCAGGCCCAAAGCGTGTCCGAATTGGGTGTCAATGTGATTCAGCTCGATCTCAAGGATGACCTAGGTGTGAGGGAGGCTTTAATCCGACACGAAAGTATGTTCATTAAACATTTCTCCATAATTTATTATCTGTTCTTGCTGCTGATCATGCCCTAGTCGACATTGTTATCCATACGGCAAGTTCTATGGTCCCGCAATATGCATCTAGCCTCATCCAAGCCCTTGGCGAGCGTCGGCGACGGAGTGGTAATGATGTTTATTTCATTCACGTAAGTCGTTCATATTACATGACTGTTTTTCGTTTCTAGCTAATGCTCGGCAGACATCGGTTACATCCCTGTTTTCTAAAGAGGCGGGTTGGCCGTATGGGGAGATTAGAGACAGTGACCCGATACTAGCAAAGCAAAAGGAGATAGGAGAACCAAATCCCGTTAGACAGGTAGGTCTTTTATCTTATTGCATAATTGAGTCGTGGAACGGTGAAACTGATTTTCTGGGTAAGGCCGATATTGTTGTTGCTGAAGAAGGCAAAAAACATGACGTGAAGAGCATCAACGTTGTGGCACCGTTTGTCTGTGAGTAAACCAATAAAATTCTAATTCTAGGTTTCATATTCGAAATTAATCAAATGAGAACTTCCTTGACTAGATGGGCGAGGAACTGGCCAATGGAGGAAGCTATCTGTGAACATCCCAGGACTCGTCAGGGCCAGCATTGCGCACAAAACCGTGTACAAGTTTGACACGGAAGGAGTAAGTTTTGATTCAATGTTGATAAGGTAGTCCTATCAATTATGTACTAAATCTGCGAAGAGACCACCTGCTGCACATATTTCAGACGTGGTAGCACTGTACACTCTCCTTCTAGAAAAGTGCCTACTGAAGGAACCTATCCCAACCGGGGAAAATGGCTACTACTTCGCAATGGCTCACAGGGCACCTTGGTGGGAAGTCATGCAGCGCCTTGCCAAGGGACTATACGCGCGTGGGCTTGTGTCGGAGGCCGATGTGCATACATGGCCCAGTGATGAGATGGCAGCAGAGTATTTACAGCTTCCAGCGAAATACATTCGAGCTATGGGGACTTCGACGTGAGTATCTAGCCCAGAACACATCGATACCTCATGTTCAGTACCTAACTATATTATCAGTGGTGACCTTGTCCCTGTTAATGCATACCGGCTTGGGTGGAAACCAAAGTGGACATTGGAAAAATTTCTGGATAGCATGGATGATGAGATTCAAGCTGTGTTGGACTTAGACAAGGGTCAGACCAATATCTTTGATGTGTTCGCGTCGAAAAAAGGAACAAACTAATAAGCCACTGGCGGGCTAAGTTATGCGTTGGGGTATCTGGCAGTTTAAGAATAAACAAAAGGTCTATTCTTCAATGTCCAGAACACCAGGAGGTTTCCTGGCATTGGCCAAAGTGACAAACTTTTGCCAGAACCTGGGTCTTATATGGGTCTTGAGCCACTTTAAATCCTCTGGATGTTCCCTCATATATTCTATCTCTGAACTCGGAATGCCACTATCATCATATAGTCTTGATTTTATAAGCTTGCATATCGGAGGCTGCTCGCGCTGTTTCCGTGGCTGTGGGGTAAAAGGGACGTATAAGGTTAGCCTGGACCTCTGGGTCCTTGAGTAGTTGCGGTAGTGGTTTTCTGTGAGACTGAAATCAGCTAGCAGAGGTCATTGGGTTGCGCAGAGTCTTACAGGGATTCGCCTGTCCACTCATAGGAGAGAATAGAAACATCATCATCGCCATTCTTAGATTCGCCGTAATCGACTAGAAAGAAGCAGCGCCGGTTTTCAAAAGCAAATTGATCGTTATATGAGGCCCAACGGAATTCCGGAACACTGAAGTCGCAGTTCCAGTGATACTGGCACATGCAATTCAATATAAACATGCAACGTTCGTAATTGTCACGACCCGGAACTAGGTGGGTCAATGTTTGGACTAATATCCGAACCGGGGGCTCTGGTCTCAAAGGAGTAGACATAGTCTTTGTTGCTGTTACGTCCATTATCGTTATGATCATATACCAGGTATGGCTGGTTCCATGTTGAAACGATATATTGTCTTTGACAAGGGTGCGCTTTCCGGCAATATATTAATTGCCGACCAAACTGGGCAGGCGGTCTAAGGTTCGAGACAGACAGCAAAACAGGCTAGGGAAGAAATCGCCAAGTTTGAGCAAACTGCTTGGAGCTCCTCGAGTGGCACAGGTCATGGGCATAAACTCTCCGCGCAGTTTTGAGTTCAATAACCCGAAATTGGAATTGGCGCCCCGCAAAAAGCCGTCAGCGAGTTCCGAGCGATCTCCGTTTGCGGGACAGTCTACAATAATCGATTGCCATTCGCCCCCGAGGTGTGGCTAACATCAGCGAGCTTGTGTGGCCACTGTGGCGTGGTTTTACGCTTAGCGTCCAGGCCAAGCATTAGCCGCATATTCCGCTGCTCTGGCTGGTCTGGGGGAGATCGGGAATGTCGATCGAGAAGCCGATTCATTTTTCCACGCAACTGTGACTCGGGGCATGTATGCGCTCAGTCTCTGTTGAATAGTCCAATCGTGCATATATTAGACTATCCCGTTGTGTGAAGCTACTGGATTCTGCGGCCACAAAAGTAGACTGCCATGTCTGTGTTCAAGAGCTGCCTCGTGTTCGACTTGACAGGATCCGGTTTTGCAGTATCTACGTAGTAGCACTGATCGAAGATTCGTATGACATGGTGCCGTACTCCATATACGAGACTTGCAACGCACTGGTGACTGGCTCAAACTAAGGGAGAAGGCTAGCGGTGTGTTCATGATTTGTGACTCGTGAGCAGCGAACAATTGGCGCCCCGCAAGGCCGGCTATATAATAGGTCATAGCTTGTGACTAGTAACAAGTTTGTTAGGAGTTCAGCGCGCGATGATGTAGGGTCGCCCCGGATCTGACTGTGACTGGCCGATCCAGTGTGGAGAAAAGAGACTATTGTTTGTTTGCAGATCACCGCGATAGAATAGAGCCAACCAGAGCTCTAGCACAGAGAGGAGCAGCTTCCGCCTTGATAGTATCCGTCCCTTGGTAAGGCGCGCTGCGCTGTTGGGTTCCGGAAATTCGGAGCTGTGCTGGAAGCTGGAAATTACAGGTCCACTTCGCTCGCTTCTATGGCAACAACTCCGCTGCTCTCTCGTCTGGTCAGTCCGTCAAGTCGAGGAACACTCTGCAGTCCAAGAGGACCACATACATGGAAATGGGCGCAGCTGCAGCTGCAATGAGGTGGTATACAGCGCGAGACAACATGCCACTGTTATAATACGCGGTTGGGATCGGGCAGGCACGTAGTTCGAAGATCCTCATCGATAATCGTGACTCGATCTGGGAACAGACCCTGGCAGCGGGGCCAGCTAGGACCGAGGCAGGGACCGATGCAGACTGGTCCTAATTAGCTGGTCGCGATGACGACGGGGAGCGCAAGAGTCATTGGAGGCTGTGAGCAGATCAGACGCGAGGCGAGGCTGGAAGAGACAAGGAAGAGAGGAGAGAGGAGACACGAGAGGCGAGGAGAGCAGGGTGCGTGCTTCCCCACAGCGCCGGCCGCGCCTTCTCCTTTGTCACCGCAGCATTTAACTGACGTCGTCCTCCCTCCCTCGCTTCCTGCTCGCATCTCTCTGACTGCTGTCTTCACTCCGCAGGAATCACTCCGTACAGCTGCTTCGTCATTTCCCAATACACCCGTCCTTGTTCTTCTCGCTTTCACACGCCTAGCATGAAGATCACCACTGTCTCTGCCGCGCTCTTCGCGGCGGCTGTCACTGCCGACATGAGCATTTCTGACTGCGCGGTAGGTCGAACTAACCCTGGCTTCACAGTCATTCTTCTGCCTGCGCGGCCTGCGCTGACCTGACGCCTGACAGCAAACGTGCTACAACAGCATGTTGGGCAAAGCGACGTCTCTTGGATGCAAGGACAACGACCTGGCTTGCCTCTGTGCCAGCAACGACTTCAACTACGGTATCCATGACTGTACCGTCGAGGCTTGTCCCAACGACAACGTCCAGCAAGTGCAAGCCTATGCTAAGTCGCTGTGCGCTTCGGCCAGTGAGTATTGAACAATCTCATACAAACCAGTCAGATCACTAACCGCATCTTGTATTTGTTGTAGCTGGCGGCGATGGCAGTAACTCTGCTACTGGTACTGCTGGTGAAACCGGCACCGCTGCTGCCACTGGCACTGGAGGCTCTGGACCCGGCGGTGCATCTGGAACCCACACTGGTTCTGCCACTGTAGGTTCTCCTTGTGAAAACTGGCTGTTATGTGAAGCATTCTGACATTAGTCATAGGGAGGTGGAACTGGTACAGGAGGTGCCACCGGTGCTACATCCACACCCTACACGACCGAGCCTGTTTTGTCAGCTGTCACTTCTGGAACTGGTGTCATGACCGAGACTGTTGGAAGCACTACTCTCTATACTTCTCCTGGCGGCACCGGAGCGGTATCTGGTTCTAACACCAACGGTGCTGGTACTGCTACTGGCACTGCTACCGGCACTGGTGCTAGTGGTACTGGCGGCGCTGGATCTTCTGCAACTGGTTCCAACAGCAATGGTGCTGGTACGGCCACCGGTACTGCTACCGGCACTGGTGCCAGTGGTACTGGGGGCGCTGGATCCTCTGCAACTGGTTCTGGCTCCGGTGGCTCCGGTGGCGCTGGTACCTCGACGGGTTCTGGAGCAGGAGCCACCAGCACAGGTGCTGCTGCCCACCCAATGGCTACAGTTGGCAGCGGAGCTGCTGGTGCCATTGGCCTTGCCGCTCTCCTCGTGTTGTAAAGGCAGCCGTGACGCTTTGATCGAAATCAAACGATCTCTCTTTTATTCCTTACTTTGACGATAACGGCTAACGCTATAACGTCCCCTTTTACATAGTACGATTAATGTTTAAATATACCACTCAAAAATTTTGCAATGTCATTCTTTTGGACAATCGCAAGGTTGATGACATGTGGCTCATAAACAGGGTCTTGCACAGTCTTTGGATTACTCCATATATAAAAATATGTTATATCTAGACAGATAGTCAACATGTCATTACATCATATTTTATCACGTGCAACATTGAATATTTGCAGTAAACCCCAGCCATTGTTTGTACTATCAACACCAGTGCTCGTAAAAGACAACATTTGAAGTTAATGTTTCAATTTTATCAATATTGGATAATTCAATGCTCGCAATTACTTACTACTTATATAACCAACTCCAAGCCCTGAAGACAAACCCAATAGTGATATTTACATGAGACAAAAAGAATACAAAATACAAGAGTCCAGCAAAACACACATACACGCCTGGCACAAAATACTGGTTCGAAAAGAAGTTTAGATAGGCTTTAAAAGAATAACAATCAAATACAAACCATTAGATGGTGACACCACTCCCAAATCGCCGACTGATGCTAAGAGTATAGGGCAGTCATGGATACAAAGATACAACAAAGAAAAGAAATTAAAAAAACCTTATATGCTGCTCTTAAACACCACCCAGAAGAACAAATAACAGCGATGCTAAACACAAGGCAAGAAGAAAAACAAACTAGATATAGTTCATGATGTATTTTTTGTTTTTTGGTGATCATGTCAACGATGCCGGATGCCTGTCGTAAGGATGTTTATCCTCCCCTCTAGCAGTTGCACCAAGAGCGTCCAATTCCTTGTTAACATCAAGCTGGGTCTGAGATCGGATGAATGAGCCACGATCGTCGCGCACAGGCTCGTAGCGGAGATCTGGGTTCTTGGAGAAAATGGCATAGCCGGCAGAGACCAATACCATGATCAAGAGAACCAGGGCGAAGATGGCGTTGTACAATACAAGGACGACGCCCATGACTGAGTTGACGATGGCCTGGAAGAAGATTGTTAGTGAGATGAAATATATAGGGAAAGACATGACAAACCGGTTGGTCAAACACGCTAGTGAACATGAGCAAGAACACGGCATTGACAAAGTAAATCGCAAAAATGGCGATGTTAAATGTGTTTGTCTTCTTGTCCATCCACGGCCTGAAGACACAGGCAAGAATAAGCGCCGTCGTCTCAATGATCAAAAGGCCGATGGCCTGCGTAATATCGGAGTCCTGGGCGAGCCCAACGAAAGCACCCTTGATGAAAATGTACACGAGGGTGGGGAAGACCCAGTAGTACGCGGTAGCACGGTAGGAAACATACAAGAACCCCCAGGTATGCAAGAACTTAGGGTTCGAGTACAGGATATAAGCTGGGTTTCGGTGCATTGCGATGGATCGTTTCGCAAGACGAACTACCCTAAATGCAGCCCAAAAAAGGATAACGGTCATCGAGACGATCATGACGATAGCCAAGATGACTTCGGCAACTGAATCACGCCGTGTCAGCTCCCACAGGCACAGAACGGCCATCTGGGGATAGCCGATGAGGATCTAGAAAAACATAAATTGGTCAGTGACATCCATCAAGACGTGAGTCTTGGTTGAAGAGGGAGGAAGGGTATCGTACAAGACGGAACAAGATACCGCGCATGACACTGGTCCATCCGTTTCGGAAGTCGGCGAATGTCTCATGCGCCATCCATCCTAGGCGGACGGCTAGCTTTATGTATAGCTTGAAGAGTACTATTAGGAGAATTACAAACATGAAGAAGACGGCGAGAAAGATCAGCCCGGTCATGAAAATATTGGTAGATTCAATCTTGGCCCTGAACCCAACACGTAGCATGCCCTTCAAGATGACGTTTCCTGGGAATGATTCTTCGGAGGATCTTGTGGTCAACGTATGCAATGCCCTCTTGGTGAATGTGCCAGCGAGTCCAGCAAGTTGCATGGATCGCTTCTGGATACTGACAGATGTGACAGATAGTGACTCGAGAATAAGAGAGGGTGTGCCTCCAGTGGACTGCTGATACCAGGTGCTCAAGGTTTGTAAAAACCCAACACGAATGATACCCATGCTCCATTGGAAGTTTTGCGTCCAGGCTTCCACGATTGGCGGCATGGTGACTGAGGTCATTCCATACATGGCCTGGGCTTGGAAGAAGCCAAAGAGCGACAGCGCATTGGCGGCAACATGGGCGGCGGTATTCGAAAAGCCAAGTCCCGATGCGACGGCAGACGCAGTCAGGGCCAGTCCTGCAACTACAGCCAGTGTCCAACCAACAGCTTTCTGGTAAACGGTTTTGCCATTAGTCAGTTCGGCTTCCACACACGCCACCCTTCGTCCAACACTGGTAGAGTTGATATAAACGCGAACTTTGCCATCGAGATCGGGAACGGTGAAAGCGACAGCTATATACAACGGGATCTGTTAGTATCCATGGCGTTTTCAGAGAGGAAGGCGGGGACATACAGGGAATATTGTTGATGATGTCCTTGGGTACGGAACTTGAGGCCTGGAGTTCGATGGGGGCACCGGCGGTTTCAATCGGGCAAAAGTTGGATGTTAAGGAGTTTCCCTCGGTACAAGGATTGACCTCGATAGGATCTAAGTAGTAGCCGTATGCAATGACCTGAAGGGACATGGAGACGTTGCCTGTGACGGAAGCGTTTGCGTTGATATTGTACTTGATCGTCGAGTTTCCCGGGAAATAAGTCACATCAAAGAGACTGGCGGTGATGAGAGAGTCGTCCATGCAAGGCTCCAACGAGGTTGACCGCAGGTAGTCTTCGGCGGCTACATATCGCAGGAACGAGAGAACCGCTACGAGCAGCGGTATGTGGAAAGGCGACCTCATAGTGGCGAGGATTAGGAGAATATATCTTGTGTTTGACTTTTTTTTTTTTTTTATAAAATGCTGTTGAATCGTTTCACGATGCACGCCATCCACCGGGTCAGGGTCGTTCGATGTCCCCCCCGCGGCGTGACACAGACAAGCGACGGCAATACCAGAGGCGCAAGTAGCTATTTCAGGGCGGCTACTCCGTACGACGAAACGAGAGTGCGGATGAAGCGAAAGACGATGCGGACGGCTGGATGCTTGTTGGCGGTTGAGGGGGGAACGACAGTCGCAAAGGCCAGCCGATTCCGTGAGAAGCCGTCGAGCGGATCGCTGGTGTTTCAGCAAGAGATGAGGCGGCGGCGGAGGTCTTGTGCTGCGGGATGACTAGCAGGTGCGATCAGTCACGCGGCGACAGACGGCAAAGGCTCTCTCTCTCCAAGGTCTCGGGGAGGAGGAAGAAAGGATGAATGGTGACGGACCAGGAGTAGTCTAGTAGCCGTCGCCCTAAGAGTAATAGTAGGACGTAGTCGGAGGTCCCGGGGCACACGGCCGCACGCAGCAGGAGCGATTAATGAATGATGATGCGACGCTGCGCCCGCTGTGGCTAAGCCGCCGGCGCCGGCCAATCATGGGCCGCGCGACCCCACCATGTCTCAGCGCGGCGCTTGGAGTGCGCGCTAGTCTGGACTGGGCCTAGTGTGTTTCACCCGGACAGCCTGATACCGACTCGCCGAGATACTGAGCAGTCGCACTGCCCCACTAATACTGCTGCTGTGTTACAGAACCTAGTGTGCATACTACGTATATAGTGCGCACCCGCAGTGAAGAAAGCACTGAGAAAGAACGCAGTGGACAAATCAGAGAAACACACGTGAGCTGGCCAAGCACACTCTACACTCTACCCTCTACCCTCCGGGGCAGACGCGGCCGTGGCGTTTCTGCAGCAGTTGTACTAACTTGTTTGACATGTATGCATTCGTACGCCGGAGTCGGTGAGCCCTTAAGTCAGCACGTGGTTTCGAGCCCGGCTGGCGTCGCTTTCTTTGTGTGCCGTTGCATCCGCCATCCGCCAAGCACTGCAGTACTGAGGGATGACTGCAGTCAACCCCAATCTCACTTGGAACCCTGCAAACACCCTCCTGTTGCCCTTCTCCGCCTCCCCCCGGGCCGCTCAGGTGTCAACAGCGCGCCATGACGATCGTCGAAAGCTGAAGACCGTTTCTGGGCGACTGCAGAGTGCAGCTCTCCCTCCCCGCGGGGTTTACAAAGCTTTTGTCTGATCGGAAGACCCGACCATTCTTTTTCGCCAACGCAGTTCCCTCTGCCAGCTCAACATGGAGAGCAAACCTCCAGCTGTGGTTATCATCGCTCGGTACGTCTGGACCCAAATATTGATGCTGTGAGTCGTCGCTGATGGATATTCGTTTGCTCTTGTCAGACATGGCATGCGCATCGACGCGGTTGACAAGGACTGGCACCTTACTTCACCAACGCCCTACGACCCGCCTCTGACATATGGGGGATGGATGCAAGGCCGTGCCCTGGGTGCTCGCATTGCAAGTCTGTTGAAAGCAAGAGAGGAGTCCATGCATTCTCATTCTCCGTCGGCAAGCAGCTCGACTACAAAGCTCCATAATCCAACGGAGGTTGTCCCTGAAGAAGTGCATCACACCTCGCCCAGAAAAGTGCGGAAACACAGGGTTGTTATTCACTCTTCGCCATTTTTACGATGTGTCCAAACGTCCATCGCAATCAGTGCTGGCATGAGTCAGTTTCAACGCACCGAAAAAGAACGACTAGCTGATGAGGAGCTACCAACACCGGATCTGTCGTCGGAGGAAGTCTCACCATCAACAACCCCATTTCGATCATCTACGCCAAACTTGGCAGAGTCACTGGCCAAGTTCGGAGACAAGGACAAGGGAACTGGTCACACACGGCGGCGCGGCGTCGCTCCGAAACCCCATCTGCGGATTGATGCCTTCCTGGGAGAATGGCTATCGCCAGACTATTACGACCAAATCACCCCTCCTCCAGGATCAATGATGATGGTTACGAGTGCAAAGGGAGAGCTCTTGAGACGTGGTGAGAGCCTCCAGCGAGGAAATGTCGCCGGACCCCACTCTCTCGCTGGTCACTTTCCTGGTGGATGGAAAAACACCTCACTGCCAACATCGCCAGCCACTGAACATGACGAAGGAAAGCTTCAAGGTATGAGTTCACTGGCTGATGCTCTTCCAACGGCGATCCGCTCAGGGAACGAGGACGGATCTCGTGCACGATCAGTAAAAGGGATCACCATTCGTGACGTGCTGTCTCGAACCCATTCTCATTCTCACGAAGATTATTCCGAAGGTTATATCCCCCCGACGCCATCCTATGCCATCTCACCGGCAGACTCAATTCCCATCGGCTATGTTTCACATGCGAGAGATGCCTGTGTGGATGTTGATTACCAGTGGGACAGCATGAAAAGTCCTCAGAATTGGGGTGACGGTGGAGAGTACGGCGAAGAATGGAGTGCCATGCACAAACGTTTCCGAAATGGCCTCTTGAATCTGTTGGATTGGTATACTCACGAGGAGCCGCAGAACCTGGGCTATAACCACCATCGCCATCACCGCTATCACCACCACCACGATGATGAAGAGACAGATACGGTGGTAGTTCTTGTTACTCACGGAGCGGGCTGCAATGCTCTTATTGGTGCCATGACAAATCAACCCGTCCTCATAGATGTGGCTATGGCATCCCTTACAATGGCTGTGCGCAAAGACGTCTTTAGAGCTAGAGAGATCAGCCTCGTACCCAACCACAAGGGAGACAATGACCAGAAAGAAGAACAAAATCATTTATCCGACACAGACACATCTGTTCTTGAAGAATACGACATATCTCTAATCGCGTCGACGGAGCACCTCGATGCTAGCTCCAATCCTCTCGCCATCCCTCAACTTTCAAATCCCGCTCTTGAACGCTCTAGATCGATTTCAATCTACCGACACCGAGGAGATGGGCGCCCACTTCTCATCCCGAATAGCCATGGAGTGCCGAAAAGATTGAACCGTGGAATTAGCTTACAGCGGTCTTCTACAACGAGTTCTTCGCATCATACCCACTCTCGGGGCCCATCCGGCCTGTGGGGTTCCGCATCTCATGAAAGCAACAATGGAGTTGTCGAAGAAGAGTCCAACCAGATGCCTGACTTCAGTCAGCCCGGGTCACCGAGCAACAGCTCGAACGATTCTCGTCCCCAGACAGCAGCCAGCGCAAAATCGTCGTCTTCAAAGCAACCGCAGGAAGGGGTCAAGTCGCAACGCGGGCTCTGGAGCAGTGCCACCATCGCGCAGGAACGCGATATTCCAACGAAACGAAGATGGACTGTCGGCGAACGTCGCTAACTCTGGAAGTGAAGCGGGTGGTTTCTCTTTGTTTTTAACATTTCTTAAAGCATTGCCATTTGCAATGTGTTGTATATCCTCTCCACTTGCCCTTTCTCATATCCTTTACCTCGAATCGAGCATGATACCTCTTCTGCCAGTTCATACTACAACATTTACTTTTCTTTCTTTCTTTTTTTATAAAAAAAAAATCCACCTGATTGCATTGGTTGCCATCTAATTTAAAAGACTATGAGTGCATTTTAGTTTCATTTTTTCTCCCTGATTGCTATGCGTCCATCTCCTACCTGGGCTGGCTTTTTCTAAAATCCGAACGATGAGGAAGTAGCTAAGTAATAGATCCACACTGTATCTAGTTATCATATCATCTGCTCCCAAAAGAGTTCACCGAGCTACATATTGCCAAAACGTAAGGGTTTAAACAGTCTCGTTAGGGACATTCTCACGTCTTCCCGGACCAGCGGTTTTGGTCCTGATCAAAATGCGTCCTTCGCACCTCGGTGCAATACCCCATGTCCAAGAGGGCGTGAACTCATCGCCCGCGTCTTCCACACAGCCACTGCTGTGTACCCCGGCCAACCGCATCCATTTCTTAAGCACTTTCCTTGCAAGCCGCATGCGATTTTCTTCGTCTACTGACGAAGTAGCTGTATATGTAACATAGTTTGTTTCCTCGTGCGAGGAGATGAGAATCTCGGGCTCGGAGTCTGATTCCGAATCCATCACGTGGGGAGTGGTTGTTGCTGATGAATCCTCAGAGGAGATGCCAGACGATGCAGTGTTTCCGTTATCATCGTGATCCTGAGCTGCATGTGCATGGCCCCGTTTATGCATGTTACGGTCATAGTAACGACCATATCGGTGTATCTTGGGACGTTCTGGTCCGATATCATGGTGATTGTGAGTACTTTTTGTCGTCGTTATCGTTGTCGTCGTCGTTGTCTTCCACAGACTGTTCTCCTTTTTCTCAACCACTGGAGAAGGAGTCTTGATCCAACCCCCGCCGCACTGCGCAAGTAATCGGGAATGGATATCGTCCCAATGCCGATGCAAAGACACACTCATATGTCTCCATTTGCCCATTATTTTCAGGCTCATAAAGTACTGTCTCAAGATAGCAGAAATGAGCATGCCGTTTTCCTCAGAGACCAGCTCTTCCACCTCGCCGCCTTCAGACTGTACCAACAAAGACGTATATCCGTCCTTACCGCGGCCCATGTAGCCTCTCGTAGCTAGAGTGTATTTTCGTTCATAATCAACAGGTTGTCCACCAACATTCACCCAGTTTACCCGGCTGCCCGGTGGTGCGGACGCAGTGAATTCGAAGGTAATGTTGGAGACTTGAGGAAATCGTCCTTCCAGGGCGGGTAACTGGCTGACACCATTTTCTAGGGCATCGACGAGGCTCTTCCCGGTGAGCTTAAGGACAACTACTGGATCTTCAAAGGGGAAACAATTCAATATATCCTTGAGCCGCAGCAAGCCAGGGGGGTAAACCTGGTCTCCACGAATCGTGCCCGAAGCCATGATGGTGCAATCAGCATTGTAGTAGAAACGCATCAAATCACACACAAAATTGCCGAGATTTGACTCGCGCGTCCGCACAGTGGTAAAACGGCCGTCCAGCGGCGAGGCAGTGTAACCGATCGGTTTTTCGAGTTTTGCTTTTAGCGATGAGGTGAGTTTGGTGACTAGTTGGTCGGTTTGTGCATCGATCGGTAATGAACGCACGACATCTCGTCTAGTTATATTGAAATCCCAGCCTGTTGAGCCGGGTTTGCGGTATGCTTCGATGTAACTTAGTTGTTTAAAGTCGGTCCCTGAACGGAGAACATGTACCCCGTTGATCAACGAATGAGAGTAGTAATGATCATGACCACCGACAATAATATCAATTAACCCCGGAGGTATTTTTTCTGCTAGCTTATTGTCATTTGGTTCTCGCTGATGTGTCACGGCGACGATAATCTCGGCGCCTTGTTTTCGCAACTCAGGCACTAACTCGATGGCAGTTTGGGACGCGGATTTGTAAATCAAGTCTGGTGGCAAAGAATTGATGGTGTCTAGCCTGTATTGTGTCAGTACTTCACGGATACATAAAAATTCAAAGTTACAAAAAGAAAGAAAGAGTTTCACCATTCTCGCTCCCCCAGGCCAATAACCCCAACTTTGATCCCGTTGGACGAGGTCAACATGAGCGTTCGCTCACAATTTCCCAGAGGGACATTCTCCCCCAGCGCAGGATCGAGCACGTTTGCCAAAAGCCAGGGGAAATGGCATTGACTTCGCAAATGACGGAACTGGGCGACTCCGAAATCCAAATCGTGATTCTAAGACCCATGATCCACACATTGATTAGCCCGTGATTTCTCATCTAGTTTTTTAAAGACACGAAAACAAACCCCCAAACAAGCAACATCTGTCCCTGCGTTGTTGAGAAATGGCACCATATGCCGTCCTTTTGTGACCGAGCTTTCCAGGCTAGGATTGAAGGCGTCGCCGGAGAAAAACGTCAAAAGGTCCGGGAGATGCGCGTACTGTGGAGCGGATCGGTAATGATTGACGAGAGATTGAAAACGCTGAACACCCCCGACAGGATCTGACGAGCCGGGTCTGCGGAAATAATAACGGTGATAAGCATGAATATTGGCCATGGGTCCCTTCTAGGAACAAACTCACTCGACATGATACACGTCGTTGTAGTGCAGGAATCTTAGATCTGCGGGACCCTCCCTGCCGGACGCGTATGTAACGGTCAGCCCATCTGATTCAACTGCAGATGCCATTCTGGGAGAGAGAGTCTCCAGCTACCAGCGGCGACCTTGTTCGATGTCTCTTGCGGGGAAGATTTGACGGACTGCGGGGAAGGCCGGATCGCAATCGAAGTGGAAAGCACAGGAGATGAGCGAATGCCGTGAGCCAAAGAACACGGAATGAAACAAGTCTCTAAGCTGTGTATATTGTGGCAAACAGGGAAGAGCATTTGAATGTTGAACGCAGAGGTGTGACCAGAGAGAGCGAGGCCGATGGTCATCACCCGTGGGGCAGGCACAGCTGGTCTGCGATCTGCCAATCACGCACTGCGGAAGCGCGACAAGTGGGGCCGCAGATCCGACTGGCCGAAGTATAGAGTCAACATTGAGTTATCGTTGATACGGATGAACGGCGTCCAGTTAATACAGGTATTTACGTACATACAGGCCAAGGAATAAGAACAAGCGTTCCCAGGCAGGAAGTGGCTAGGTTGTCAATTCTATCCGTAACTACAATCGATGGGTATACCCAGAACAACATGGAAATGAGACAGTTATAAAGCCTCCTAAAAAAACGCCGATCATGAACCATCTTCCCGGAAGACTTTTTCTTTCTAGAGGGAGTGCGAGTGATGAAAAAATCAGTAAATAATTACGAACCCACCGCTTTGGCGCCCTTCAAACTAATGACACGACCGCCACTAGTAGAGGTCGCCGGCTGCGCAGAAATCACGGGTTGCGCAAGAACCCAAGCAGGCACAGTATTGCCATAAGACTCTTGCTGCGTGCTGATGACCTTCCAAATGTTCGGGAACCCCTTGACCATGGCCCCCACGTTTTTGGCGCCGGGGATCACAAATCGTGCTGGGTTATGGGTCAGGTAACCACCGAGCAGGCTCTGCTTGATGAGCGAGGCGACGATCGACTCGATATCTTGCAGCAATTTTGAAGCCGGTTCGGATGAGATGTTTTCGGCGACGTACGGAAGCAGCTCCTTCAAATCCCCTGCGTATTCTTCGCCCTCATTCCCGAAGACGCGCTGGCCCACCGGGTTGTCGACCCAAGCTCCGTCTTCGTCATAGTATCCGGGCGGGAAAAGATAGTCTCCGTCTTCGGGTTCGGATATATGCGTCACGAACTTGGCAATGCCTTCGTAG
Organism: Talaromyces wortmannii; assembly: GCA_001939245.1. Taxonomy (NCBI): domain Eukaryota; kingdom Fungi; phylum Ascomycota; class Eurotiomycetes; order Eurotiales; family Trichocomaceae; genus Talaromyces; species Talaromyces wortmannii. Next base: position 1,010,724 of record MJVA01000858.1, read on the forward strand.
TCATCGTCCATGGGCGCATCAAGGGTAAATATGCTGGGGCCATTCGTTGCACCGTTGGCCTTCGCAGCACTGGAATTGGCCTTGTGGCGCGTCTGAATAAACCTGACAGCTGCTTCTAGTTTGCTCAGATGCAGCATCGGCGGCGGGGAACGCTGGGCTGTGGGGTCGCCATGAAAGCCTCCATACAAGAAGACTTTACGGATAAGCGACCGCCAAACGAGGAGTTCACAACGATTGCGCATCTGATACAACAGCTCCATCTTGAGGTACCATTGAGCAGTAGGTGTTCCCAATTCGAAGTAGTCTCGAAAGGATAGGTAGTCGCCAGAGCGAATGAGCCGACACAGCGGAACGAAGATGTCATAAAGACCCCGAGCCTCGGGCTTCTGCAAGAGTTGCATGGAAGGAAATCTCCCCATGATAATATTACACGAAATCAAGTAAATCAAAATATGGCGCTTTTGTGGTATACATCTCACGTGGCATTGCATGTACGCTTCCCATAGAGCCTTCTGGGCGGGAAAGAATCGGCCACTGGCGAGTAGGTATCGCCCAAGATAATACAGATAGGTCACGCGCTGCGCAGCCGGGTAGTATTCAAGCGCGGGCGATTGGGCGACAATGCTTTTGAATATTGTATCGGCACTGCGGAGATTGCCGCACTATTGACATGTCAATCGGACGTCCTTATTAGGAGGAGGGGGGGGGGGGCATTTTACCCTATACAACAGCTTCAGGCATTGGTTAACCATCAGGTATATACCGGCTCGCTTCCCCTCCGGTTTCCCTTTCTGGTTCCCTGTACCACCGCGATCAGTTAAACACTTGATGAACCCCTCGCGAACAACATTGGCGGCGTTTTCGACCAAGTTTGGGCGGTGGAATGCATCCTGTGATTCATAGCCCTCGAGTTGAGCCAACAACTGCGGGGTGTTTTCGAGGGTCACCGCAAGGCCAGCAACTATTTGAGACAGGTAAACGACGGTACGAAGAACGATGGCGCCCATCTGGCTATCTCCGAGTGCTTGCATGCATTGGCTGTGGACGAACTCGTTAGCACTGAGACACCGATCTCACCAAGCGCAGCGATACTCACTTTAGCAATAAGCTCAAAGCTTTATGAGCGTCGAGCGGGTTTGAAACATTTGCGTCCCGGAGATAAGCCAGGTAGGACCTAATGAAGATGGGAAACGCAGGCCATGTTATCGATCCATCCGCCGTCTTTGGAACGAGTGTTTCGCATCGCTTCAACAGAGCGTCGTCACCTTGTCCGCTTGGATACGTTGCCTGCAGCTCGTTTGCTATGTACCGGTAGCTGTCTCGCATATTCTCGGGCACTACCTGCAAGAAATCCTGCAAATGGTCACCTTGTCGACGAGAGACTAGATCGGCGATTCCGGCGAGGAACTGCTCCAGCATAGTGGTGCCCATGGCCACCGAGGGCATTGGGCCGAACGGCTGTTGGGAGTCCCGTTGAGATGAGTCAAGATTATTGAGCCGATGGTAAAGAGTCAAGAGCGTCCAGGAGAGGTCGATGCATGTTGATTGCAGGTCAATCTCGGGGAAAAACTGGTCGGCGTCAGGGATGACTAGGTCATCGCTAGGGTCGATGCCCGGGTCGGGGGGGTCTGGAAACTGCTTGTCAATGATGCTCCAGATATGTTCCAGCAACAAGCTGTGTCTGCGCTTGCTAAAGCCGGGGACTGCTGGGAAGTTGTGCGCATTCAAGTTGGGAACATGCGGCAGCGCGACATGCCACTTGCTGTTTCTGCCGCTGCTGCCGTGACCGCCTTCCTCCCTCGGGTTCCTACCCTTTTGCTGCTTCTTCTTCTTGTTGTTGTTGCTACTGTGGTTATTCCCTGTCTCCTGATTGCTATAGCCCTTGTTCCTATTTTTCTTCTTCTTCTTCTTGTTGTTGTTGTTGTTGTTGTTGTTGTTGTTGTTGTTGTTGTTGTTGTTGTCGTTACCTACCAGGATTTGCAGAATACGAGCTACTTGCTGCGAATCGTGCTGCCTTCGCGGCGCCATGGCTGCAGACTGGTGGTGAGACTGGCAGCTTTAAACAGAGCCATCAAGGGCCCTGTCGCTCTATAAACGACCAGGTCTCTTTATTACCCATGTCTTTGTGCTATATTTGTCGACGCTCGCCTCGTCCGTGTCTCGCCCAGTCTTTGTGACGTGCCAAGCATTCTGACACCTCGTGGTGCATGCTGCATCGAAACGACCGGGCCTCGGCCAATACAAAAGACTCTCTTCGTTAATGATTGCTTCAACAATTGACAGAAAATGCTCTCGTCAAAACAAGGCACGCAGCGGGTCGAGAACCAACGAGCACCCACATTCACATGCTGGGTGCTCCGTTGACGTCATCCACCACTATGCACCGCAGGATGTTTAAATCGTCCTCAAGCTCGATTTGCTGCAATGGGCTATTGTCATCGCGTTTGAACTCATACAGACTGCCGATTGCCCTTCAATTGCAGGACGCTCGTCCAGTTTATCTCTCTAGACATGGCGAAGATCGACCGGGCCCAGTCCCTGGTCGTGTTTGCCATCAAAAATCCCCTCGCTTTTCTCTACATTCTCCTTCAAGAGATACTTGCCTTTGTGTTTTCCCCCGCACCGCCGCCGCCGACTGAGAATCTTCATCACCCCAGAATAGCTGTTATTGGCGCCGGCCTCACTGGCGTCTCGTCGGCAGCACATTGTATCGGCCACGGGTTCGACGTTGAGATATTTGAATCAAGGCCCAAGTCGAAGGGACTAGGCGGTATTTGGAGTGTGAGGAACTCTTGTATCCGACTTCTTTCAATTTGCGCATGATTCTGACTTGCCTACAGCGGGTGAATTCGACTTCTGCTCTCCAGATTCATTCCATTATGTTTCGCTTTCACCCGTCCGTGAAATGGGAGTCTGCCTACCCAAATCAAGAGCAAATCAAAGAGCAAATTGTCTCGGTGTGGGAGCAATATGGACTAGATAAGAAGACTAAATTTGACACCCCTGTGCACTCTGTTAAAAAAACCTCATCCGGCCGATGGATCATCAACAACAACGCAGCGGAGCATGGCACATTTGATGGAATAATTGCTGCTGTGGGGTCATGCGGAGATCCCAAGATGGTCTCTCTGCCCAATCATGCAAATTTCAAAGGACCAACCTTTCATTCCTCCGATCTAGATGGAAAGCGGGTCAAAGGGAAAAAGGTTCTGGTTATTGGCGGCGGGGCTAGCGCCATCGAAGCCCTAGAATATGCGGTCAAGTGTGAAGCCGCCGAGATCGACGTCCTCTCGCGCTCAGACAAATGGATAATTCCCCGAAACATTTTTGTCGACGTACTTTTATCATTGAATATTTTTGGTGGCGAGACCTCGTTCTCCTGGATTCCGGAATGGTTGTTGCGGAAATTTTTCTACCGGGATCTCGATGATATTTCACCTTCCGGCAAGGGCTTATACACTGATACACCAATGGTAAACTCGGAACTCTTTGATCAGATTCGGGCAGGCAAGGCAAGATGGCTGCGCGGTGACATTGTCTCCGTTGAAGAGAATGGGATCTTGTTTAACCACCGTGCGAAAGGTGTACCCAAGGGCGGACCAGGACATGAATCACAGGTTCAGGGAGATGTCATTATCATGGCGACTGGGTACAAAAGACCATCTCTATCATTTCTGCCAGATAATGTCTTCGAAGACCGGTATGGGCCTCCGAACTGGTATCTTCAAGTCTTCCCGCCTCAAGATCCTAGCATCTGCGCCACAAACAGCACCTATTTGAACGCCATTGGGACTGTTGGCAATTACCATATTGGCATATACACACGTCTCCTGCTAATGTTTCTTGTCGACCCTTTAACCCGACCCAAGGAGCCGCTGATGAAGCTCTGGATTGAATTCACGAGATTTGTGAAGCGATTTGCACCGACGGGGGCCTTTGACTTTTTCACATACGCCGAGCTCATCTACTGGTACTGCTTTGTGAGTATCATAAATCCGTTCAGATGGAAGTGGGTACCTTTTATCTTCTTTGGCATGTTCCATAGGCTACCTGCGACAGTTGTTGAGCAGGAAGATCGTCTGCGTATCAGGAATGGCAAGGCAAAATAAGAAATTTCTTATTTGTACACGTCATCCTGCCATGGCGTCTTCAAAGGTCTTGAATAATGGACTTCAGGTGACGCAGGAATATCCCCTTGAACTGAAAATTGATTGTGCGCTGTTCGCTTTAGATTTTTCTATTTAGTTAATGTGTTAGAGAGCATATAAGACATCATATTGAAAAATCCGTTCCATTTAAAATTTTAAGCTGAAGAGGAAACTTTCAAATGACATGTCAGATCTTCGCATTCGCATCATAATTAGTTAGTTTCCCTTCCAACAGACAGCAACCTACATCTCATCAAGTCTTTTAGCATTTCCAACTACATCGCACAGTCGGTATTACCTATTATTAATAATTGAAAAAGGTAGACACAAATGTTTACTTGGTTACGATGGATTTTGTGAGGTTAGGTTTATTTTTTGAGATAGAAGTAAAAATGTCTATTTTTTTGTGGGTTTTATTTGATTTTATCCGCCTTCATCAATAGTTCCTGGTCAAAAACCCATGTCCATGTCGTGTTTTCACACGCCAACTGGAATCAGAGTCTCCAACTGTTCTAGATATTGACGTAACCGCCACCGTCTCTGATCAACTCCAACTTCATCATCTCAGTCATGATTGTTCTTAATGGCTCTAAGGCATCCTCTATCGGAAACTTCAGGCGTTCCTCGGCAAACTGCTTGTTGGAAAAGAGGTTATATTTCATCCACACCTCTTCACGCTTAGAATCAATCGCTGAATCGATTTCTTTGAAATTTCTGATTAGATCTTTCCGTAAAAATCTCAGCTCTTCTGTAGAAAAAGTCCCCATTCTCTCGTTTGCTCTATGCTGCGCGTACTCGTTGAGACGAGTCTTTTTATCGACTAGGCATTTCTTTATTTCGTCAACTCCTGAGTCGATTTCTTTTTCGAGCTCCTTATCCGCTGCAGATAGCTGATTATACTGGAATAAATAATCAGTCTACATATTCCTCTAACACGGGTATCATACCTCAGGGTGATCGTCGTCTCCTGTCACTCTCTTCTGAGAACCAGTAGAGACTCCAGATAGTTTCTGTTTCATTTGGTTGAACATTTTCAAAAAGCTTTAGATGTAAGCGCTTGGTTCAAAAAAGGTTTTGGTAATAAAGTGTCTGGGTTTCATTAGATTCTGGGGAGAAAGGCCCTTAAATAATGGCTGGGAATCTATGACAAAATTCGCAAATCGCATGACTCCTTGGGCATCTTGACTCATAAGAAACCCCGATGACTTGTTCGTGAACTAATTTTGAAGACTCACGTCGTATGTGCCATCATTGTCATATTTCGGGATGCCTGCACTCTCAAATCTAAGCAGTTGTAGGTTCCAACGCCATAATTTGGTCTTTCACTTCCATTTCCATTTTCTATACATAATTAACCTAAAGCACTAGTTTCAATTATTGCGACTAACATTTAAAGTCGCCCCCTCACTAGAAGGTTGTACAGTTCAAGCCTAAAGTCGCACTACCCTTGGACACCTATGTCTACAACTATATAATGCTTCATATAAGACTGGAACTGAAAAGGTTGAGTAAATACAATGTTTTCCTAGTGTTCTTCTTAATAAATTCTAGTTTTTTTCTGTGCCATGCTTTCCCGAATAGAAATTCCTAGAAAATAAATTGTATAATGACGATGAGTCGGTGAGTCAGGCAGTTTGGCAATGCTACAAGCAACTTGACTCACTTTAAACAACATCTGGCGACTATTACAGCTCAAAAAATGACGAATATACTATAAAAGAAAAAGCAGATACCAGCTATCGAGTATCATTTAGTAAATCAAATTACATTGGTTAAGAAGAACAGGTTCGAAACGACTTATGTTAACTGCTGGTGCCTTAATTTTCAGGGGTTCGTCGTTACACAAGCAGACAGTTGATGGCGGCCAACAGGAATCAATCACGCATAATTAGCTACTTGATATATGAAGGGGTTTCTGACGGAAAAAAAAAAATTCATGGAGAGTTTTAAATATCATAAGTATAAATATATTGATAAACGATGTTGAGTAATGCCGTATGCCAACATTTGAATGTTGGCGCGCTTGATGAAGTGCATATTTTAATCAATATTGATTGTATTAGACATTAATATACATTTATCAATTGCATATGTGATTAAGAGATGTTAATAGTATTACATGTAAATATCCCATCAACTGACTGGATAACATCGAAGTGCAAAAACTGCCCTGTCACAAAATTCTGTGTTCGATCTTTAGCGGTTGTCTAGTATTCGGTATGTAATATCATTCAATGTCGCTTGCAAGTCCAATCACTTCTTTTTTTCTATCCCTCATCATCATCGTCTGATCTGTCATCTTTTTTGATATTATATCTGAAATATCGATAAATATTCCGCAAAAGACAATACAACCAAAAGAAGTTAAGAGCCTGTAAAGACGCCAGTAGCACAAATGTGATAATGTTCGAAATCCAGCATTTATACTGTTGTGTCTCCCAGTTGAGCTCATATGGACCGACAGTTTGAAACTCAAAGAAGAGAGAAACAATGATGCGTAGATTGAGGTAGTTTCGAAGATAAATCCAGGAGCCCAGTGAAATACCATAGAAGGGTATGGTTAGTGAGCCATCGGTATAATGGATGGATTTGGACGCCTGGGAAGTAATTAGACATATATTGACAACGTGTTCCCCTTGGTTCACTTGCAAAGCAAATAAAAACTTACGGCGAGAAAAAAGTCACTTATATCATGGGTCAAAAAAACCGCGATACCCATATGTGTAAAATGGAATCGATAGCTTAGGCCAATAAGAGCCAAGGTGACGATATGGTGTGCCACAAGCTCTTTATAATCTTTTCTCGGCTTTTCTAACCCCAGTAGCATGACAATTGCTTGTTGAGCCCAGTATGCTGCCTGAAATAAATAATAAAACTTCAATTCCGGTTGAAGAGTTCTATGTGGGAATAACTCGTACATCCCGCTTGTATTGAAGTACCATATTGGTGTTTGACGCATGACATATACCCCAGCCGGTCCCATGAATCCAAAGTAGATGGCTGTGTACATCTGTTCCATGAAACGCGCTTGTTTGGCTCGAGAAACAATGCCGCAGAAGTAAGCCATGGGGCGCAGCAGTTCTTGCATGATAAATTCCCGGGTGAAGGATAGAAAAATCATGTAGAAAATTACAAATGTAATGTCCCATGGTCCCTTGCCGTATTTTGACGGCCCTTCGATGGCCGAGTCCGAGCCGACAAGGGGAGCCTGTTCATAGGATAGGAAGATAAAATGGTGGATGATGTTGGAGTCTGTGGGATTAACAGCATACAGTAAAGCAAACACAGAAATAAGAACGAGAGGAATCGTCCATGTGTGTTTCAAGGCGAAGCGTTTCCAACGGCGTAAGGAACGGGACTTGGCTCGTCTTTTTGGCAAGACTTGTTGACGGTCATTTTTGATAGACGGCCTGCGTGAGGGCACCTCGGATGAAGACTTTAGGACACTATCATCAACTACTCGATGGCGCAGTCCTGATGCGGAAGATTGCGATGCTCTCTTTGTCGGTGTTGCCATCATTCCGGATATGCGTGAAGCGTTCACTATGACCAGGAAGCGAAGGAGTCCTTTATAGTCGACGCTCCATGGCCGTTGGGACCAACGCGCTGTCCATCCGATCCAAAAGAAATAGGCCCGACTTGAGAATTCGCTCCATGGCGTAAAACAAACACAAATCATACAGGAAGCAATAGTAATATTAGATATCACGGTCATGGTATAAAAGCTCCTCTGAATGCGGTTAGTCTTGGCTTAGCAACAGCGCGATTTAGCCGCTTCAGTCCCAAATAGGAAATCCACATGGGTCTGGGCATAGCGCTAGGTCCCATTTAGGAAGATAAGTGGGCCGCTCGCAAGCCTCGCAAGATCTGAGAGATGCGAGCTTATCACTGCTTGCTCTGTTGGTCTCATGGAGTTTGTGTAGGGTTAGGGCTATCTTCGAGGCGGTCACTTCTTATTAATAAGGTCGTGGTCCCCTGCGCAAATACCCTGGTTTGCTTCAACAGCAATATCAGTCCGAGAGTGCAATCATCCTGCAACTTGACTTTGAAATTACTCGCCAAGGAGGATTTGCAGACCATAGTAATGGATTGAAGAAAAAAAACCCTCCCCCCATCTTCTCTCTCCCATCGGCATCTGGAGCTTAGAAGGTCGATGTCTGACACTCTTCGGTCCAAAAACGACATGTCCTCGGGAAGCTTTTCAAGTCGCTCACGGAGACCATGGAGCAGGGACAAAATGACTCAACGCAACTGTGGAGCAGTGATCGCTTACCTACAGATTCATGGCGTCTAGCGCCTTTCGAGTGTCAAGGAAGGGAACGGCTGCCCGCCTGGTGGGAAATTTATCGGAAAATATAACTCTTGAGGGAGTCAAGTCTTGCTCTTGCGCAAACGGTTGATAGAAAAGCGAGTCGCATTATTCAAGTCTATCAGTCAGCACATATTCAAGATCGCTGGTGCTATTTCTCAAGTAAAGGGTATGCGGCCCTCCTCACCTAAGATAGGGCTTTCCACCTGAGTCCTGACCGAGCTTACCATCGCGCGAGCGGGGCTACTAGACGTGGCAAGGAAAACGACTAATAGTAATACGTATGACGTGTCTCTGTCGTGGGCAGTGTGGGAGCATGCAGGTACATTATTCAAGTACCGTTTGGCTGTCCATTGATACTCAATAATTGTGTACGGTGGGCTTTGCCATATCCTGTGACTCGTGTGCACTGAAGCACCGCAAAAGTATCAGTGAAAAGAGGAAACTAGGCCTCTTCTATGCGATATTACAATGATGCGATTCTGAGCCGACATTGACCTCGACAGGAACTAATAATTCTGGATGGAGGATTTGCCTGGGCACTGGCACAACACGGTAATTTTCGAGGAACTAGCGGTGATCATGTTCCTTGAAGCATGACTCTCAATGCTCATACTTTGCATATGCATGAAAGTTTTCATAGAGCGTCGATTTATTGAATGCTAAACTTAGACCGATGCACCGACGCGGCTAAACGGGTCCAGGCCGAAGTAGTTGGAAGTCCAGGAACCTCAACCAGGGCCGCCTCCAACCATCACTATTATTGATTAGTGGGGGAAGCCTGCCATTTACTCAGTACGCAGTAGGACTCTGGAGTACAGGCTAGCTCGTCTAGCTGATGAATAAAGTAGGCGTCGGATGGGGCTGTTTCGGGTTCGGCCCCCGCGCCAACCCTAACTGAAAAGCGCAAAAGAGAGACGATCGCATAAGCAGCCCACCACTACGTACGGCCAGCACTGACAATTCTGATTCGTGTGAGTGCAGCGTCAACGGGAAACGGCGACATCCTATTCCGTTTTTGGATCGGGTGCGAGAGCGTGACAGTGAGTACGTAAGACTTTGTCGGTGTATCGGATGGTTCTCGCCTATGACCATCAAGCACAGTACATGCCTCAAATTCAGACGCAAAAACGACTGGCTGGGTGCCAGGCCCAAAAAGCAAGCTCAGTCGAACCGCTTCCTTGCTTGAATGTGCATACGCATCACTAATGTTGCTGCCGGTGGCCTCGTGTGCCGTTTTTCAGGAGGCCGGCATCTACCGCTGCTCTCAAACACCTCATCTTGACGGTTCCTCTGGAAAATGTGTGCGTATTCGGTCTCCGGCAGCTAGTATGTCATTTATCCGTAGATTCCGTAGATTCCGTACCACGTACAGGGTAGCTTTCTCCGCAGAATGACCAACACTGACATGAAGGTCGCAGCGTCAGCCAACCCCGGGGCGGTAAAAGATACTGTTTATCGCGAGTACTAGCGGAAAATAACAATAGTAACAATAACCTCAATCAGTTAGTTTGTAGATCGCTTACCGAAGCCAAGTATTGGGGGCGGATCCGGATGCACGGCGTCCCACTAGGGGTGCAACTTGTTGGCATAATCATCCATCGTCTCTCTAGATGAGCTAAGATTAGGACTCTCCGAGGATCCTTCACCAGTACGATGAATCTTTGAATACACAGCCTTTGCTAAGAAATCGGGGCCATCCATCAAAGTTTTCACTGCGCAATGCGCATATGGCAGCCAACGCAAGCTAAATGACCCGCTTACAGTTTCAACTGTCAAGTGTCAACCCCATATTCTTTATCTCCAGACTTTGCTCCTCTAAACTACGCATCGCTGCATGGCCTAGAGTTGATAGTATCTGGGTCTGGAGCTGGCAGGTCCAGCGGGACAAGATAAGCAAGCAAGCATGGCCGAAATACAGAGCGCGGTTTCTATCGACAAAAATAGCTTCCTGGCTGAAGCCTTCTCAGAATTTTCCATCGCCGTCGTGGTGCTCATCGTACGGATCTTTGCACGAACCAAAACCGTGGGGTTTCGAGGATGGCAGGGGGACGACTATTTCGCTGTGCTGTGTATCTGTCTCTGGATTGTGAGTCTGGCCGCTTCAAATTTGCCTTAATTCCCCAGTGTATCTGACTGTTATGAACAGGGAGACGTCGTTTTAGTGAAGCAGGTCCTCAATAATGGTGTCAATATCGGGATCTCGGAAGAGGCGCGACACGAACTTACTCTCATGCCAGACGAATATTCACGATTTGTTCTGGGTTCGAAATGCTATTGGTCGTCGTGGTTTGTCTATGTCAGCCTGATTTGGTCTCTCAAGGCCTGTACATTGTTTCTTTTCAATCGAATAACGTGAGGACCACTGTGAAGCTTGAAACGACAAAATTATGGCTTACATACGAAATTTAGACTCGGCTTGTGGCAACAAAAAGTTGTCAGATACACTGCAGCGCTGGTTGGCCTGAGTTATATCGCAATCATCTTGTCAGTCTGCCTGCAATGCCGCCCCATCACGGGAAACTGGCAAATATATCCAAATCCCGGTCGTAAGTCATAATCCGAACCAGGCCTTTCTAAAATTAAACCAGCAAACTGATGCGAGAACCTTTAGACGCATGTACAAATAGCCCGCTTAATTACTATATTATCGGATCAGTAAATATCTTGACCGATGCCGTCCTCCTTATTGTTCCATTTCCCACCGTCAACAGAGCCAGCATTCCAATGTCTAAGTAAATCGCCACATGCTTGCTTCCATTACAGCCGAAGCTAACAGTTAGTTAGAAAAATCGGGCTAAGCATATTGCTGTCGTCTGGGATATTCATCATTATCGCTTCTATCCTACGGTGGGTTATCTCAGTACAGCAAATCGACAACGTCAGTACTGGAGCCGCATGGGCTATTCGCGAAGGCGTACGTCTATCCCAATTGTGTATCAACAAAAACTGATTGACGTGGCTGCTAATTTCATTTTTAGTTCATTGCAACGATAGTCGTCAACCTCCCATCCATATACCCTCTATTTACGCGCTTCAAACGCAAAAATGATCCACTAATCTTCAACCCTCCCACGAACATTGGACGCTCGGTGACAACGTGCATTGGCATGCAGCGCGTTGAATCGAATCCTGATAACCACGAAGAATTCAAACACTTCATATTCAGCTTAGGCAGGCGAAGGAGCAACAGTGTGAGTAGCGTCAGTCTAGATGGGAGGAGGAATAGCGATGGAATTAAGATCACAACCATGTTTGAGGTTACGTAACCTGCATCGATGGATATCAATTGCTATTTATGGTGCTAACTTTGAATTGGAGTTTGTTAATTTTCTTTAAATACATGTATGTAGTTCAGATATCACTTTTGACAACCAAATTTCCAACAACCGGTGGTGGTAGTTATCAACTACCTATGTACGAATGTGACTATGTAATGAACTAGCCAACACCACATTTATAATGATAAACTTTTGAGTTTGGTAGCTCCAAGAAAAAAAAAATACGTTTTTCATGCCTTTCCAAGGACTGGGATTCAATTGGCCCAGATACACCTGACAGGGCTTAACCCCAAAGCCCTAACAAACTGCGCCATAGATGAACTCAAATAGAACTACAATACACAGCCCTTACCGAATTAGGCTATAAGTTTTTCACTCACTCACTATCCAATTTCTATTCAAGGGTTTTATAAGGGCTCATATAATATACTTATTTAAACTACCGTATTATACATAGGATTTAGACCCGAGCTCTAATCGAATATGTAAAGTTCATCAATAACACCATACACTTAAAAGCCAAGAGCGCCCGCTTTGCAATGAGATTCACTGACCATCATGCTCATGAAACAATTATATTAACATCTATCAATATGTCTATACACAAACGCTCACGTGTCTAGAATGTCATATCATCGTTAATTCTCCTTAGAGTATGGAAACAGCCCCTGGCCTGGCAACACCCAGGTTGTAACACTGGTGGACGGCACATTTCCACTCCATGTGTCGCCACTTATAAAGTCGGCCGTGACGAATACATCATGACCAAAAGTGTTTTCAATGACCACCGTTCGCGACCCATTTGGATTCAGACTCGCAACACTCTGAATACCGTTTCCGTTGGACGCGGTATAGCTTCCATTGTCCTGCAAGATCCTTGCCCCAGGCGGAATGTACTTGCTAAACTGCGCCATCATATAGTAGGCAATATTGAAGTCATAGTGCGATGTTTGATTAATCGTCACCAATCCGTCACAAGAATCGCAACCGCCCGAGCCGAGATGCGGGCCAGCGCCCTCGTCTGCACCCAATGTCCACGCGGTCACCCCGTTTGCCCAATTTTGAAGCGGGCCCATGGTAAACCGTGCGGCATGTGTCCAGTTGAGACTTTCAGAGGTCCAACATTCTGTCATGTACTGTTCCGTGTTTGGATTTTGCTCGTGGAAGTCGGTCAAGACAGTCCAATCGGTTGGGGAAGCATAGCAATGCCACGCGACAGCTGCGACAAACTCCTCTGCGTAGTCAAGTACTGCTTGAGGATAGTATGCGTTATCTGATTTAGAAATGTTAGCCAGCTACCCGAAGAGAAGACTGAGGATTGGATATACAAACCGGTGTTATCATCAAAAGCCCAGACCGTAGTGTTCAGACCAGCCGACTTCAGAGCAGGACCGACATAGTCACCGATTAAAGTAGCAGACTCATTGGCATGGACATACATAGTCGGATACCCGGCCTGGGTGTTCAATGGCTCGTTCTGGATGGTGATGGCATCAATTGTGGCACCGAGATCCTGATAGGCTTGGATATACTTGACAAAGTACTGGGCGAAACTAGAGCTGTAACCTGTACTGCCGACCCCTGCAGCAGTGAACCAGCCGTCGTTAAGATAATTGTGCGAGGAATCCTCAGCAAGGTTGCCATTGAGTTTCATCCAGCCTGGCGCACTCCACGACGAGCCTACTACTTGCATGTTTGGATTGACCTTTTTCATTTGGGCCAGCAGCTTCGCCATTGCGGTGCCGTAATATCCCAACGAAAAAGCCGAGAGGTCCTCATCCGGCTTTCCATCGTTGTCGTCGTATGTGTACGTAACTGGCGACAAATCGCTCGCGCCGATGGTGTGTCTCATCAGCGAGAAGTTGGCACCGTCGTCGGTCAACAGGTGGTTCAGAAGATTTTCTAGAGAGGAATCTGTCTGGTTATTGAACGAGGCAACTGTGGCATCGGTCACCGTGGCGCCGAACCCCTTGATAATTTGCTTGTAGCCCGTCGCAGTATCATCTATAGTGAGATTCCACGTGTGTGTAGCAGGGTCCGGATTGCCATAGCCCACGACGGGAGCAGCGATACTTTCAAGCTGGTATTTTCCCGACTCATCCGAGCAATAGGCCGATGCATACCTGTCAGGGTGGCCTGGGTGCTTCAGCCCAAGGCCAAGACCGAGCCCTAATGCGAGCGCTACCATGATGAGTACGAGAAAAACAAGGGTCAATAAGCCTCTGCGCTTCTGCAATGGCCGTAGCACAGGATATTTATTTAAGGCCTTCGCCAGCGAGGCGGGTGGCCAGTTATAGAATGACGCCATGGTGAAAACGCGAGTCACCCTTGACTCAACCTCCGAGCCTTGGATTCGGACTTTTGAGAGTAGATCACGCGGCACACACTGGCAACACGAAGTACACGCGTACCCCGATGGTACGGTTGAGGATGCGCAGTAGTGAAGATGTTAAAACACCAAGACGACAAGTTGAGGTTGCCCGGGAGTAACTGGCCGAAAAGCGTCTAGTTTGCTGCGATCCTACCAATAAGTGGCTGCCTTATTTTCCCGCTATGACCCAGACGCAACCTTTGTTGGCGCTATGTTATAAGTTCCTGGTATCCTGTAGTATCGTTTCTATCGTACGCGTGCGCATGGTGCAAGTGCTTTGCTCAATGCCGGATTTATTTTTGCTTGGCTAGCGTTGTAGATCCTTTTCGGCGCAGCACATACACCAATACTACTCAACTTATTACTACGGAGTCATTATTAATTATACTCCGAACACAGTAGAAATGATTCGGAGAGCGTTTATCAGCAATAGTGCTGATACAAACGTGTTTTAGACTCGGCCATTACCCTCTTGGCTGACCCCTGAAGCGTGAGACAAGGCCCAAGAGTGAACCCTTTTTCCATCACGGCATCCGATGTAACACAGCTTATCGCATACGAAACGAGCTCTCACGTCAGATTAGGCAATGATCTTCTTGCCCAGACAATTCTATGAAGTCGATTAAACTCATCGGCGAGTCTCGTTGATCGTCTTATTAATATTGAACCTTCGCTGCTGGCTCAAATGCGCTATACTCCTAATATCATGATGTTGCAATCCACTCAAATGCTGCCGGGGGTAACAACCATATGGTTATCATGCCTCAACATCTTACCCTCATGAAATACAAAACACCGTAACATTTTCCGGCCTTATTTCTTGACTCGTGAGCTGGCGGACAAACGCGCCAAGATTAATTTTCCCCCGCAGCGCCGTTTCATGCGGAATGGCGACATTGGAGCTATTTGCATGCGAGTGACCGACCAAAAGGCCGTTTAAATGTATCATGACATAATACTATTGTGTGTCTCTGAGAAAACCACATCACATGAGGTAGGCAGCTGTACATGTACAGCAATGATCAATCAATAGCTACATCATAGACTCTATACGAAGAGACTGGGTTGGAACTAGAGCAAGTCTCCCGTAGTAGCAATGTCTTTCATTCCTTACCTGCAGCCTAGCAACAGTTGGCTCAACATATTGCGCTTGTCTTGATAACTGGCGATGGAACGCTGATCCGGTCTAATGCAATCCACAGCGGCTCGTGGGTTTCGGCAACGAGGTGCTAGCATTATTAGCAAGGGTCCTGATTGATAAGGATTGGTAAAATTCGAAATACCAGGGTTATTTTAGCTGGTGTGCTTTTGTTTCAGCTTACAAAAACCCAAAAGTTCAACCCTAGAGCGTGGGCGTTGGCGTTGCGAAAGTAGGGGAACACCTCTCGTCGAGTATAATGGTAGACCCGACAATCACTCGATGATCATGCTCAACTGTTTGTGATCCTCCCCGTGACCATAGAAAATGAAAATGCGGGGGGGTCAATAGCCAAAAAATTAGGGTTGGAGAAATCCTCCTGCGAATGGGAAACGCCCTTCGGAGTATTCTCGGTTCAAATCTGGCTGCTTAGCCACGCATTTGCTCTTTTAGTCTTCAGTTATTCATGGGCGTGCTCGGCATTTTTTAGTTCATATAAACCTTGGAAAATCTTGCTCCGCCCCTTCGTTGTCAACCGGCGTTGCCCGAAAGTGGGCAGAGAAAAGAGTTGTGTGTGTGTGTGTGTGTGTGTGTGTGTGTGTGTGTGTGTGTGTGTGTGTGCGTAGAACAGCGGCAAGGGCGCAACCAGTTCATATTCTGGGCAATCTAACGGTCTTCCAACTTGGGCACTACCCTGTTGGACATCTGGCAGCATTTATTGGTGGGGTTTCTTTCGCTATAGGCATAGATAGTGTTCTTTGAGCTGGTGTTCACACTCGTTTCAACCAAGGCTCTCTTTTGTCGACATCATTACTGCATGCTAAAGTCTATGATGGTTTTCTGAATCTATGCGGAGGGTGGAAAGCTCAGTCATGAAACCTTTATGAGATATGTGTGGTAGTACCATTTTGAAAGAACAGGGGTCTTGCATAACTAGTGAGATAGTGAGGTGAAGAGCTCTAGAGTGTGGAACTTACAGTTGATATCTGTTTATGAAAGCAATAGTATCGATCTCTCATTTATATGGTATATTTAATTTTCTTCCTATAATATTAGAAGCAATATTTTTAAAGTAGATGATTCTTTTCAAATACGTACATATATTTAGTTTCCTGAGAGACTGGAGTATTTTGTGAGGTGAACTATACTTCTAATATGATGGTTAAGTCTCTCGAAACCAACATTGAACTATCATATATCTAGCGAAAAAGGTTTGTTGAGCCTGACTTCGCTGGTCTTTGATACAAAGGGGGCAATTATCTTTGATCTGCCGTTCCTGATCCCTGATGCCGATGCAACTGTTGTCTGGATTAAGACCATATTGACCGGATGACGGCGGATAAAGGCTGTCTTTGTGACTCGCCATCATTCAGACCACTTCTTATCAGCGAACAGAACATCCCCGTTGTACCACGCAAACCAGATCCGTTTGTGTACTCGTTTTCCATGCTCGGCGGTAATTCCAACTGGCCTGTGCATCTGCTCGGTCCCGTGTAGGGCGATTCTGTCGATCATACGATTTTCCGGCCGCCGCGTGAGAGGACACTTATCTGTGGCGACACCGTTTATGCTCACACATGTCTGGTAAGGCATGGAATTTGCTTCAGCATGGCCGTCCAATAAGCTACCAGTGTCGAGACTAATCATTGTCCTGTAAGGTAGAAGAATTTGAATCGGCGGCACTTCTCAGCGTATGGAACAACACCATTGCGCTGATC
This sequence comes from Talaromyces wortmannii, assembly GCA_001939245.1. Classification (NCBI taxonomy): domain Eukaryota; kingdom Fungi; phylum Ascomycota; class Eurotiomycetes; order Eurotiales; family Trichocomaceae; genus Talaromyces; species Talaromyces wortmannii. Next base: position 1,027,689 of record MJVA01000858.1, read on the forward strand.
TAGCATCTTCAGCCGGTCAAGCCAATCGCCGGGCACATCGAGCAGGGTTGGGAGCCTAACGTCGTTGCAGGCCTAGCACATAAAAAAATATTTGTCGCTAGCGAGAAGTGACGATTGCGCCGAAGAAAGTTCGAGTGGACGAGGTCTTCGGTTTCTTCCGAGACAGCTTCCCGCAGGCGACCAAGAACCTCAACTTTTTCCTAGGCCATCTATTCCACCAGTTTAGTGAAGGAGGCACGATTTGGGAGGGAAATAGACAGCAGAATCCGGGCGAGCGGACACGCGACCAGTTATCAAACCCCGTATACGGCCGAGTTACGCCAAGCCTTGTAACATATCTCCAACCATACACATGTAACTAGGTTAGTTAGGCCAAATTAATAGCTAAGTTATATACATAATTAAATTGTTAATATTTCATACATTTAAAATTTATAGTATAAGTTATAGTAATTTATAATAATCTAATACTTTAATAGCTTTAAAATAAAAGATAGTAAGACAGGTGATTAGTGATTTATTATAGAAATGATATAATTCTTCTTAAAATTCGATTAATTTATATAGTTCCTCGGGCTATTGGTTTGAGGAACGAAGGGGGCAGAGGATCTCAATAACAATGCAGTTTGCGTGTGGAGAAAAACATACGGCGCGTAATTACAACGCTCGGCGTTACGGATCCGGTATTATTACCCCGCATCCGTATATCCGCTATTCCGGGCGTCCGGGGTCCTTCCTTCCCTGTGAGTCCATACGAGACTCCAGTACTCGCCTGCCCGTGACTTTGACGACTCAATCACCTCAATCACCTCAACATGGCGCTCTGCTGCTGCTGCTGCTGCTTGCGACCCCCATCATGAGACCCAAGTTAGACAACCACCTGCGGTGCAGTGTCTGCCACCGTCTATTCGGCCGCATCGACCACCTCAAGCGGCATCAACTACATCGTACGTGTGTCTTTCCTCTCAAGTTGCCTGCCACTAACAAAGCGCCTTGTGTGGAGATACCGGGGTGAAGCCCTACTGCTGTCAATTCTGCAACGAGGAGTTTACCCGAAGGTACCGATTGCTGTTTACCTTCCAGCTCACTGGACCAGTGCTGACAACTGGCAGCGACAATCTAAGAAAGCATTACCAAAACTGTGTGCGTCGTGGAGAATCTAGCATCCCAGCTGTTGCGCGCAAGGGTCGTAAAAGGCACGCGTGTAACCCGGTACGTACCGACACGTCCAAGTGGCAGAGCGCTGAACTGAGTCAATCTACCAGTGCATTGCAGCCAAGCTGCGGTGTGATGGTGAAATTCCATGTAGCTCATGCGTGAGGAAGAAGCTGGGCTGTTCGACTCTGCTAGGTGAGGATTCGTCGACTGGTGATGTCTCGATCTCTTTGGGCAAGGGTGAGCGGTTCCTACCCGCAAGTATCAAGGGAGCCCGATGGAACTAACCACCTATTCTCTGTATTTAGAGTTGTCGGTAAAGACCGACACGGATAAACGCGTGACGGACTTTCTCCATATAAAGTTTTTGCTCGATGGCGGCACCGACAGCTTCACCGAAAGTTTCCATCTCCCGCCGCGAAGTGATAGGATCCGGGGATTCTTCTATCACATCCAAAGTGAATGGGAGTCTGGAAGCGGTATTACTGACTTGGAACCAGCACAAGATGACTCCAGTAACATGGAACTGGCTTTAACAGGAACTGAGCTTGACTATTTTAATTTATTCGTTCAGAAGGGAATTTCTTCTTTTTCTTCCGCCGACATACAATCAGTTGAGAAAAGGTCCGTTTGTCAAATGTGAAACAGGTCACCCTGCAAAAATTTGAACGTCTTGTTCGGAGGTGGGCAACATACTGACTCTCGTAGAAACAATCCAAGAAAGCGAAATTAGTTCTAAAATGATTGTGGCTATTATCGACCAGGTCTCCAAGCTTGATTTAGATACGAGTGCCAAACAAGCCGTCCTCAACGATCTTCACTTTCTCCTGACTCCCGCTCGGACTCGACACTTCATCAGTCTCTACTTTAGGCATTGGCATCAAAACTATCAAATGGTCCACCTGCCGTCATTCAGCATGGGCACAGCCCCGATTCCGCTGTTGACTGCCATGGCGTTCATGGGCGCACTGTACTCGGGCAGTGAAATTGAGAGCGCCATCGCCCGGCGTATGCTGGATTTTGCAGAGTTATTTGTCTTTTCAACCAAAACATTTACGCATCAGCACACCGTCGGTCAAGGATTATTTTCCAGTTTACTTTCCACTGATCCATGCCACGACCCTTGGCACTTTGAGAACTTTCAAGCAGCCACCATCATAATTATTGCGCAATATTGGGCCGGTAGTCGAAGTTCGTCGACCCGTGCGGTCGAAGTGCGCTTTAACGACATAATCTTGGTTTGTTGTATAACTGGTTCTTTTATTACACTGTCCAAGCTAAGTATTTACTGACAGGTGGCCCGCCGGATGGGCCTCACGCATTGTCGACATGCCCCGGAAGACGTGATTCACGAAGCTCTTTGGGTTCAGAAAGAGTCTCAGATCCGGTTAGTGGCCGCAATTCAACAACAATAGAACATAAACCTGACATATACAGAACAATAAACGCCGTCTTGCTCCTCGATTGCGCATTTGCCTTTTTTCAAAACTACCCATCTCGCTTTTCCATATCTGAGCTTGTGTTTGATCTGCCATGTAACGATTCTTTTTACTACGCCCTTCACCCATTCGCGCAGCAGAACTTTTGCTTCAGTCGTGCAGTTACCGTACATGACGCTTTCCAAGTACTGCTTGCAAGTAAATCGTCTATAAAGGGCAGCACGATTATTTCAAATCACGGCACAAGGCTCAAGGTATCAGTTCTTGATATGTTCATCCTGATTCACGGTAACCCCCCTTTTATCTTGCAAGTGGAATAATGATCTGATAGATTTACAGTTCTTCATAGTTTTCTTAATTCGTGTATGACAACATTTATTCCCGCTATGGCAAAAGTTAATGAATCGTCGTCCTTACCATCAACTCCCTCGCCCCTGAGAGCAATTGCATCCGCCCTTGACCTCTGGCACCAGCTCTGGATGGGTTTACAATCCGAAATCGGTACTCAAGAGTGGAAGACGATGGGGTTTTACAAAAACAGCGACAGCTTCTGGCTGGTAGCACAGCTGCTAGTTGAAAAAGAGAAGAAGTCGGTTGACATAATCACCAAAATGGACAGTTTATGCGATGATAGACTGGAGAGGTTGAATGCATTGCTGCTGTAAGATAACAAAGATTGAAAATGAATTTTGAGAGATGTTTCAAACTGGCTGCAGTCATACTAGCCCTATACGTAGTTGGTCAGCCCTTATCGAGCACGGGTGAATGGATTTCTTAAAACACGTACGTATATATAATATCAAACAGGGTTTCGGCCTTTATGTCTGGTACTTCCTTTGGAAGGGTCCCCGCCCCGTCTCAGGAGTCTACCGCTTATCACTCCCTTTATTGTGAAGACATAGTTAACCAACCAGATTATAACTAGCATGATTGCCAGTGCCACGGACCAAACCCCAAAGGCCGACGAATTCATCATTTTTGACAGAAACACGGCCGCGTTTGTGTATACTCCCTATGTAAAACTACTCAGTGAAGAGAAAAGACCACGAAAAGGGGACAGGTGCCATACCATTGGGAACACAAGGGACCATGCGGACATGTAAAATCTTGACCGTCGTATCCCCCCTGGCTGTGTAAAAACTGTGTGGAATATCCCAAGTACAGCAAAAGACCACCAAAAAGTCGCGTATCCCCAAGCCAGCAGACCAGCCAACTGGCTAGCAGCAGACAACCCTGGTGTGATGTCTGCCGTCAGAAAGGTACCTCGATGATACTCTGCAAAAGCGCCTCCTTTAACTGCCTGGCCTAGAACAAGCAGTGCGAAACTACCCTGGCCGAACGGACCGCAAAGGATCATGTCTTCGTAGACATGGTCAATACCCGGGAAGGCCTTGTTGAATAGACGCGATTGGAACACATCAACCATGGACATGGCTAGCGGCATGGCTGTACCTACTTCTAGATATGAAATTATGATTATAGGCACCTGAATCCGAGCACTTATTGCCCCGTACACGCAAATGACTCCACCGGCGGCGGCAGATGTGATCGCAGCAATGAGTGGGAGAAGCACAGTCGGCGTCAGTGATTTGATTCCCGGAGCTTGCAGTTTGACGTGAATATACGGTATAAAAAAACAGCTGGCCAGGGCCATGGCGGTATTAACACACCACAGCACGAAAGCGACAATGCCCCAGCTTCGACCCCATTTGTGGACAAGACAGAGCGTGATCATTTGCAAGATGGTCGAGAACGCAATGGAGATGCTTGCTAGACACGAGGTCTCCACGATACTGGCCCTGAGAATGTTGACGACATGCCGGGGGTATAGAAAAACACGAAGAAGATACGCCAGGACGAACAGCGACAGAAGTATCATGTTGTACACCCATATGATCTCCGAGATGATGTCGAGCCCGGTGAATCGATACTTGACGCTGCGCAGGACGACAGCCACAATACCTGTGCCTTGGGGGATTAGAAACCATTGCGATGAAAAGTTCCATAAGGCTACAGTGAGTCGAGATTGCCTTGAGGTGTGTTTGTCACCGTCTACAATCCCGTCAGCGTCGCCCATTTATATCCTGCTTTCTTTTTCTTCCGAAAAGAAGTTGTGACGATAGTCTGAAGAGTGACTTGATTCACCCTGTCGTATTGGAGTATATAATCAACTCATTACTACGAGTCTATAAATGGTTCACTTTGAGTTTCATGTCGAGAGCTTTTGCTGAATTTGCCGCCGCGTGGGTGTGACATCATCAAAGTGCCGCCGTGATGGCAAGATTTGAGCAGTTTCTTCATTCATTTTGTGTTGGAATCAAAGGATATAGTATTTGGAACCTCGATCTTAACTACAGTCATAAACCCCGGGTGCACGTATGCTGGTGTTGCTGGTTGCATAAGTGCAACCCCCCTTCTCAAAGCTACCAAAACAGTTCCAGTGGATAGATAGCATTGAAGACTATTGATATCCTACGGGGGAAACATATTATTATTCGGCAAATATAGGACGACGGTGAAATTCGATTAAACATTTGAATGTTTGAATGTGAAGATGTAATGTAGATTTTAATTATGTAGTAACCCCGTGGTAGGTTCCTGTTCCGGTAACGTGTAGTGGATGTGTAATTATTCGATACTTCTATTCACCAATTGCAGAATACATATAGGAGTAGGACTATAATTAAACTACCTTGTTCACGGTCTCTTTAACATCCCCGAAAATAACAATTTTCAATTTTGACCGATCCAAAAACCTCGCTTCATCTGCTTCAATTTCCTGTCTTGCTTCTGGTGTTCCTGTTTTCGCATTAAAGCGATCCATATGCTCCTTGTCTGCGAATGTGACTATAGTCAGGGCATCGTAATCAAAGTCTTGATCTCCACCCAGAACAACCATCGCAGGGGCAGGGACGCCGTCCCCACGCGAGAGATAGAACCGTTGATGGCTCACGAAAAAGTCGTCCCCGGCCAGGCGCTGCAGAATCGGCACGTGGTTGTTTTCATAGTGCGTCTGGAATTCGGCCGGAGTGAGACCCGGTTTGCGGTAGGCAATGATGAGGCCTCGGATTGGCATGGTGATGTAGGTAGAGTTATTTTTTCTTTTGTATGGAATGGATGAAAAGATTAAAATCAGTCGATCAACTTGCGCTTCTGTCGTAAAGTGTTGGGGATCCACCAACCCCGCTATCGGGGGCTGCTGGAATTAGGAAAATACTAGATTTACTACCATCAAAGATATGTTTGAAACGATCAACTAAGTTTTAACATGTCGCATTGCGAATACAGATTTAGAAACAAATTTAGAAACAGATTCAAGTACAAAAGCATGTCATTCATCTGGGCGCTTCGTATCTCACCGGCCGCAGATGTGTCTCGGCAAAGTGTGATGATTTTAGGATCGAGTGGCGTCGCGACCAATGGTGCGGCTGTTGTCCAAGTTTGAATCAACACGGGGATCAAGCTTGTTCAACAGGTCAGAGTTGTGAGGACCAGCCGTATTTTGGGCAGTGCCGCTTCCAGGGGTCGTGTAGCTGCTGCCAGCGGGTGCAACACCGGATTTGAGGTTACGGTTGTCCAATCCAGAACCGGTGCTGGGGTCAGTCCTGTTGGTCACATTCGGCTCGGCATTGGCCAAGCGAGGGTTGTCGACGTTGTAACCGCCAGAAGTCATACCACCCGTGTTACCAAATTTACCTATTTTCATTTGTGTCAGCCAGGATTTTTTTTTTGAGGACAAAAGAAACCTACTACAATCGCTATCAACGCCAGGATCTGCCATGTTGGCTATGTTCGAGCCATGGGGGCCAGCGTTGGTCGAACGAGGGTTGTTATAGTCACTGGAAACCTCTCCTGTGGTTCCGTAATTGTCTGTTATAGTTAGTGCCGCAAGCCAGATAACATGTTAAGATATCAAGCACATACTGGGGTTCCTGTGGCCACCAGAGGTCACGCCTGTGGTGCCATATTGTCCTACTATAGTTGGCATATGTGGAAATCATCCCATTCACAAGGGCAATCTTACCTGGGCCAGTGCCAACACGAGGATCGGCCTGGTTAGCGATGTTGGAGGTATGAGGCCTAGCATTGGTTGAATGAGGATTGTCGTATTCAGTTGCGCTGCCATATGTGGTGTTTGACATTCCACTGGCACCACCTACGCCGGTGGTTCCCGCAGTTGCCGTGAAGGAATCACGGTTGTCTGGTACTATTTGCCTTGTTAGTGCTTTGCTAGAGAGCTGTCAGGTATTGGGTTTCAAGGCTCTTACCACGGGCATTGGTAGTGTTAGACGAGTGACTAGGCTTGTCTTGGGTGACGGCGTCTTTGACTTTGTGCATCAGGTTCGACATATTGGCAAGATGTGATGGAAACAGTTTTCAAGGACTATCAGGCAGTGAAATGTGTAGTTCAAGAGTACGGATTGTTTCTCATCAATTCACAATGGTGATTCGCTTCTTATATAGCCAGACATCACTCTCGTCACATTTGAATGGTACGCTGGTGTTCTTCCCCAGGTAATGACGTTGACGCCCAACAAGCAGCCATTGTTGCAATCCAGCAAGCCAAACGAGCACTGCACTTGACGAACGTCATTCTCATGATCATCGTATCACATAAAGGCCCGGGCATGCAGCATGAAACTACATACGTTGACACTCCGCGGCTCTATCGGCGCCGGATCCGGGGAAGATCGTCGGCTGTGGCGCGGGAGTGGCGGTGCTCGTGTCAAATTCAGGTTTCGTGTCTGTTTTGACTTTTGCATGCCTGGTTTTGCGTGTGAGGTGGAAGAATGAGGTGTAAGAATGATGTGGATGGAGAGTTTCTCGAGGGGCGAGGGCGGCCAACGTCATGCTGCGCCAGGCGGGTGCGCTAGTCTGTTTTGGGCAAGCACGGCCATGACCTTCGCGTGATTTCATCGTTGGTGAAACATGATCCTCAGTTCATCCTGTTATCCTGTTTCTGCGCTGGTGGCAACAGCCAGCCAAATTCTTACTCGCGTGGGTGACTACCAGTTGATCAAATCGGCCAGAAGCCTGCTGTGATCGCGCTGACGTTGCCGATGGACACCTGCGTGGTCTCGATAGACTGTGTGGTAGGCTACTCCCCCGGACGATGACTCGTCGTGGCATCATCTCCATCGAGAGTTTCGGAACTCGGACGCCTGGGTCTTCTTCGTCGTCGTCCATACCGAAGGAGAACTCCTAGCAGCTCATTTTTGCGGGCAGTCTCTTGGATAATCATCAATTCATGTCCAGCACAGCCCTGGATACCGGCAACAATGAACCACATCGCGGACACAATCAAGAACGATCACCGTGAGCTCGAGGCGTGTTACGAAAAGATCGTCGGCCTCATCGATCCCGATGAAAAGGCACTCTGGCAAAACCAGTTTGCGTGGGAGCTTGCCCGGCACTTGCATGCTGAAGAACTGCTCATCTACCCAGCTGTGGAGAAGAGATTGCACGATGGCAAGGAGCGTGTGCATCAAGACCGCGAAAAACACCAAACTGTATGCTGAACACTAAACATGCCACGAGCAGAAAGAGACATTCCTTCTCATCAGCCCCATGGCCTTTTTTGAATCCATCAGATTAAAGAGAAACTCAAGAAATTTCAAGACATCAAATCTTCCAGCTCTAGCTTCATCCCCGCACTTCATGACCTCATGAAAACCCTCGAGCCACATATCAAGGAGACCGAAGGAAAAGCCATCCCGGACCTGGAGCAGGCACTCTCATCGCGTGAGAGTGTGTCAATGAGCAATTCATTTGCTCAAACCAAACTGCTCGTTCCGTCGCGCTCCCACCCGATGAACCCTAACAAGCCTCCCTTTGCGACCCCGGTAGCGCTTCTCACTGCACCGCTTGACCGAATCGCAGACATCTGCCGGAACTTTCCTGAAGACACAGCAAGTCCTAATCCGTGGGCCATGAGGTGAGACTGCTCTTCTTTTCCAGAGGATAATAGTATAGGACTGGAGGGTTGCACTGTCGTTGTCCGTTGTTTATAGGCGTTTATTTCCGGGGTCATCCCGGGCGAGAGTAGACAAGCATCCAGCATTTTAGACCTCGTGATAAGGACGTTAGCCTCGAATTCAACTGGTTATCAACTTATCAGTTATCCACTCATCGCTATACAGGACAATAATGAATTAGGGCCGCTACCCGAGTGTTCTAGACCGAGGTAGACTCGATTTTCTTCATGTGGACTCGCTTTGTGGCACCTTGCAGGCCCAGCCCGAGGACAGGGCGGAAATCCCAAAAATCAAAAAAAAAAAAAAAAAAATCCTAACCCGCATCTGATGTGTCTGAATCAGTGAAGAGCAACCGGATTCGCCAGAAAGTGCAGATCATCATGGCCAAGCTCCGCCGTGGGGCCTTGCGTGACGCACGCTAGGAAAATCCTGTCTACTTGACCGCTCTCGATTCTTCAACGAAAAAAAAGAAGAGAAAGGAAGAAACATAAGGAAGACAGAAGAAAGACAAAAATGCAGGAATTACACTACGACCATGTGCACCGCCTCCAAGAATTGGTCCAGCATACCGATCGCTGTACGGAGCATAGCCAGTCGAATTCTTCCCCGTGCGGAGAAGCGCAACAGCAACAGTTCACGGACATGAAAAAGCTGCTGATCGCCCAACAGCTCCACAGATTGCAACGTCGATCATCCCCACCACTCAATGGAGGAGTAGGACGCCGGGGGACGTACGTACTACTCTTAGTAAATTGTTACTAGTAATGATCTCATCGCCCTGATCGGCTCCCCCTCTCCGTAGAACAAGCCCCATAGCTGCACCCTTTTATCACTGTATACCACCAGTATACTGTAGAAAAAACAACCGTCCAACTGCACTGTTTCACACAGGAATGAACGCTTGTCGCAGTCTTGGTAAGATTTTATCAGAGCTGCAAAGGACAAGGTAAGAGCCAGCTTATATGGCGTCTGCGAAGCGATCCCGAGTCAAAAGACTGCTGTCACCCCGCAGCCATTCGGATATCACTATCCGTACATCAGTGCTGGAGCCGACGATATACGTGAACACGCCTCCTTCAGCGCCCTCGGTACTCCGCGGCTACATCGTGCTTGATATCTCAAAAGAAGTACAGATTCGCCATGTCACCATCCGATTTCGAGGAGTGATTCGCACAAGTAAGTTCGGGGGCAGGACCAAAGAAGAACCTATCGTCGACCAGACATGGCCGGTTCTCGGGGCTGGTCCTCAAGAAACACAAAGCGGCAATTTTTCCGCCCATGAGCGTTCTGTCGAAACAAGGCGATTGTCCTCGATTTCTCTCAATCCCAGCATTCGATCCGGACAACGCTCCAGGTCCAAGGAGCTTACAACGCTCAGTCCGGGTCGGTATGTGTACGATTTTGAATTAACCCTTGACCAAACTCTCCCCGAAAGTTTTAATGTAGGTGGGTGTCACCTCATATACCATCTTCAAGCCGTTGTGCATCGGCCTGGAATGCTCAAGCGCGATGTTTCCCAGAGCCATGAAATCTCCGTGCTCCGTTGTCCGGACGAAATGTATTTGCACGACATTGAACACATCAGTCTTGCGCGAACGTGGAACAAGCAAATCCCCTACCAGATCGATCTGGGTGGGAAAGGGGCCCCAATTGGCAGCGATATTCCAGTTTGCATTGCCGTCTCATGTCAGAAAATTCTCTCCATTTCAGTACAAGTCTACCTAGGCCAGAAAATCCGATATCCTGGAGTCAAGGGAAAGGATTCCCAGCTGCGAAGAAAATTGCTGTTGAAGGCCAGATGTAATGATCTGTCCACAAGGAAGTTTGGCGATATCTCAACTGCTGGAGATACTTTGCCCTACCTGAACCTTGATCGTCAAGGCAAAACATTGATCATAGAAGCGAATATCCCTCTGCCCAATGAGCAGTCGCGATTTCTCGCAGTCCATCCGGATGTTGAGTATGAGACGTTGCAGGCAACTCATTCTCTACTGGTATGATTGCTCTTTGTCTATTTTTCCTCTTACACAGTTCAGGTAATTGACTCTATCGACAGTTCATCATAGATGTGGCCACAACACCCAAAGAATCATCTCCTCATATGCCAACCGTGTGCCGGCTCACAGGCGAGACAATGTTTTGCCTTCGATCGCCCCATACTCGGCTCTACAACATGTTCGTTCCTCAGTACTCGGAAGAAGACTTGCCGAGCGGGGAACATGTGCTCGGTCTTCCTCAACCATTTGATCCAAGCGGACGGTTCTCAGAATACGGCACCGCTCCCAGTTTACATGCGCGACACAGTTTAGCGCAGTCTATCGATTCCTCGTTTTCATCTTCAACACGACCACAATCGTTTCCTCCCCCAATGTACCAGAGAATAGAACCAATACTTTCTTTGCCTCCGCCGCCTGCATATGAGTCAATTCTGTGGAATGGTGGACTAGCCCAAGAGGCGGTGGGAGCATCATCCTAACCTTTTATTTTCATCTCACGAAACTTGGCGTCAATGCATAGAAACATAATATCTTGAGCCTTGAAATCAGAGCTCGAATATAATTACCACCAAATAATCAAACTTGTTGCATCTGTAACTACCAAGTGTCCGATCCGATGTAAAAACACATCAGCTGTTCGTGTAAACAGTGAGAACACCTTGGTTGCTGGCGGTCACACTCTGTGTCCCACTCCCTGCAAGACTTGCACGGCGGTGGTGTTTCAGACAGATTGAGTTTACGCTCAAGCGTGGAATTTCTTGTGTCTATTTTCATTCTAGGTCGAATCTCTTGTCCCCGTTGGGCGTTGTCTCCGTATCCCACGGAGGAAGACAACCAGTGCAAGACACGCGCGAATCGTTGTCCGTTTCGGTATTTTTCGACGGCCATTGAGGCTGGTTCAGGGTCTGGTAGTGTTTATAGGACTTCGTTTTGGCTTTTTTCCCCCAGCTGAATATATTGGTACTCACATGTCCTTCGCAACTTCGGAAAGACACCAATGTGAAATTCCCTGGTGAGTTGCGTGTAGACCGGGGAGGTCTTCCCTTATTTACTCCCATACATTCAATGTTCGGACGATGTATGAGAAAAGCCTTGATCATTGCTGTTGTGGGACATATTTCCGCCAGTCTCCCAAGGTCCTCGTGCGCCGTTGACGTCAGCCGTCAGTCTTCAGATGTAATTAATGTTTATGCTGTGCTTGTTCCTGGCGTGAACATGTACAACACGCCGATGGATGTAATTATATACTCATATACAATATTTAAGAATATCAGTGGTATAATTATCGCTAAGACAGAATGCCATCTAATTCCACAACTACGAGGTCGCCCCATATACAAACTCCTCCAGCTCTTTATATGCCGTATCCAAGTCATCATTAACAATAATCTTATCGTATACACCAGGTTCGGTCTCGGCGTACTCAACCTCGACCCGGGCCTGGGTCACCCGCTCCCGAATATTGACCTCGTTCTCGGTCCCGCGGTTTCGCAATCGGGTCTCCAGGGTGTGGATGCTAGGGGGCTTGATGAAGACATAGCGCGCATCCAGCCTCCGGCTCTCCTTGATCTGCTGCACGCCCTGCATTTCGATGTCAAGCACCACGACGCGCCCCTTAGCCGTCTGCGCGGCAATGGCCTGCTTGCTAGTGCCATAGTAGTGTCCGTTGAACAGGGCGTATTCCAGAAAAGCGCCCTGGGACACGAGGGCGGGGAACTCGGCCGGCGAGATGAAGAAGTAGTCCTGGCCCTCGACCTCTTCAGGGCGAGGTTTCCGCGTCGTGTGCGAAACAGACAGGGCGAACGTGTCGGGGTGGGCGTCTGACAGCTTTCGAAACAGCGTGCCTTTGCCGACGCCGGAAGGCCCGGAGAGGATCACGGGGCGGCGGTCGGGCGGCGGGTGTGCTAGACAAAAGTCAGTCAGTCAGTGCAGCGAGGAGATTTGGTCATGATCGTGGTGTGGAAGACGTACCGGCAGACATGTTTGCAGAGCCTCGCGCCTCGTGTTTGGAGCTTTGGGGCGCGCGGCGACGAAGTTGACCCGCGGGGTTGGGAGCGGGGCTGTATCCTGGCGTATTATTGGCTGCATTGCGCAATGTGGGGGCTTATGAACGCTAGTCTACGTTAGGAATGGCCTCGGCCTTAAAGCCCTCGCTACGTCATTTCTTTTTTCTTTAAATGCGTACGTACAATTGCTCAAGAAAACGGTTCTCGCTCGATCCTCGGGCTATCTGGCTATATTACTCTCGTATATTGTGGTTTTGCGGCCAGTGGTCTCGTTTTCGACCTGCTATTCGTTAGCGTTGTAATTACTTCAATGGGTGATGAACGCGCACTTCGTATCTCTGGTCCGCCTCGCTCGTTTTCACGGCGATACCAGACTGTTGGCCAGGCTCTTTGAGAACAGCGGTGATGATTCCGGTGCTCTGGTGCATGTCCGATTCTACATCTGCATCGTCAGCTGATTATTGGCTTATATATATATAGATGGATAGATGGATAGATTCGGTCCACCAACTGGCGTATGTATATTGTCCAATACTTATGTAAGTTGGAGAAATACATGTAGTGGATACGGGGCACAGTTCTGGGGCGCCTCGAGATGCCTACCTCCCAAAGAATGGTATCTTACTTTTTGCCCTTGCTCATACCTCGCTTTCTTGACGGTTGTCCCGACCTCGGCATGGCCCGGGGCGATTGTGTTTGGCCGAGTGAGATTCCGGCCAGCCATGGAATCGTAGTAATGTCGATCATTAAGATAGACTTGTAAGCGTCAGAATCCCTGTAGAATTTTTCTGTGAGAGGCTACGAAGGATAGTGTTGCCTCCGGGTCATCATGTCGTCAAGGCGTACGCATTCCTTACCACTACCTCAACCTCAAGTGCTGACGATCATTCATACATGTAGTTTGAAAAGGAATAGCAAATTCAAGTTGGTGAAACTTGAAATGGTGGAGATAAAAAGTAACAACGTAGTCGCTTGAAAATATAAACTCCAGAGGTTTCTAGAACGCTAAGAAATAGGTATACAAAGCCAAGGCCTGCACATGTGTTCTTGCTTGTAGAGTCCAAAGAGATAACTCGGTATGATAGATAATATCGTGTGGTCTTACATAGACTTTCAAAATTTCAAGCCTCGATCTTATCAATTGATGCACATCGTTTGGAACTATAGTCTACCATGATCTTTGCAATGTCATGTCGACAATTCTCCATATCCCATTCAAGACTTGTCATGCCAAACGTATCTCTCTTACTAGGGTCTGCACCAGCCTGCAACAATCGCTCAACAACCTGTAAATAGCCACGGAACGTCGCAACAATCAGCGGTGTAGCCTCATTTCATCCTCAACTGGCGTTACAAGTCGTTTCGTTTTCCAAAAGCAAGTCTACAACTGAAAGTAGCCCAAAAGGGGCAGCATAGTAACGCCACAGCGTAGCTTGAGCCCGTCGAGCGGGGGCTTCAGACAGAAGTAACTGTGTCCATGAGTTGTCCTAGTTTCCGCCATCCCATTTGTGACGTGTCAAAAACAATTTCATCGCCGAGTTTAAATCAGTCTCAGTGAGCCCCGGCCCTAAGTTTTGAAGAGCGTTTTTAGACCTATAAAGTGCTTGCCCTAAAAAAAATAGAAAGAGTGAACAGAGAGGCGGATACATGTAGCACACCTCACCTTCACATTTTAAATGATGCTCTATTATATTCAAAGTAATTATTAGACGGTGAGATGAAATGGTAAAGATAATAACAAGTCAACATATCCCCGCTCTTATCAGATGATCAAATCGAGATTAAGCTCAGTAAAGCCACATGCAATGGCGTAAGTCATTATGAGCCCCCTAGTCCACCAATTGACACCTTGTAAGGTCACATCTACAACTCCAGCCTTATAACATCTACCGAGAGTGCCTGAAAAAGTTACTTTTTTTTCTAAGTATATATCGAGCAGAAGCGAGTGAATCATAGCTCTAAGACTGGTGATCGAGATGCTTCTTGGCATGCCCCACCGGGTGACGTTAATCGCCTAACGATGAAGTTGATGGCGAATTTCCTGTGCGCGTTCTCCGCGTTTGATAGGCAAGTATTAGTCGAAGAAACTTGCTTTGGACTTTGGGGTAATTCATACATTACGCGAATCATGCATCACCTTTGGTGCTGTCAATGGTGACGTTTGCTTTCACGCAGACAACAGTGATGCAAACTCTTATATACTGGGCATTGTGGCTCTCCGTTAATGCAGTCTGAACAGCCCCCCCCAAACAAAACACAAGTTGATAATCAGTATACCCTTAAAACTTCCCTCAAGTGTGTCGAAGAAAGGGAAACACCATGGCCTACGATGACACTGTACTAAGCGCTGCGCCTGCTCCAATCCAGGAGCGCCAGCCCACAGGGGACGAGAACAGCACGCATAAGAGATTCAGCGAATTTGACCTCCAAGGAAAGATCTTTACTGTCACCGGGGGTGGCCGAGGACTGGGCTTGACCATGGCAGAAGCGTTGGTCGAAGCAGGAGCCCAAGGTGCGTGGTTGGTGTCATTTATCACTCATGATGGGGCCTAACAAGTATCAACAGTCCACTGCCTCGATCGTCTCTCCAAGCCAGAAGACGAGTTCATCCAAGCCCAAAGGCGAGCGAATCCGACATACGGTGGCTCTCTTCACTACCACTGTATGGACGTGCGAGACGCTGAGGACGTCGCGCATACAATGAGTCATATTGCTGATGCGAACGGACGGCTCGACGGTCTACTGGCGGCCGCTGGAATCAACCATATCGACAGCGCGTTCGGGCATACACAAGCAGATGTCAACGAAATCATGAGCATCAACTACATGGGACTGTTCACTTGCGCCACCGAGGCAGCCAAGCAGATGATGAAATACCAGTGCCCGGGCTCGATCCTCCTAGTATCCAGTATCAGCGGACTCATGGCTAACAAGGGCATGTGCGCGCCCGTATACAATTCGTCCAAGGCGGCAGTCATTCAATTGACGCGGAGTCTCGCCATGGAATGGGGCCAGCCAGAAAAGACCGGCAAGAAAGGCATCCGGGTCAACTGCCTATGCCCAGGTCACGTCTTCACTACGATGGTCGAGGAGATCCTCGCCCGTGATCCTGAGGCGAAGAGAATCTGGGAGTCGGAGAACATGCTGGGTCGTTTAGGGCGGCCTGACGAGTTCCGGGGAGCTGCCTTGTATTTGATGAGCAACGCGAGCAGCTTCATGACCGGTGCTTCGCTGGTTATAGATGGTGGGCACACGGCGTGGTGAGGCTGTGCAGTGGAAATGTTGTTGGCTTTGTAATAAAACGAAGCATCGCTTGATGTTAATCGACTCAAATGCGAGACAAGAGTGACTCCAAAGTAGTTCTAGTTCAGTGTGGTCAACATGTGCGCCGAGCAAGAACATCAAAGTGCATTTAATACTGTAATACCAAGTGTTTAGTTTTCGTCAGCAAGCATATCCCTCGGCGGGCAAAGAGTCGATCAGTCCTGTGAGGCAATTCGACAGAGATATTTGCAGATGCCCAGTTGATCCCCCCAGAACAGACAAACAGGACATACTAGACTGCATCAGGCTAGAGCCACTGCTGTCTACCCTGGTCCCTGGCCCCTGCCGCCTCTCACACATCAGCAGCACAGTTCCATCTGCAGCTACAGCTACACAACTGCCAGAGCAAAGCAGCATGCCTCGTGGCCTCGCAGTTGGGCCAGCAACCCGCAGCTCTCCGTGTGGCTATTTACAATTGAAAAGGACGACCGAGAGCGAGAGAGCTTGACGTCACTGGCGGGCTTATGCCGGCGTTGGTTCGCAGTCTTTTGCGGGGTCGCACTCCCTATGCGCTCGCCGGTTCATGGAGCCTATTACAGCCTCACCAGCCGCCAGCACCAGCTCTGGGTCGCTGGCCTCTAGCTCCTTTTATTTGAACTAATCGCCTGCGTGTCTCGCAAGCTATGCACCATAGAGGATAGCAGAACATATGACGACAAATTACAATGCGACCCAAGAAAAAAACCGCCGACAACATGGCACAGCTCGCACTAGGCTGCTGGTCAGCGAGTTGCTTTCCTGAATCAACTAGCTACTTCTTATTCGACCCAGCGCATTGGCCACGTTTCGTTGCAGCCATGGGAATATTCCGGAAAAAATGCTACTAATAATATTGCCATCTTCGAACCCCGCGTTGACTGTCAAGCTGCCAGTCTAGGTACCGCAGCGGCGTCGGATAAAGCAGAGCCTCCCTCCTGGAGCCATTTGCGCTTCCCCAACACCACCAGCCCATCGTGTTGAAGCCAAGTCAACAATGCTTACACAGCTGCTTGCAGGTGCTGTCGTCGCAGCAACTGCTGTCGCAGGCTCTGTCATTGACCTGTCCGCGCAGAATTGGACCCTATCGAGCAACAACGTGACTGTCGCCGGCCGTGTGCCCTCGCACGCCCATCTCGACCTGCTAGCTGCGGGCGTCATCGGTGAACCGCTGTATGGTACAAACGACACCGAATCACTCTGGGTGCAGCGCTTGAATTGGACGTATTCTACCAGCTTGGGAGATCTGTACGTTCAACCTCGCTACTTCCATTTCTTCCCTCCTCCCTTCCAAGTCTGACTCATGGGTGTAGTACGACGAAAGGGGACACCGCAACATGGCTCGTGTTTGATGGCCTCGACACTTTTGCCTACATCGAGTTGTGTGACCAATCTGTTGGAAACGCCGACAACCAGTTCCGACAGTGGTATTTCGATGTTTCAAGCATTGTCCAGTCATGCAATGCAACCGACGCAACACTGAGCGTCAATTTCGGCTCAGCATCCAAGATAGTGGCAGCTATTGCTGAGAATGGAGACCGTGTGTCCTCACCCTCCCGCGCCCTTGGATGATACCTGGAAAGGCTAATATCAAATCTCCAATTAAGCTCTCCTAAACACTATCGATGGCGCCCCGACCGAGGAATTCTGCTGTAAGGAGTATATGCGCAAACAACAATCCGATTTTGGCTGGGACTGGGCTCCAAAAATTGGCCCTGCCGGAATTTGGCAGCCTGCCCGGCTCGTGCAGCTCGACCAAACCGCCACCAACTCGGTATACATTCGGAATACTTTGATCGATATTTATCGCAAGGGACAGATGAACAACATTCCGCCGGATCAGTCTCAGCCATTTGTGTTCAACGTTAGCATTGACTTTATCGGATCGCTTCCCAACGGTTCTTCCCTGCAATTGACCCTCACTGATGCTGATGATACCCCTATACTAGACTCGACGACGTTAGAAGACATCTATGCTTCATATGAAACAATCACAGGGAGCATCACCGTTGATCCCGATCTGATTGAACTATGGTGGCCTGTCGGCCTGGGGGACCAGAATCTGTATCAAGCAACTGTCGACATCGTTAGCAATGGTGGCCCAGTTGCGACCGTCGAAAAAACAGTTGGATTCAGAACCATCGTCTTGAATTTGCTCAATATCACAGACAGCCAGCTTGCTGCTGGCGTACAGCCTGGAAGTAACTGGCACTTTGAGGTCAATGGCCATGAATTCTATGCCAAGGGCTCGAATCTGGTTCCCCCAGATGCGTTTTGGCCGAGGGTCAACGAGACCAAGATACGGAAGTTAGTTCTATTCCCACAAAGCCCAAAAGAAAATAAAGAGTGTAAAATTTTTGCTAATGCTTCATTTACTAGTCTGTTCGACGCTGTTGTTACTGGGGTAAGTTACCCACCCCTTACGTTCAATGGCCAGAATTTAACAGCCACAGAACCAAAATATGCTCCGCGTGTGGTCTTCCGGGGTTTACCTACCTGACTGGATATATGAAATGGCAGATAAGATGGGTATTTTACTGTGGTCCGAATTCGGTACTGTATTGAAATGCGTCTTGACAACACGACCTCTTGTACTAACATCTGTTGTAGAATTTTCAGATTTGGAATATCCGACCAATTCGTCGTACATAGACGAGTATATCGCCGAGGCTAGTTATCAAGTGGTAAATAAAGACTAGAGCCGATGAACTACAAAGTTAGAATCAGCTAATGATTGCAGCGCCGTGTAAACCACCATCCCAGTCTCGCACTCTGGGCTGGCGGAAATGAACTCGAAGCCATCATTCTCTACTTTTTTTTCGATGCGAAAAACCCTAGCCAAATACAACGCATGTATGAAGAAATACAGCAGAAAACGCTCATCCAGGCTGTGTATGCAAACTCGCGATCGATTAGCTACATTCCTTCTTCGTGAGTAATTGTCATAGCAAAATTTATTGCGTCCTGAGCTAAGAGGGAAAAAAAACTTCGATAGCACCTACAACGGCTTCCTTAGTTTGAATTTTTCTTCTGATATGCCTGAACTTCCGCGTTACCAAAATACCTCGGGCCCCGACTATCTATATGCAAATACCGGTAAGATTTGGTTTGCATACCTGATACACCAGCTATCTAACGACATTTAGATACTTATAACTACGACGCGAATCAAGCCTTCAATGTCAGCAGCTATCCTATCGGTCGTTTTGCCACCGAGTTCGGATTCCAGTCTATGCCTTCGGTATATTCATGGCGACAGTCTGTCCCTTCTGATCAGCTTTCGCTCTTCTCTGACATGGTTATCCACCGCAACCGGCACTATGGCGGCGGTAACACTACTCGCGAGCAGTCAATTTCCGGTATTGAGCAAATGACTGCTGGAGTTGAAGCTTGGTACCCTGTTCCGAACATGACGGATCCAGTCGCGAATTTCAGGTACGCGTCATTTTCGCTAAAGAAGACACGCATAACGCAACTTTCTGTGCTAATTTTATACAGTTCTTGGTGCTGGACAACCCAAGTCTTCCAAGCAGACTACTACACATCTGAACTTGCATTTTACCGCCGTGGTGCAGGCTTGCCTAACCGTAACATGGGCTCGTTGTACTGGCAGCTTGAAGATCTATGGACGGCGCCAACCTGGGCGAGTATTGAGGCAGACGGGCGTTGGAAGGTGCTCATGTATCGTGCAAAGGACATTTATCAGCCTGTCGTTGCGCATTCGTTTTTCAACATTTCTACAGGGGACTTGGAAGTCTGGGCAATGTCTGACCTTTGGTCGACAGTGAACGGTACCATGAAGTTGTCGTGGACGGACTGGAACGGCACAGCTGTACCGAGTCCAGACCACAGCACGAATTCAGTCCCGTTTACTATTGGGCCTATCAACTCAACTCTGTCTTACAAAACAAGCTTGGCCACAAATTCTTCTGTGCAAACGAACTCAACGAGGCTGGCGAATCTAGTCCTAAAAGTCGAAATTTCGGCTGTCGGCCAGCCACCTAATTCTGCGACACAGCATACATACAAACACACTTCTTACTTCCATCCTGCTAGCCTTCAGGACGCAAAATTGCAGGACCCGGGATTAAAACTTACGTCTAGCGGTAGTCGCGATGGTGATAATTACGAGTTCACGGTTACCGCAAGCACAGGTGTTGCTGCATGGGTCTGGCTGGATCACCCACTCGGAGTACAGGGTACTTTCTCTGACAATGGCTTCTGGTTGACTCGGGGAGAGAAAAGGACAGTTCAATTCGCTGTAAAGAATGACTGGACCGAGGGCGCGTGGGTGGATGATGTGACTGTACGGAGCATGTGGAACAACACGCTGTCTGTTTGACATGCTACGGGGTGAAGAGCCGAGTGGACTCGTGCCGTAATTACAGTACGCCGTAAACAGAAGAAATAACAAACCCTCTCGGACTATATTAGAGTACTGATTGTCGTTCCTCTACAATCATTGATTTATCAAGCCGAAGGTCGCGTGTTGAGTCATCGCATCGAGTCCTAGCGCCTAGCCACTATTCACAGCATTGAAGGTCCGATGACTCACAGGTGACCCCCACCTAGCAGACAAACATGCCAAGGTTGTTCTGGCTATATCCCAATGCTCCCACACAGGTATCGCTTTGTTTATTCCACTCGTCTGTTGATTGCATCTGAAAGGAACAGCCATCATGAACAACATCGCAACATTTGAGCTGAGGAAAGTATGTCATGCTTTGTGCTTTGTTGTACTCTTCTGTCGAATCGCAGAAGAAGGAAATGGTCGATATCTGACTGTGATTAGTGGGCGAAGATTCACCGTCCCAACACACGCTACAGCCTTATGGGGTCTGCTCCGGTGCCTCTTACTCTCAAGCGTCTCACCTCACTTTCATCCGATCCCGCCAGGACCGCCCAGGTGCTGGGGTCGCTCGACTCAGTTCCACTCGGCGAGCCCACTACTAACTTAGAGCTCCGCGAGAACATTGCCGCGGCGTTGTTCGACTTCGCAACGAGCAATGTCACTGCCGAGCATGTTTTGATAACGGGCTCTGGCACGACCGGGGCCAATGAGCTTGCCCTCCGGTCTCTCATACAGCCTGGGGATCACGTTATTGTGCAATACCCCAGTTATGGACAGTTGCTTGGCACCCCCAATGCAGTCACAGGAGTTGATGTTTCCCTGTGGAAAATGGACCCAGCCAACGGGTGGGCTGCGGATATTGAGCAACTTCGCCAAATGGTTGAAAAGGGGAAAACAAAGCTGATCGTGTTGAACAACCCACACAACCCGACCGGGTATACGCTCCCACCTGAGTACCGTCGCGAGATTGTGAAACTGGCAAAGAAAAACGATGTTTGGCTCCACGTGGATGAGATCTTTCGCCCGCTGGTTCACGAGTCTAGCATGGATGCGTCCTCATTCATGGATTTCAGTGCCGAGCACTCAAAGATTGTCGTGACTGGATCAACAAGCAAAGCATGGGGGCTGAGTGGTATCCGCATTGGATGGATCGTCAGCAAGGAAAAATCCATACGCGACGCCTGCGCCAACTTAGGCGGATATGTGTTTGGCCACTGCGGTGCTCTTGACACAGTGATCGCCACCGAGGCTCTGTCATCGCGGTGTAAAAACAGTATAATCCAACAAATCCTCGCCCAAGCAAAGATAAACATTCCACTCCTAGACCAGTTCGTGCAGCGCAATGCCGGAAATGTCGCTTGGACGAAGCCGACATCCGGCGCAACAGCCTTTGTCCAGTTCCGTAAAGGAGACAACCATCCAGTAGACGCGGCTGACTTTTGCAAGAAGCTAAAAGCGCACACGGGAGTGCTGCTGGCTCCAGGGAGTTTGTGTTTCGGAGATGGGCCAGAGCAAAGCGGCGATACGGAGGAACTCAAGGGCTTTGTTAGGTGGCATTTGACGGGATCCACAGAAGTTATGGAAAAGGGCATCGCCGAAATCGAGTCGTTCCTGCACGATGGGTTTGACACAGTCCAAGTGTCGTGAAGGGTCCGTAATAATCATCGTGATAATGCATGCATGCATCTCGTCGCTCTTGACTTATCGCTCGCCAGGTAGAGATGGCCATGCTGAGCATCAATTAGTTCTTTATAGCCAACGACACAGTAAGCACCGTGGAGCATTTGCGTAGAATAACTGGCTCGAAGGTAGTGTAGTGCATGCAAAGACCGGGGTGCGCGAAGACTGAGGTTGGGGGTGGTGCCTCAGGCATCGGCCACCCACGTGAGGGTAGCTCCTTCCTCAACTCCTCCTCCTCGTCTCATGTCGTCAAGGCTTGAACAAAACAGAACACAACAGAACCTGATGCAATTCCATATGCCGAATGGCTGATACGGGCCTCATCAATCAACCTCTTCGCCAGTCTACATGACAAGCGACGTGACACCAAAACAGAGTCTCAATTTCAAACGGTCTATCGATGCAAATGATATATCTATACAGTATTCTTAACACATTAGACACAGCGCACAACACCTCACACTGCCTTCTCTTTCACCTTCAGGCCCTCTCCCTTTACAAACTGCAGCCCCCTGTCGAAACGTCCGAAGTAAGCAAGCCAGTAGTCCGACAGGATATTAATTCTCGGCAGCCAGGGGGCTTTGTCGGCTGCTTTCGGCAGCAAACTCTCCGCTACTGTTACATACGTCGAACTGAGGTTGAACAAGCGTCGTGGAGACAGAACAACTCCCTTCTCAATCGTCGGTGTTGCGCTGGAGTACTTCTTGCGTTCCATCATTCGCAGCACCCGGCAGACCAGGAGTGCAGTCGCGTCAACACCCAGCGTCCATGAAATACTCGTGTAACCAATGACAAGGGACATGTTGGGAATGTCTTGCAGCATGCCTCCGTTCCATAGGAGCTTGTCACACAGCGCAACGGGCGTCCCGTCCACATCAAAAGTGGCTCCACCTGCGAGCTGAAGCTTCAACCCAGTGGCTGTGATGATGATATCGGCAGGCAGATGCGAACTAGCCTTGTCTTCCTCGACACCGCCTGCGTGTTTCACGACAATTCCGTCGGATACTACTTCTTCGATCGTACCCGTCTTCACATCAGCCTTTCCCGCACGCAGAGACTGAAAAAAGTCACCGTTAGGGGACAGACATACGCGTTGGTCCCACGGGTTGTATTTCGGATTAAAGTGCGGATCAGATGGCAGATGCGCCGGTAGCTGGGTCTCCATCGCCTGTCGCAACCGCTGCCGCGCCGAGTCCGGCCATCTCTGGCAAACAAGGTAGATCATGCGAGACCAAAGCATAAAAGATAGACGCCTCCAAGAGTGCACAATTTGAGCCGGGAGCAGTCGCGTCAACCAAGACTCTTTTCCTGCACGGTCGTTGGGGATTGCGACAATGTACGAGGGGCTGCGCTGCACCATCGTTGTTCGCGCAGCTTTTTCAGCCAGGTTTGGGATAAGGGTAATGGCCGTAGCGCCGCTACCAATGACGACAACTTGTTTATCAGTGTAGTCGAGGTTCTCTGGCCAGAATTGCGGGTGGACAAGCTGGCCCTGAAACTTGTCCAGCCCGGGAATGGCCGCCTTCAACGGCTCGTGGTAGTCATAGTATCCGGTGGTGACGATGATGAAGCGCGCGGTATATGAAATCTTCTCTGGATTATTGTCGCCATGTGAGAGGTCTTCAACAGCCAATGTCCATGTCTGAGTCGCTGACGACCACGAAGCGTTCTGCAGTCGACGGTGGAAATGCACGCGCTCATCAATGCCATACTGCGCAGCAGCTTGTTTGATATAGGTCAGAATGGCGGCACCGTCTCCAATCGGGTTGGGTTGATTCCATGGCTGCCAAGCAAAACCAAAGGTATAGAGATCTGAGTCGGAACGAATGCCTGGATACCGAAACAAGTTCCACGTGCCGCCAATGTCCCCACGCGCTTCGAGAAGGGCGTAGTTGAGATGAGGCAATTGGGATTGCAAGCGGTAGGCTGCGTTGATACCGGCAAGCCCAGCGCCAATAACAAGGACGTCGAAGGTCGTCGAAGGATCTGAAGCTGTCATAATGTGTTGATCTGTTGGTTATCACGAGCGATCCAACACAACTACTGCAAGAACAATGGCTGTTGGCTTGCGCATGCCAAAGCTCAGAGA
Source organism: Talaromyces wortmannii (assembly GCA_001939245.1). Lineage (NCBI taxonomy): Eukaryota > Fungi > Ascomycota > Eurotiomycetes > Eurotiales > Trichocomaceae > Talaromyces > Talaromyces wortmannii. The sequence goes on from MJVA01000858.1 coordinate 1,051,681, forward strand.
CTGGAGTCAAAGTAAAAGCAGGATCCGCAGTCAAGTCCACGACATGAACAAGACTAATCTTGGACTGGTTAGGGCAGACGTACGTGTAAGCAACGTGGATTCACGATACTACACCGCACTTGGTAGCCAGGTAATACGCACAATTTTCAATGTTTATGGGGCCGAAAGCTAAAAATAAGCCTCAGCTGATCCTTTAATGAGAAGAAGCTCCTGGTATTACGTACTCGCCCCTTTCTTCTGAGAGTATGAGACTCTCAAGACTTAAGTTTTGGCCGGTGGGACGCGAGTCACCCCATCTGGCGGATATGCCCGGTCCCAAACCTTGAACCCTCTTCGCACATGGAAAGCCGGTACGTATGACTCAAATGGCAGATGCTGGCCGCTGATCGCTGAAGCACTTGAGAAGACGCTTGCTTCGATAACACACAGCAATACGATAGGGCCCCGGCATTTTCCGGCAGGCTTCACCGTGAATCGGTGCATTAGTACTTACTATTTATTTCTCAATTAGGATTGGCGAAAGCCAAGCTTTGCAAGCGGCCCATGAGAAGCTAGAAGCTGGGGCTGGCTTTAAATTAGCGCTCGCATGGGCTCCAGCCTCCCACCGCCACGGCCAGGAGTGCTGGCAAAACTTTGGTGGAGTGTTTCACAGGCACTGCTTGTTCCATATCCGCGATGGCGAATGGCGAGTGCAAAGAGGCTTGAGAGCCAAGCTTGATGCCCGCGGAACTGCAGTAAGATTTTAGCCCTGACACGGGCTGAAAAAAAGAGCGAATGAGCGCCGTCTCGTATCGCGGACTGGGGCCGCAAGGAGACTAATTCTCGTACGGAAATATTTTGTAAACTCCGTTTCCGTTCGGCCCTGCATGGGTACGAAGTCCTCGCAGAAGAGCAGGAACAACACGCGATGAATGGAATGCGAGGCCTCCGAGGAGGGGGCTAAACAACAGCCAACTCTTCTGCCGCGCTGGCCCGGACACGATGCAAGGCGAAGACCAAGAGGCATGTTTCAACTCTCAACTTGAGACTCAACTCTCCCCGCTAAAAGAATGATGTCAGCCCATGGAGCCCGAGGGGTGATTCGCAGCAACGACCTAATCCGGTAACTTCACACGCCACTAACTGTTTGAGGCAGGCTTCTAGGTTTTCCATTACTGCGTACTAGTGGCGCCCCGCTAGCTATGGTTAAATTATCTTAAACGTGAGATTTAATATTTCGGGGGCCATATCGTCGACCTTAATTCGTAGGGCGGGCTCCGCAATAATCCTCCCTTCCCAATTCAACTTTATACGGCGCTGACGCCAATCACAATACAGCCTACAGGTACCCCGCCGTCGGACTCAAGTTATGGCCCGACATCTACTGCGTGCTTTACACTCCGGATACAAAAACGAGATATTCATTCGATCGTGCTGACAGCCAGTGCCCACCCAGCACTGGCGCTCCCGCGAGGCGCGTGTGGCAGCGTAACGTAGCCATGAGCATTGAGTCCCATCGCCCCAACCGACCACTCATGGCCATCCTTAGGCTCTCGCTACGATCTGTTTGCACGATGGCTTCTCCCTGTGGGATGCAGCATTGCGCGTATGCACTTGGCAGATGGGTCCGATTTTGCGGCAGAGCTTGGATCAGGTCCAGCTCGTAGTTTATTCCAAATGAGGCCAAAATGCTTGCGACTTGCTCCTAGCGCCTGTTGCTAAAACAAGGACTATTCAAAGTCCAGGAATAGCGTGGCTGCTACGGCGGCTGTAAAGACGGCACTATGGCCAACGGAGATTTTGCTTTATTTTGTTAATGATGTGCTGTTGTGATCGACTGCTAGCTGTTATTACTACGTACTATCACCACTACATTCGTGACAACGGAACACACAACACAACACAGCACTCTGGCATTCCAGTCCTACCAGCCCATAACCCTACCGGCCTAAAGGGAAACGACCATCAGTACGACTATCCATCAATCGATATCATCTCGTATATGAGCACTCGGACAACCGCAAGAAAAAAGGAGAGAAGAGAAGAAAGCCATGGCCCATAGTGACCAACAGAACACCGCCTCCCCCCAGAAACGCCTGGCCTGCGATCGCTGCCACGCACGCAAACTGCGCTGCTTCCGAGATGCTTCGATGGCAGAATGTAGTCGTTGCATCCAACGTGGCTACGCGTGCACTTACAGCCCGCCGTTGAAATCCGGACGACCGAAGAAAGGCTCGTCGGCCGTTCCCAAGAGCATCCGAGATACACCAGGCAGAGATTCCTTGCCCGATTTGGACAACAGCAGTCTTTCTAGCAGCAGCAGCATCAGCGGCGCCGAGCCGATTGGGATAAGCGCTCCCATGTCATACCCATTGCACCTGAGCGCTGCCTGTGAAGCCATGAATGAGCAGATTTACCTGTCACCGCTTGATACCACCGATCCGCTATACCACGTTGATGCCACCCCGGCCAGTATCGCGCCGACGGCCCTGCCGACAGCATGTCGTGACAACTTGAACTTCAAGTGGCTCGATATGCCCATGGATCGCGGAGACCCATCTCACCATCCCCATCACAGCCATGAACGGCATCAACACCGCAACAAAGCCAGGGAGACACCATCTGGAGACGGCAGCACAAGCGACGTGGAGTGGGATTCCGGTTTAGAAGGGTTGCCAATGAGCGTACCATACGGGCTACACACACCTGACCAGACGTCCTGGTCACAATCCAGCACCCCCACCGGCGGCACTCTGCCAGAGATTATGCACTCACTCTCACGGCTACAACAAGAGTTGGTTCATTTTCGCAGCCAGTCTGGCGGTACAAATAACCCACCAAACACTGGGCGATCCTCTCTGTCGTCTTTCTACCCAACATTCAGCCCCGTAAACACTATTCTACGGCCTGGCCAGGAATTGGTTGACTTGATCTCTCGGGTTTTTGATGAATGCTCCTTATCTTCTCGCTGCGGGCAGCTACCAATACGCTTGACTGTGGACCGGCGAACTCTTCTACCTTTGATTCTAACCCCGCTGTCTTTGCTGCTGTCGGCCTACAGCGACTTGTTACGCGACATTGGGATGGCCTCAAATCAAAGCCAAAATCCTCAAAATACCAGTCGCAATAACCCTTGTGAATCTTACTTTACGTCGCATCCCGCCCCCATGTCGATTACGTCCTCTCCACGCGAGGGTTTTGTTGATGAGCATCAACACGAGGAACGGTCACGCCGGCACCATCACAACAACAGCAACGTTTCTATATCTAGAATGTCCAACCCTGAATGCCCGACGTCGTCGATGCCCTCAACTCCGCTTGTGCCGGACAATTTACAATTGACGCTCGACGCAATGAGTTTGAACCGCCCATTACAGCTGGCCTTGGTAACGACCGTCATCAAGCATCATCTCACTTATTTGGGAGACGCTCTACAAGGATATCAAGTTCACCACATGCATGGTCCAGATCTTGGTATCTCAGAATCTCTTTTCTCAACCTCAATTACAGAATTGAGATCATCGATCAAGGTCCTTCTATCCGAGGCCCAAAGCCTCCTATAGAAATGACCGACATTGCCTAGCATTGAATACCATTTTATGTCTAGATCATTTAACATTACTATATTAGAAACGACTTGGGTATACAGAATATTGAGTATTTACATGTAATAGATATCGGGAGAGTTGGAAGGCGTCAATTGATAGATAGATGCATAGATATGTGATTTCTTTTTTTTTCCCGTTTTTTCTAACATCATTGGGCCCTTCGGAATTTCGTTTAATAATAGAACAATTTGCGCGCTTTAGATCTGTTGTCGTCGTTTCAATATTGTGGGGCTGTTCCATGTTTTGGTTTACCAGGTTCCAACGACCTTGTTAGGTCAACCAACAAACCCACGTACCAAGTACTACCAACGTAACTCTGACCAATTGGTGTTGAATTTGAATCAAAATATTAATCAAACCGAACAGTGCGCATAACTAGCTCCCAAATGGGCATGGGTTACAGTCTTCCAGGGGTTATGCCGTATCGTCTTACCGAGCCCGTGGGGGCTTATAACCAGCTCCTACACGTTCCTGAGCCATCTTGTTAAAGGCTGGATCAAACACCAGGACAATACGACAAACCCAATAGTACACTGGTGCACCACTATACGGTAATAAGTATAACCGGCCCCTAGACAGGTTCCCGACCCGTCCGGGTAAAAGCTCAATCAAACATCAGATTCATAGGACACATAGAGTCATAAGTAGCCCCAGTATGCGTAACACTGCCCAGAGTCGTGCATCCCGGCGTATAAACGGGCTATAAACGAGTTAAACGAGTTCGGACTTACGCAGCCGAACTGGCAAGTTGCTTTGCTCGGCTGACGCTTTTCTAGTCATTGGAATGTGCGTAAGCAACCAACGTTTGAACACACACCAAGCTCTTACCCATGGAAAGTTATGAATAAAGAACCAGATTAACATAACAACGTAAGACATTTCTATTTAGAACTATGAGTACCAATCCAGCCCTATTACCATCTATGCAACAATAAGGAGATTCATAAGTAATACAAAGGAAAAAAGAACCGAAAAACAAAGTAAGAAAACAATCTATTGACCCTCCTTCAGAGAGCTTTCGACCAGAGTACTCTTCTCAGCCACCCGGAAGGCAAGGACCTGCAAGCTATTGGCCTGGAGAATCTCGAAGACAGGGATATCGGCCTTCATTTCCTTCTGGAACCAGTTGCGCAGCTCGACGGCAATCAAACTGTCGACACCGAACGCACTAGTGGGTCGGCTTGGGTCCAACTCAGCGACTTCAATCATCAAACTGCGGCTCAATTTGACCAAAATCGCGTTGAGAATAACAGTAACGACGTCGTTGAGGGAAAGAGCTGCCTTTAGCAGAGCCTGAGTCGACTGGGCGTTGGCGTTATTGGCATTGGCAGAAGACCGTGCGTTGAGTTTGCGCAGATGAGAGAAGACGGGGCTAGATTTCCAGAAAGGCTCGTCAGCGGGGACGCCATCTTCTCCAACCACTGCTTGGGTCTGGATGCCAGTGATCATCTGGCCATGTTCGAGCTGTTGCTCTTGCTTGTGGGTATCATCTTGGATGGCGACCTCCAACATGGTCAGGAACTCATCTTCCTCGATACCGACGAAGCCCTTGCGCTCCAGGTTTCGGCGAATTGCACCGCTTTCATCCTCAGCCACCGCTCCAACTCCGAGCATCATGCCGAGGTCAATGGAAACGGCGGGAAGACCGCGAGCGCGGCGGTACTGAGCCAGGGCGTCTTCATAGGCGTTACCAGCGGAATAGTTGGTCTGAGACGAGTTACCCAGAACACCGATAGCAGAAGCCAGGATAATAAAGAAGTCCAAAGGTTGATCCAAGGTGAGCTCATGGAGGTTCCATGAGCCTTGAACCTTGGGTCGAAGGCCCTTGTTGAAAGACTCCAGCGGCATATTGTCGAAGATCTGATCTTCCAATACCATGGCGGCTTGGATAACACCACGCAGAGGAGGCATAGTGCTATCCTGCAAGGTGTTCTTCAGGTGAGACTCGAGAGCAGCACGATCAGTGATGTCTACTGGAAGCACTTCGACACGAACACCAGATTGTTTAAGCTCTTCAACAAGGTCCTTGACAGCTGGGCGGGAGACACCAGAGCGAGAAGCGAAGATCAAGTTCTTCGCTCCACGAGATGCCATCCACTTAGCCATACTGTGGCCGAGACCTCCGAATCCAGTAATAAGGTACGACCCGTCCGCAGGGAAGGTGTACTCAACGTTAGATCGAGGGAGTGCCTGTTCACATGTGTTAGTCAGATGGTCAATTTTCTGAACTGCAAAGAGCCAATTTACCTTGACAACGTCGTCCTTTTGTGGCACCATCACCACCTTTCCGACGTGCTTTCCTGCCTGCATGTGACGGAATGCCTCTTCAAACTGAGAGAAGGTAAAGGTTGTAATGGAGGGGATCGGGCGCAGCGATTTGGCACTGATCATGTCCACAGCCTCCGTCAATAATTGACCAGCGAGGCGAGGGTTGTACGAGAAGACAGTAATCAGATCGATCGAGGCAAATGTCACGTTTCTGAGGAAAGTAGACATTTCGAGACGGCGGTTATCGATGAAATCTTTCTTACCCATCTCAACAAAGCGGCCAAACCTGGCAATGCACTCCCATGTCGCACTGAGGGCCTCACCGGCCAAACTGTTAAGAACCACGTCAACACCACGTCCACCAGTAGCTCTCTTGACATCTTCAGCGAAGCTGAGGTCACGGCTGTTGAAGATTCGGTCATCGGGGATTCCGAATTCCCGCTTGATCAAATCTCTCTTAGCTTGGGTACCGACAGTAACAAAGATATCTGCTCCAATTAACTGGGCAAGAATAATAGCGGCCTGACCGACACCTCCAGCGGCAGCATGGATGAGGACCGATTCACCACGTTGCAGGCGTGCTACGTGTTGAAGACCATAAATCACGGTTGTGAATATGATAGGAATTGACGCCGCAACAGAGAATTCCATGTCATCGGGAATGGGCTTGGCCAAATCAGCCCAGGTACGGACATAGTTGCGGTAGTTACCATAAGTCCAGGCAGTAACACGTTGGCCGACCTTTAAGCTGGTGACGTTGGCACCGACTTTGTGAACGATACCACCGCACTCAAGACCCAGGCTGGTATCCGACATTTGGCCGGTACAAATCATGATGTCTCGGAAATTGACACCAGAAGACTTCACCTCGATCTCAACCTCATCCGGATGCAATGGCTCGGCAACTTGGAGGTCATCCTCGAAGACCAAAGTGTCCAAAAGACCAGGCGTCTCGATCTTCAGTTTGAGCGGTCGGTCAGCCTGGTAAAATGGCTGTTCTTCGGCCTTCTCCACGCCTGCGCTTTCATTGTGAAGGCGGTTGTGGATATCACCGTTGAGCTCAACAGACTCGAGGCATCGGTTGATTTGCCAGTTCGAGCCATCGTGCCAGTAATCAGGGTCGTGGGCCAGAGGATCGCGCAAAACTGGTTGCAACAGGATCAGCAATTGGTCAGCCGTATAATAAATGTCCTGGCGATTAATGCTTGCGAAATCAGCAGATACAATAGGGAAAGCTTCGTTCTCAGTTCGCAGCGATCGAGCGATACCGTGGAAGATGGCCGACTCAGGTTTGTTGTCTTTGCTGGTCGATGCACCTCCTTCGGTGACCCACATGAGACCTTCACTACTTCTAAGAATGTACTTAATAGCGTCAAATTCATCTTGTGTCATGTCTTTCGTGACAGAGCGGTCAACTTCTGCAAGGGAGACACAGTAGGAGTTGGCCAGTGAGACATTGGAGACGTCCTTGAGCGAGGTCTTCTGAACTGGGATGGAAAGACCAGTGAGGCGCTGTTCCAAGGCTTGCTCAAAGTCCTTCGAGGGCGACTTGTCGTCGGTGACCAAAGTCACGGACTGGATCGAAGAGGACAGAGGCGAGCTTGGAGCGGGTTGTTCAACTGCAACACAGGAGAAGACACGACCCATTTCATCCTCACGAACCACGTTGTCAGGCGCAGCAAGAGTGAAGGAACTGAATCCATTTCGCTTAAGAGCGTCTTCCCAACCCTGCTCAGTCAAGGTAGGTCCCCATTGGCGGTAGCTCTCTTCTGACATCCACCAACCAGGCAAGCAACCGAATAACAAGAAGACTTGGTTAAGGTTGTTCGAAATCTCAACCAGGATCAACCGACCGCCTGGCTTCAACAACTTGCGGGTATGGGCAAGGGTCTTATCGATGCTTGCGGTGGCGTGAAGAACGGATGCGGCAACAACCACGTCGTACTGTCCTTCTCCAAAGCCTTGGTCAACAGGATCCTCTTCAATATTGAGACGGCGGTATTCGACAAGTCCTTGCCAATCTTTGAATTTGGTCTCTGCTTCTTCGAAGAAACCAGAAGAAATATCAGTAAAGGTATAAGACTGGAAGCGAGGATAGCGGCCGTTGTTGCCGCCCATTGCAGCGAGAATGGGTGCAGTTGCTCCACCGGTACCACCACCGATCTCAAGGAATTTCATATCAGGGTTCTTAGCGGAAATCATGGTAGCATAGCGGTGTAGGATATCGTAACCAAGAACGCCTTCGTAGTACTTGTAAAGGAGTTCGTCTTCCAACATCAACGCCAATGGGTCCACGTCCCCAGTCAACACCTTGTCCAGCTTGCGGCCAACACGAGTGATTAACTCCGCGTCAATACCAGTAGTCTCGAGTCTAGCAGCCAGTGCTTCGACTTTTTGAACAACAGCAGGATCGTTAAATTGCTCCCACTCAGGGGTCTGGTGAGGCATATCGTGCGCAACAACGCGGTCATGCTCTCTCTGCATATAGCGGAAGAACTTTTGGTGATGAGGCTTCATAGCGACAACCTGAGACTCCTTAATCTTTTGCAAAACCTGGTAGTAGTAATAGTATGAAATAGTCTCCAGTTCAGACACACGCTTCACATCGTCAGGAACAGGGATGTGTTCGCGCATGATCTCATCACCCGCAGCTCTGGGGAGCAGGTCTGGATCAGGTTGCCAAGTTGAGTGGAAGGTCAGTTTCTTAACGGCGGACCGACCCTCATCGTCAGCGTCTTGATTGCCACCAGCCTCGAGGCTATTGCAGAGGACGTTCTTGAAAGAGACCCTTGGCGTACCAGTAGCTTCGTCGACCACCAAGACATCACTAGTGACTTCACGGTATCCAGTGGAATCCACGGTAGAGGCACATGTGAATTTGTGGCCGGGTTCGTTGGAAATGGTACCGTCAACGAACAGCTCCTCAACAGATACGGGCAGATACGGGCTAGAGCAAATATTTGTACCGTGCAACAAGGCGGGGAAGAGCATCTGAATGAAACAATCCATGGTTGCAGGATGCACAACATGGGGATACTCGTGTTCGAATGGCATTAAGCTCTTGGTATCAAAAATGGTAACAGTTCCCTTGGCGCCATCTTCGTTGGACTGGAGTTCACCGGTCATACTGCGGAACGCCTCATCGTAGTTCAAACCAACATTACCGACCACATCGTACATGTTCTCAGCCGTGCGGCTGTAAGAAAACTCCTTGGCTGCCAGAATCCCTTCCAGACGAGGTAGGTAAGGATGCTTCGACGTAGTGCTGGTTCCAGATTCGTGAACGGCAGAAATCAAACCATGGGCATGCTCGGCCCAACCGTCAGGTGACCACGAGAAAATGCGGAATTCATGCCACACATTGGAGAAAGTCGAGCTGCTCTCCTTATACTGGCGCATGGAAAAGATAGTTTCGATGCCGTCATCAGTGGCTGGTACAATCAAAGCACGGCTAATCTTCATGTCTTTGATTCTGTAACCGACGAAGTTGCCAGTAGGAGCTGTGTACTCCGGCTGCTGGCGGAGATGGTACATGGCCTCCACAGCCATGCACATAAAGCCCGCACCGGGATAGATGTAAGAACCCTGGACAACGTGGCCCTTGATCCATGGCTGTTCACGCAGGCGAACAATGTTTCTCCAACGTGGTTCCATGGGGTTCCAATCCTCGGTTGGATAACCAAGGAAGTCGGTGCGTCCATGGCGACGGAAGCGATGCTCGTGACTCAGGCGGCCTTCCACCCAGTGACGCTTGGTGTGGTTCCAGAAGTACGTCGGAAGATCGACAACAACCTGGGGCTTGACCTTGGTACCCTCAGGGAAGTTAACCTTGAACAGGTCAATTTCGGATCCTTTGGCAAAAAGGAAGGTAGCGGCTTCCATTGCAGTCACACGGGCATCTTGACCACGTGAGAGAACCGATTTGTAAACAATTCCACTCTTCTCAAGTGCTGGGACACCGAGAATCTGCTTAATGGGGCCAGCAAGGGCTGCGTGAGGTCCAACTTCAACCAAAACGTCGACAGCGGCCTGGTTTCGGATACCACGGCGGGCACGCTTGGCGGTTTGGCGAGGTGTACAAAGGACCTGCAGACCGTCGCTGAAGCGCACACAACCCACCATGTTCTTGCTCCAGTACTTGGGCCCCAAGATATCTACCTCAGTAATGGGCTCTCCGGTAACGGTGGAGATCATCTCCACTTCAGCCGAGACGGGGTTGACTTCCATACCGGCCAAGGACTGTTCGTAGTCGGCGGCCACAGCCTCCATGTGGTGAGAGTGGTAAGCCGTAGAGACCTTAAGGAAGCGAACAAAGACACTATCCTTTTGAAGAGTCTCGGAAAGAGCCTCCAAGGCGGGACGATCACCAGAAACGGTGATATTGGTCGGGCTGTTAACACAGGCAACGAATGCCTTGCCCAAAGCAGGGTCCAAGGTGGCAATTCTTTCCTGGCCTTCGGCTTCAGAAAGGCCAACGGCCATCATTGCTCCGTCAGCGTTAGGGAGCTTGTCTTTGACGTGGCTCGAGTGCAAACCACGGAAGTAAGCAGCCTTAAGGGCGGATTCAGCCGGCAAGATACCAGCAGTGTAGGCTGCTGCAATTTCACCACTAGAATGACCGATCACCTTTTGCGGGCGAGCCCCCCACTCAACCAGCAGATCAACCAAAGCAAGCTGAATAGCGGTGCATGCAGTTTGGCTGACCAGAGATTCGTTGATGCGAGACTCCTTCTCGTCCTTTTTTAATTCTTCGATCAATGACCAATCAGCGCCGAGCTGCTTGATGAACAGATTAGCTTCTTCCAAACGCTTCTGGAAGACGGGGTAGACGCTGAGCTCACGGCCCATTGCGAACCACTGGGCACCTTGGCCAGTGAAGACGAAGGCTGTCTTGGTTGCGTTCTGGGTAGGGCGCACAGGTTTCTGGCGAGTGGCGGCGACCTTCTCAACCAAGTCCGACAAAGAGTCAGCAACAAGGAATGACTTCCATGGAAGCATGGTGCGACGAGTAGTAAGGGTATAGGCAAGGTTGTTCAAGAAAGATTCCTCGTCTTCCTCCTTACGTTGAGCCAAGTGTTCGGCGTATGCGGCACCACTCTTTCCCGCGATGTTTTCTTCATGGGTGGACCAGAGGAAAACACGCGGGCGGCTTTTCTCGGTGGCGGAGGTGTCATCCGTGCCGTTAGAATGTCCGTTGAGCTTGCCAGTGTCTTCTTTGGCGTTTCCATTGCTCAGGTTCGTGTGCCAGTCCAGTGCAGGTTTCGGGGATGTGCGGTGGGAGGCCTTCAAACCACGGCTGGTGAGATAGTTGTAGGAATCGTCAAGAATGACGTGGCCGTTAGTTCCACCGAAACCGAAAGAGTTGACACTAATTCGTCGAAGACCTTCGGTAGGCCAAGGAATCAGCTCAGTGGGAACACGCAGGTTCCACCCTTCGAGATCAATCTGAGGATTGGGGTTCTCGAAGTACATGTTGGGTGGGATGGCACCACGTTCCAAGGCCAGAACAGCCTTAATAACACCGGCCAAACCACTGGTACCTTCGGTGTGACCAATATTTGTCTTCACACTTCCGATGTAAAGTGGAATCTTCTCACCCTTCTCGTCGACGGGGCGGTGAGGGCCGAAAGCGGCACCGATAGCACCAGACCTAGTCAAAATCAAGTCAGTCAAAAGTCACTTTTAACCTATAAGAATTAAATCAAGGCCACTTACTCGAGGGGATCACCGGCCTGGGTTCCCGTGCCATGGGCTTCGAAATATCCAGTCTCGGACATGTCGAGACCAGAGTCCCTGTAGGCAGTCTTGATCAACTCTGCCTGTGCGTCCCTGGAGGGCAACATGATACCAGATGTTTTACCATCCTGGTTGCATGAGGTGCCTCGAATAACGGCACGGATAGTATCGTTATCACGGATAGCGTCCGCCAGCGGCTTGAGAATCAACGCAGCGATACCCTCTCCACGAGAGTAGCCGTTTGCGCGTTCATCAAAAGTGAAGCAACGCGAGTCCGGGCTAAAAAAGTGCAGGTTGGACATGGTTGCCATGATATCAGGGTTGAACATCAAGTTCGTGGCGCCGACAATCGAGCGCTGGCTTTCGCCAGTGCGCAGATTTTGGACTGCCAAGTGAAGAGCAACCAAACTAGAACTACAAGCTGTGTCCAGCGTAAGACTAGGGCCCTTGAGGTCGTAAAAGTAACTGATTCGGTTGGAAAGGATGGCCGATCCATTTCCAGTCACGGAGTAAATGGGTGCGGTCTCCGGGTCGCGGTCAATAATCTCGTAATAGTCACGCGAGAAGTTTCCGACGTAACAGCTGGTATCAGAACCAGCAAAGCCCTCCATGGACATACCACCGTTTTCCATAGCTTCGTAAACACATTCCATAAGGATTCGTTGTTGGGGGTCAATGCTCTTTGCCTCGCTAGGGGGGATAGAGAAAAACGAGGCGTCAAAGGCGGCGACATCCTGGGCCAGGAAATGTCCACCTTTGGCGTTTGTCTAAAAGGCAAGGAGTTAGTAGGGCTGCCTCTGATCAAAGAACAAGGAAGGGCATACGTTTCCGGCTCTCTCGCCGTCAGGGTGATAGTAGGAGTCGATGTTCATGCGATCCTTGGGGATCTCGCTCCATGCGGCCTCCTTCTTAGCACATAGCTCCCAGAGCTTGTCCGGGTTGGTGGCATCACCAGGGAAGCGACAAGCTATGCCGACAATGGCAATGGGCATAGACTTGTCATTTGCCAGCATCTCCCGAACCAGGGCCTCTGGCTGGGTAGAGGTATTCTCAGTAATATTGCTTGTGATGAACGGCATTGTGTTGGGATGGATGACTGTCACGCGATTGGTCGCTGGTATACAGTCCCTGAGATGTTGAATTCTAAGTGTAAAAAGTCTAATAAAATAAAGAAGAAGAAGAGGCACGCAAAAGAAAAGAAGAAGAAGAGAGAAGAAGCACGGCCGGTTCGCAGCAGTATATATAGTCGTCAAGCTCCTTAATAGTGACACCTGGACTCAGAAGATTGATTGCTAGGCCAAGCATACGAAGTAGGAATTCCGTAAGCATTTCGCATACGAATCGGCCATTTCTGCTAGCCTTGTGCCCCCAACTCGCATAAGGATCCCAGATTAGACTATTAGCGAGATAAGGGAATCAGCAAGCAAGGCTGAAGGATCAACTAAGGGGCGGGCTGTGCCATCTGAGGCATCCTGGTGGGCAAATTTCCTGACGAAGGGCCATGAGATGCAGGGACAGGACGGCCCACGAGGGGGCAGAAACCTTGAGAGGAAAAGACGGTGGTCTGTTCGGAGCAGCGAGGATTGAGTGGTTGCGAGAGGTTGGCCAGGATGACGCGGAGTAATAACCTTAAATCTTGTCACTAGTAGCGTCACTAGCGTGTTGGCGCTTGGGAACCTTGATTGTGGAGGCTGTAGGCTGTAGCTACTACGGAGTAGCTAAGCATCGCTGGTGCTACGGTGGAGCACACGACGGTCCAATATGTTTGGCTCCCGGTACGCGTAGCATGGCACGGGCAAGGTGGCCGACCAGGGCCATTGGCGGGCAGCAGACATGACCGCAGTGTGGTGACTGCCGGCGATACGATAAGGCTGGAGCAGCAAAGAGAGATGGCAAGAGGTGAAAATAAAGTCAACGCGATCACACAGGATCGGACGTGTCATGTTGGGATGTTGGTTGTTGCGAAAGCTCGGGCTGAAGGGAAGTCGCGCAGACACAGGCACGTATTAGGGGGTGTCTGATTGGCTGCAGGGGCCGCAGGTGGGGCAGCCAGTCCAAGCCGAATGCGGAAATGCGCTAGAACGCGCCCCTGTTTGGCAATTCCCCCTTTGGGCGAGCGCGGTGCCTTTTTCGGGGCGGCTGCGGGGCTTCTAGAAGGCCCACCTCGGCGGGATTTGCGTCTGAGTCAGCGCTTGCCCCGCCACATTTCGGCTTCTTTTAATTTTAGGCTTCCGCGCTTGTCCCGAAAGCGCGCAAACGGCCCCCTGGCTGGCCCCCGCGGTCCGCTGCGCAGCTCGTAACTCTGTGCTTACCACGGTTGTGCGTATTACCATATCGCTACTACGGAGTATATACCAGTGCGCATGCAATCTGGTGCGGATGACGGATATAATTAGATTATATTACTTGGAGGGGCATCGCCGACTTGCGCGGACCCAGATCATTCAATTTCAACATTGTTTTTGTCTTTCCTGAATTCGCCTTCGTCCCTTCAGCTCATTTTCCTGCACAAATCATACGGCTCTGGAAAAAAGAGTGCAAACCAGACAACAACCACAACAAAATAGCTGCAATCAGACCAGACGCGGCCTACTGTTTGCGTGACAATGAAGTTCCTTTGCCTCCATGGAGCCGGAACCAGTTCCGAAGTACGTGGTTTTCTTCATCATTTGCCTGTTACAGCAGCGCAGACAGAGTACAGCTACACAGTACTCCTACACCAAGCTTACGTGTGAACAACCGCGCTAACCACGCCTTGCTGGCCTAATCTCCAGGTCTTAGAAATACAACTCGGTAAGTGGTCTCTCATTCCCTTCTAGGTAAAGGTTGCGTTTTTGACCTAGAACGGTAATAGGTCCAGTACGCGATGCTTTAAAATCTAAGGTCGATTTCGAGTTTTACGACGGCTTCCTGGAGGTCGCGCCACTGGAAGGTAAGAGCCACACTTTCTTTTTTTAATTGTCTATTTTTTGTTTTGTTTTTCCTGTATTCATATTAACATGGTTCAACTCGATCGCAGAAATTAAGGATTTCTTCAAAGGCCCCTATTTCACCTGGTATTCTCCAGGAATGGGAGGGAAAACTTTGACAGAGGCCAAAGCCGAGCTACTCGAGTTGATTGAAACTGAAGGACCGTTTGACGCGTGTTTGGGCTTCTCCCAAGGGGCCGCACTGCTGGCCGCGGTAATCATTGATCACCAGAAAAATCACCGATTTGGCCCCAACCTGTTCCGGTTGGCCATCTTCGTGTGTGCTGTGGCCCCACTTCTAGTCACTAAAACTGGCAACGACGCCGACCTGGACACTGACTACAGTCCGTCTATTGAAACCATGGCCCCTTTGACTGAGCCCTGGGGCGGGCCCTATATTAAAGGGCATGAGCCAAGACCAGACGAGCAGTGGAACATTTTTATCCCTGAGAAGGTCCGCGAAGCCGGTCTGACCATTCGCATCCCCACCGCCCATATCTATGGCTCGAGGGATAGAGACATCTTGGAAAGCTTGAGGGTGCGGGACATGTGTGATCCAAGGAGACGCGTTGAGTTCGACCATGGCCGTGGTCATGAGGTGCCACGAGAACCTAAGCTTATCTCGCAGATGGCGGCCACCATGGACCGCGCCATAAATAGTGCCATGAGTCATGTGTAGTTAGTATCAGTTGCGAAGTTTTGCGGGGGCGGATTCGGTTTCATATATAGAATCATAGATCATATACTATTGTACGTGCATCATCATCATCCTTGTCAACAGCGAACTCATGTAAACATTGAACATAACCCAAATGAACCACTGGCGTTAGGAGTGCATGGTAGTAAAAGGATAATCCATATCAATTTGTACATGTAATTCATATAAAACCCACCTATGTCGCAGCAGCAGTGGATATCGCTACACTGTCTAGTTGACCTTTTTAATCGACTCGTTGTAACTGACTAAAGCAAGGGGACAAGTTAGCCTAACTCGGTTGGATGGGCAAGAAGATAGCAACAAATCATAAACATACCAGGAAACGGCTCTATCACATCAGCCGGATGAGGCATCAATAGATCCCAGAACGACAATGCTAGGTTACGGAACCACGCTCGCCATGGGGTGCTTCCCAATGTGTAGACGACTTGTAAAGCGTACAGACTGTTTTTGACCACTGCATTTCCTCGCTTTAGCATCGAACTTTCGTATTCGCCCACCCGTGCTGTAATGGTCCGTTGTTCCTTTTCATCTTCCTTGCCATGCTCGGTCAATTTGAGTTTCTCGGCAAGGGTCATGGCATCGACGATGGCGTTGGTTGCACCCTGTCCCAGATATGGAGTCATACTTTTAATCGTAGAGGTTAGTCACCTGATGCTGCCAGTGGGACAAAAAAAATCATAGCATTCATCGAAAAGACTCACCTATGAGCGGCGTCGCCCAAGATTGTCACCGGGCCGGTCTCCCAAGGCTCGATAGGGTCCTGCGTTTTGATGTGGGAGAGAAAGACGGAACTAGGCACACTGATGGCCAGCAAGGATCGTAAAAGAGGATGCCACCCCCGGGCTCGATTCAGGCACTCGTCCTTCAATTCCTCCGGTGTCATCTCGTCGGGGTGCTTGCTTTGATTGACGAACTCGTTGGTGTAAGAACCCATACCAAGCATGAGGAAAGAGTCTTCAGGGTCGATTTTCTGTAAGTCGTACGGGCCATAGGGCTTCTCTGCATCCTTGTAATAAGCGACCACCATAGAGCGTCGTGGAGCCATTGCCTATTCTCACAACTCCGTTAGCTGCGTGCTCATGGCACTTATGGTAAGGAGCATGGAATCAATAGCATTTACCAGCACCCCAGACGCCCACGGGATCATCGCCTCAGTCTCTGGCGTGAACGGGGCTTTGAAGTAGATAACAGTCACATCTGTACTACTTCTGCCACTGCCAGGCAGAAGCTGTTTGCGAACTCGAGAGCCAGCACCGTCGGCCCCGACGAGGAGGTCGCAGTGGACAGACTCGCCGTCTGCAAATGATACCTTGACGCCGTTGGCGCCGTCGATCTCGTACGAGCTGAACACGCGGCCAAACTTGACCAAGTTGCTGGAGCCCGACAACAGGGCCCTGCGGAGCTTCCACCTGGAGATGCTGGACATATTCCGAGACGCGGGGACATCCAGCCGGCACTTCACCTGGCACATCTCGTCCATAAAACACATTCGGTTGCCGTTCGGTTGCGAGAGGCCCACGGCCTTGTCCAACAGGTCCCGGACATCAGCGGGCAGCTGGCTGCGAAGCGAGTTGAGGATGTCAGGCGTAATTAGGATGCGATAGCCCGTCAAGGAGGCACCCTTGACCTCAGGCGATCCTCGTTCGTATACTGTCACGGCGAAGCGCGGGTCATCGCGAAGCAGTTGGGCCAGCACGAGTCCGCCGGGCCCTGCACCAATGATGGCGACACGGAGCTGTTGCTCTGGTTGGTTTGGCTGCGGCAGCATTGTGTTATATTATTAATAAATGTACTCCGTGCTGGTGATGGCCTTGTATGACTGTTGTGACGGATGGGTCTGGAACGGAGTATAAGCGGAGACTCCGATGTCCATCTGAACGGCAACGGGGATGATATCACAGCCCGCCAAGCCAACACGCACACATGCTCACTAATTCCTTCTAGAAAACACCTTTTAATGTTATTTTTGAGACTGCTGCCCGATCCACCAACCACCGGCTGCGCGCGGGAGGCTAATCTGCCTGTTCGGCGGGTTTCTAGACCTGCACGCAGCCCGGAAAAGGAGCCCTCGCACGCGGTCCTTTTCCGGCCGCCCTAAATATAGCTAACAAACTAATGCAAGATACTCTGTACGACAGCGGCGTCATCGACGGTAATAATAATACTATTGTACTCCGTACGTACGGAGTACGGAGACTGTTACTTCTTAGTCCTTGCTGCACCCGCTGATTCCGCAGTTCACCACAAAGCGAGTGATGGTGTGGAGGATCGACCTGTGAACTCTCCGGACTCCATACAACTCTCGTTAACTACTCTTCTACTGCTGCTGTTTCTTCCTTTTTCTTCTTCTCTTGTTCTTCTTGAATCTATCCCTTCTTCTCCTCCTCCTCCTCCTCCTCCTCCTCCTCCTCCTTCTTTTCGTAATTTCGTTGGACCGTTCCCGTCCAGCTTCTCAAAATGGGGGAATCATTTAACGACCACGATGAGGTCCAAAAGTCGCCTCAGCTCGACCCCTCCAAGATTTCGAATCTCCGAATGGTCATGTGCATGATTGGGTGAGTTATATCTGCTATTTTTGCTGGTTCTCGCATAATCTCTAACAAAACGACCTCAAGACTGTGGACTTGCCTTTTCCTGTCCGCCTTGGAAACCACGATTGTAGCAACAGCCTTGAACAAGATTTCAAGTGACCTAAACAGCCTGGGCGAGTCGACGTGGATTGTCGTCGCCTACCTTCTCACATACAATGGTAAGTCTATATGAACAAGCTACAGTACGTCCTCGTGCGCAAGACTTGCTGACCAGCCGCGTGCCTTGTAGGATTTCTCATGCTCTTCTCCAAATTAACCGATATTTTCGGACAAAAGAGTTTGCTTATTTTGGCCCAATTAATCTTCCTGATCTTTTCGATGGCCTGTGGAGCTGCGCAAACGATGAACCAACTGTATGAACCTCCCGATACATCCATACCGGCATCTTCTTACTTTTCTTTTGTCTTAGGATCGTCTTTCGCGCTTTACAAGGTATCGGCGGCTCTGGTATCTATTCTACTGTGTTCGTCATTATCACCAAAATCATCACCGTCGACAAGATTGGCCTCTACACCGGCATTCTCAGCTCCGTCTTTGCCATTGCCAGTCTTCTCGGGCCCATTCTCGGAGGAGTGATTGTTGATAACACAACGTGGCGCTGGGTGTTCTTCATCAAGTAAGATATACCAAACCTGCTGCTCACCCATGAAGAGAAAACAAAAAAAGACAGCCACTGACCTCATGACTATAGTGGCCCTGGTATCGTTCTTTCACTCGCATTCATCATCCCTGGTATTCCCAGTCTAGGCGAAAAGATCACAGATAAGCAAAACCTCAAACGAGTGGACGTTATTGGTGGTCTCCTATCCCTGGCCTGGCCAACAATGCTGGTGTTTGCCTTGGAAGAAGGAGGTGACACGTATGGATGGGGAAGCAGCGTGATCATCGGCACTCTTGTTGGCGGCGGTGTCAGTCTTGTTATCTTTATCTTTTACGAAAGATGGGTGCAAAATCATGGCCAACAAGAGCCGATTCTTCCCATCCGGCTCTTGAAGAGTCCAAAGTTATGCCTCAACTTACTGACCATGTTTTGCCTCGGTGTGTGCTTCTACGCATCCATCGTCCTCCTCCCTCAACGTTTTCAGGCCGTATACGGAATGACTCCGATGGACGCCGGTATCCACCTACTCCCCTTTACGATTGTATCCCCAGTATTCTCTATAGTGTGCGGTGTGGTGCTCGGAAAATCCCAGAAGAGTGCCGTTTACCTCATGATGGGTGGGGCAGCGATGACTGTCGTCGGTGTCGCCTTGATTGGCAGCCTTCCAACAAACACGACACACATTGGCAATGAAGTCTACGGATACGAGGTAATTTTAGCCGCAGGCTCGGGATTTATGATGCCACCTCTCATCATGATGTTGAAGACGGAATTCAATGACGCCGATTTGGGTATGTTTTCATTCTGTCTATTCGTCTAGCTACTTTCTTCTAACAAGCAACTTTAGCTTCTGCCATGGGTGCCAACAACACCTCTCGAACTCTGGGAGGCTGCGTTGGCCTCGCAGTCTGCTCTACCGTGCTTCATTCCAACCTGGGCAGCTTACTGGCCGACTTTTTGAGCCCGGATCAGGTCACTGCGGTTCTGAATTCGGAGGCCGGCACCGGCCTGACAGCGGAGCAGTTGGTTCAGGTGGCAGAGGCTTACTCAAAGAGTTACAACAATCAGTTTCGCGCTCTTCTTGCCTTTGCCGGCGTCGGCATGGTTTCTGCCCTTGTGTTGGGTGTCGTCAGGACGCGGCAGGCCCGCGCACGTCCTATTTCCATAGCTCAAGGAACTTTCCTGGAGCTTGGAGACCATGGGGACAAGTAAAAATTTCTTGCATTATTTCTGCCACGTATTGTCTCCTTGCTTGATGCAAGGAGCATGCACCCCTCTTTCATACATACAGCCATGAAGCTAGCGGAATGATTGGTTCTCTGTTTTCTATTTTCCTCGTGCATGTTATCCGAGTTTGGCTATTGGGTTTGTTTCAGTTTTAGATCATTTGGTTGAAGCGTTCGATTGCTGTATGGGTTCGGCATGATCTGCCTGGGTTTCTTTTCTGTTGTTTTAGATTTCCTCACCGCATATCTATGTACATATGTTGTTGCTTTGTCAAAGCGGCATTAAAGCGGATACAAATACTACACTCCTTGAGCGATCTACACTATTTTGCATACTAGACCCACATCTAAGTTAATAGTCTCACCGCCTGATGTCATAAACGTGGTACAATTGATTGATTTCATGTGTTACTACTATATATAGTAGGTATACATGGGTAGAATTGCACGTGGCATGTTTTACTCATCAATTGATTGATTCCAGGATGAACGTGTAAATAAAATGTGTATATGTATAAAACAACATGAGAAAAGGCGTTTAGCCAACAGTCGGAGAGTTATCACTTTGCATGCTCAAAAGACGAAAACAAAAGGCAGTCTAGTAAAAGTACAGCTAATTCTGAAGCGCAGTCTGAACCCACTGGCGGCTGGCAGAAATGGATGACTGAACCAAGCCCACAACAGACTCGCGATGAGTCCACAGCAGCTTGCCAGCAAACACCGTGGATCCGGTCACCGCCACCAAACCGAGAGTCACGACGGTGTACATGTCCCAGTTCTTGGCCTTGTAAGCCGGCATACGCATGTCGGCGGTCTGGAGATGCGGGGGCCGCAGCGCCTTTCCGTCCTTGAATCGCAGTTCGTTGTCATACATCAACTCTTCGACCAAGTCAGCGGCGTGCTCCTTGCGGCGTGATGCCACGCGCGCAATGCGCTGCAGACGCAAGGCGTTTCGGTGGAAACTTCCATCTGTGTCAATGAGGATCTTCTTGCCCTTGGTGTACAGCTCCTCGGAGGTGAAAGTGAACTTGTTCAGCTGTTCGGCGGCACCACCGCTGACCAGGCGCGCTGTGTTGGCGATTTGGTCCATGAAGATGCCCATCGACAGCATGGGCTTTCCGTGGAAGAGACCCTCGTTGGCACTCGAGCCACCGCCGTGGGTAAAGTAGATCTTGGTCGACTCGTTATCCAAAATAGCGCGCTGCGGGGCGAAGAGAGAGAACAGCCAATCTGGATGATCTCCGTTGAGCATGTCGCCCAGGCGCAGTGTCTTCTGGCCCTTTTCGGTTTTGGTGGTGAATGTCTGGTTGACATCCAGGTCCTGACGGCCGCTTTGTCCGACGGCCCAGATCACGCCGTCAATCAACTTCTCTTCCAGCAGGAGCAGGAGGCCGTTGATGATCTTGGTGGCATCCTTGTTGGTAAGGATAATGTGTGTGCCTAGGGCGATGTAGATGACGGACTTGTGGGATTTGAAAAAGTTCTCGCATTCAACGTCCAGCGGGGGGTAGTCGGGGGGCAGCAGCGGGCCGACTGCAGCCGCAGTGGGAGGAAGATCGCGAGGAATTTCCAGGCCAAAGAAGGAGTTGACAAAGACCAGATAGTCGGGCTTCTGGATTCGATGCGGCGGATAGTTGACTCCCTCGCGCTTGCGCATCGCGTTGGTCCATTTGATCCATTTGATGATGGTAGGCAGGCCCCAGAAGACGACCAGCTCGTTTCTGATCCGGAGCCACAGGGAGGCGGTTTCCGAGGTGAGTGTGCCATCTATCTGGAAGCCAGGCTGGCCGGGGAGGTACGAGCAGGGCATCATCAGGAAAGGCATCAGCGGCCAGACGGTGCTGATGGGCAGGTTGTACTCGAGGTAGATGTCCTTGACGGCATCGACGAAGAAGT
Source organism: Talaromyces wortmannii (assembly GCA_001939245.1). Lineage (NCBI taxonomy): Eukaryota > Fungi > Ascomycota > Eurotiomycetes > Eurotiales > Trichocomaceae > Talaromyces > Talaromyces wortmannii. Next base: position 1,073,276 of record MJVA01000858.1, read on the forward strand.
CGGCGACCATGGTGTCCGGGCGCGTTTCCGGGTTCTCCATGATGGCCTTGAGGCCATGGTAGCTCTGCGGCCAGAACGAGTCGAACATGAACTTGGATTTCATGGAGACGCTGATGCCTTGGTTCATGTCCCAGTCGCGCATGCGCAGGTAATGGGCGTCCAGCTGCTCGTGCGTGGGACCTTTGCCCAAGAAATGGACCTTGGAGATGAAGTCATAGCCATTGATCCAACGCTCCTGGCCCTCCAAAGTCGCGAATTCAATGGTATGGCCTCGCGCGGCCAGGACTCTTCCTATCTCAAAGACGGGGCCTGGTGAGGAGAGAAAGACATCATTAGCGGGGTTTCTTTTTTTTTTCGCAATTCCCTTTTCTTACCAGCATGAGTGAATCCTCCCGTGGTGACCACGAGCAAGACCTTGCGGGTAGGATGCGTCTGTGAGTCGCTCATTGTGATAAATGTGAACGGGGTATAGTCGGACGGTGAAGGCAAAGGTGCTTCTCCGAGATAGAAAGATTTACAAGCGATGAGGAGGAGGAGAAATCACAAAAGTGGCCTGACCGATCCAAAGGTCCGCTCGGTCTACGGTCGGCAGCTGCAGGCAATAGTTAGCTACTCATTAGTGGGTTAGCCTCGATCAGCTCATTAGCTGATGGACTGGAACCGCGAGGGGCGGTTGTTTGGACGTTGGAGGTTGGAGAGCCCGGCCGGAGCGGAGGGTTTATCAAGGGGGCCGCGGCCGATCGGATAATCCGCCGAGTCTAACTGAGCCTAACTGATATACGTATCGATCTCATCCATGCCACATGCTCATGGCCATGCACGTTGGGCTGATGCCCGGGGCTGCGCAGTCAGCCAGCCAGGTGTTCATATTGTCGCTCGTATCTGCATGGAAATTTCTAGCCCGTCCAAAAAACGACGCTAACGCAGTACGCGTGGCGAGAGAAACAAAGAACAATGCAGTAAATAGTGCCCCTTACGTGCCCTTGCGTCCCCTTACGTCCGTACGGCGTAATTTGGCTTGAAAGTAAGTAGAGAGAGCTGTAATAATACCAAATACCGTGCTGAACAAAGGTCGGATTCGGAGCGCACACGGAGCTCGGATGCGGAGGAAAACTGCCCTCCCGTAGGCTCCGTACTCCGTGTGGGCCACTTTGATCCATGGATGAGGCTGTCTTGTGTTATTATTTTATTATTTCAAGTCGCGGTTCTCTGTTCGTGTCTTCTTTGTTTTCTGTGTTTGGATGGTGCGTCCCTTGTTTTGGTCGTTGCTATGCATGGTTAGCTATTACCAGCTAGTCTGTTGATCGCGCGCACGGGGGATCTGTCTTGACTCGGTAGAGTTTGATCCAAGGGCCAAACTAGAAACACAGCAGCAGGCACGGAATGTTCTAGCGGGCTTCTGCGCGATTCAGTTGTTCTAGTGTTGCAAGCATCACCAACTTTATCCTGTCCGACTCGAGTCACTGGTTGTTCAGGGGTCAGCGACCGACCTACGATGGTAATAATAATAACTATGCCTGTGTTGCCAACACTGAATCACTCAGCTTATCAGCACATGATTTGCAGTTATAGTAATTAATTGATCCCTGACACAGTAAGGGGTGCACGAGTCACATTTTCGGCGAGTCATGTTTCAGTGTTCATATCCGAAGTTGAGGACATTTTAACTTTGCAGCTATGCATGCGGTATCGACTCAGGCTATGACTGAATAATAAATTCAATTGATGTTATTATCGGCAGTCTCCATGTGCACAGGGAGATCGACACACCAGTTCATTGTTGTGGTGTTGTCGATATTATTCTTTACCCGTGTCGGGCCACTCTTCTTGGGCCTCATTCAATCGTAATAAATTGACCAGTTGACGATATCTGGACGAGATGTTTGTAAATTTAAATTCGATTTGAATAATAAACACGCCAAATTTTCGATTTTCCGTTGCGTCGATGTCTGGAGCGTTTAATCTTTTCGCACACAGCACGTGAACGGTCATAATATACATATCAACGAAGACGATCCAGACGTCGCCCGCATTGACCCAGGTGCCATTGAAAAACATCTCGAATTGAGGAACTTGACTAACGAACAACCCAAGGCAGATATGCGACATTAAATATAAAATTAAATTGGAATTAAATCCATTGTTATTGTTATTGCGCAAGAAGGGCGTATTCAATGTTTACTTTGACCGAATTAACAATCATTGCTTTTGGGTTTTGGGCATCAAGTAATGGCTAAGAACCAGTTGATACATTCCAAATGTAAGACTAGCATTTAAAAACCAGGGCTCCTCGATCAATTAGTGAGGACAATGTAGTTAAAATCTCCAACTGTGAGGTCAGGAATACATGTGTCGATTGATATACATATATATATATATTGGTGGTTCAAATGTTCTTGTCAGGGTGATTCTGCGACACTGCACCTCAATTTGGGCGATACATCCTTGGGCAAATGCCTGAAAAGCTGAGTATGCTTAGCTAAACTACATTTGGTGAGACCTTTTCAATTATTAGTTGTGATGATCGCTACCAGTTGACGGGTTGTCTGATTTAACAACCGGGTATATTACACCTATATTTCAAGCCCACAAGTAAACAGAGCCAGGGGGCAGCAGTAGAAGATCGAGTTTCAACAGAAATCTACGGAACAAAATATTAGAAAAAGGCCTGGTCTTAGACCTGGCGGTCTGAAGACATTTGCTTTCGCACTTGCTGTCTAAAAGCGCAAATGCCTGGCCGGTTCTATTTCGGCGCCGAGAGCGTTATCGGGGAAAAAGAGTTTATGGCTATGCGCTATTAATAATCTGAGGAATTGAGTTGTGGCACAAAAAGTTAGAAACATCTAGCGCATAAGCATTAGGTTGAAAAAAAAACCTAGTGCCTGGTGGGCAACAGATTTCATCCGTTCCTCGATAGGCAAGTTGCATGGACAGGAATGCCAAGTTTTAAGAGCATTTTTTCTTAATTAAACTCTGGCCCTATAAGAGAGTGGCAAAGCAAGGATTGTAGCTATACGGAGGTCGTGAATTTTCACGCACATACTCAAGAAAATGACTGCAGACGCTATTAGGTAATTAGAACCTCATGGTTACATCGATATTCGTGACAGCTTCCTAGCGACGCGGAGTCCCCGCACTAACGGGCAGTCTGGGGATTGTCATTGCAGGGAATACGTACTGCGTATAGTGACTGGAGACCGTGAATACCCGGGGATGCGAGCTGAGCGCAGTAACTATTAAGTAACTGCTCCGAGCGACCCCATGGGGTTGAGGCATATTTCTCACGCGGGCAAATTAAGCATGCATCAGATAGACTGGTTCCCCGCGCGACTCTGACGACATGCGCGACGACTTTACGTAAAGAAACGAATATACGCCGGGTGTGCGACGGCAGCAGGAAGTGTGCAGGCGAACAAAATTGCCGGATGAGGGAGTTCGTGGCGATGGCAGCACAGCCCTAGCCCTAACAGCCCGTTGGGGAAGGCTGCATACATGTGTGGCAGCCAAGGCCCAATCGGGTCGGCTGAGCGGGCGATCACTATTATATGTTATGAGCGCTATCAGGCTTAATTGATTAGCGTTTGTGCGACGGATACGAAGAACTTCAATATTCGTCTCCTGATTATTGCATGTCCCAAGGGCGCGACGGTCGAGTCAGAGCACAAGAGCAGCGACAATAATAGAAATAACAACGAGTGATCACTAATAACTAATAGTGATTGGCCGCGCAACAAGGCTAACTGGGCTGACAGTCGGGGTTGCCGTAGCAGGTGTCACACAAGTCACCCGCACCGGATGCTCTCCAGGAAGCAAGCGGCGCCGATCGTCGGGCGACAAATGCTACCGTCGTTATCAAATGGCGCAGCGCCGGCCACAGAGACGCAGCGCTGTTATCTGAGCCCATGTGGCGCGGTGGGCGGCAGGATCGGCAGGAAAATTGGCATGTCTCCAGATTCGAGATGCGCTAGCCCGCGTCGAGCGCCTTCCATGGCAAGCGCTAGCCACAACAGGCGAGTCCAGCGGATCCGCTAGCCGTAACGGGCGCGTCCAACGGAGCCGCGTGGCCCGCGACGAGCCCTCATTGGCCAATGCTCCTCCCATCCTGCGCTTTGCCCGATTCCGCAGCTCGGTTGGCCCAATGCGACCCTGGACCAGCCACTCGCCGTGCGCCATCCGGCTAGCCGGTGGATCAGTGGGGCCGGCCGCGCACCTCGGCCGCGCCTGGTTGGCCAGCGCGGCGCGAGGTCGCGCGGAGTGGGGCGGCTTAAGATAACGCCACCTAATCAAATTGAGCAACCCGAATGGCCGATCCCACGGCTTGGCACTAACGCCACCAATCAGCAGCCGCCGCAACCTATCGCAGCCCCAAAACGGCAGAGCCTGCCTTCCGAAGCCGCTCGCGTGCCTCCTGCTCGTCGTGCAGTACGTAGTCTTATATAATATGTGCATACCGCTGCCCCGGGGAAGGAAGGAACGTGCTGGCTGCTCTTCTAGAAGTCTTCCCTCCCCCTGCTCCTTCCTCGCTCTGTGCGCCGGACGTCGAGTCTTTCTCTCCTCGATCGCTTCGTTGCTTCTCGCTTTCTCCTCGTTCGTTGCGCCAAACAATGCCGTCCTCAGACAACATCTCCTCAGACTACGAGGCTGGCAAGATGGCCTACCCCTCGGAGAAGAAGGCCGACCAGCTGGTTGCGCCCCCCCTGTACGACCAGGAGCTCGGCGAGATGACGGAGCAGGAGCGCGATATTCACCAGCGCGGCCACCAGAAGTTCAACCGCCTGGGCTGGAAGCGTCTCACCGTCGTGCTGATCGTCGAGGCCATCGCCCTGGGTAGTTTGTCCATTCCCTCGTCCTTCGCCACCCTGGGCATGGTTCCCGGTGTCATCTGCTCCCTCGGCCTGGGCCTCGTCGCCATCTACACCAGCTACGTCGTCGGCCAGGTCAAGCTCAAGTTCCCCCAGATTGCCCACTACCCCGACGTCGGCACGCTCATGTTCGGCCGCTGGGGCTACGAGCTCATTAACGTTATGCTCGGTCTACAGCTGCTGTTCCTGGTCGGCTCGCACTGTCTCACCGGCACCATCGCTTTCATGACCATCACTGACAGCGGCATGTGTGGTGTCGTCTGGGGCGTTATCTCCGCCATCATCCTCTTCCTCGTCGCCCTCCCCCCCAGTTTCGCCGAAGTCGCCATTCTCGGCTACGTCGACTTTGCTTCCATCGTCATTGCCATTGGCATCACCATCATTGGCACCGGCGTCGAAAGCACCAATGCTGCCGGTGGCCTGTCGGCCGTCGACTGGCAAGCCTGGCCCAAGGAAGGCACCACCTTCACCGAAGGTTTCATCGCTGTCTCCAACATTATCTTCGCCTACAGTTTCGCCATGTGCCAGTTTTCGTTCATGGATGAAATGCACACCCCCAAGGACTACGTCAAGTCCATCTGGACTCTGGGTACCATCGAAATCATCATCTACACTGTCACCGGTGCCCTGGTGTACGCCTTTGTCGGCCAGGAAGTCGACAGCCCTGCCCTGCTGTCAGCTGGACACGTCCTCAGTAAAGTCGCTTTCGGCATTGCCCTGCCTGTCATTTTCATCAGTGGCTCTATTAACGGAACCGTCTTGGGCCGCATGATTCACGGCCGCGTCTACAAAAACTCCACCATCCGATTCATCAACACCAAGATGGGATGGATTACGTGGATTTCTCTCATTGCCGTCATCACGGTCCTCGCATTCATCATTGCCGAAGTCATTCCCTTTTTCACTGACCTGCTCTCCATCTCGTCTGCCCTGTTCATCTCCGGCTTCACTTTCTACTTCCCCGCTTTGATGTGGTTTATGCTCATTCGCGAGGGCAAGTGGAATTCTTCCAGGAAGAACATCATTCTTTCCTTGATCAACGCCTTGACCTTCATCATCGGCATGATCACGCTCGTGGCTGGTACCTATTCGAGTATCGATGACATTGTAAGTGTCCTTGCTCCAGCAATCTTACGTTTTGTGCCACTAACAAATTCCATAGATCAACAACTACAGGAACGGAACCGTCCGAGGAGTTTTCAGTTGCGGCAAGCCGTAATCATCTTCAGCGTTCTTCTTTTCTCTCTCCGCTTGTTAGCATCCTCTGCTTAGCGTTTTCTCCGTTGATTTTTTGTCCCACCTCGGCTATGCATATATATACGGTTTAGATGGAACCGGAGCTGTGCTCAACATGCTTATATCCATATCCTTAATTGAAAATATTCTTCTGTAAATCACATTGATATCGAGCCTGTTTGAGTATAACATGGAATCTAGAACGGGCCAATCCCATAACAACCCTAGACGCCTCGACATTCGCCCTCAAGCTTTACATTGTGGCATACCTAGATTACTTATTTGCGGATAGTAGTATTTCCCTGAGAGGAAATCTGCCGTCATCGTTGCATTGACTTGAACATACGCCTGATGGCCCAACTCAACAAAGTCCCCCAAGATGAGATCTGCCATTAAATTACCAAAGACGACACTTCCCTCAGAATTTAGATGTGTGTGGTCTGTGGAGATAAGGTTGTAGGTATATGCGTCGGTTGGCCCGATACGGTTTAGGTACTCGGTACTAGCAGCATTCAGGTTCACCCAGCTAGAGCCGCTGTTTTCTGCTGCCCTTATGGTGGCTACTGTCTGCTTTGCAAGATCTTGGATGATACTTGGTGCACCGGTAGAGTTATCATAATTACGTCGAGAAAGTGGTGTTACGAGGATAGGCGTGGCCCCGGCGTCCCTCGCTTCATGGACGAACCGCTCCAGATTCGTAGTGTACTCTTCGATGGATATGTTGGCAGCAGCCTTTTGATCATTGTGCCCGAACTGAATAGTGATGTATGGACCGTAGTGCGAACTGCTGTTTCGCGCCCTCTCGAGGACGTTGTCCCAGTCTCCGCCGGCCCGGAAGCTCACTGTCGTGGCCCCATCGTGGCCATAGTTTGTCCCACATGCACCATTAAACAGTGTGGTGTTGAGGAAACCGTCACCCCAGCCTCCTCCCCCGGAGGACTGGATGGCCGTAGTACTGTCGCCCGCGAGAAGGAAGATTGGAGGTTTCATTGCCTTTCGTCGGGAAAGACTTGATATCGAAAGTGGGGTACCGTATACGTGTACAATAACCACGTTGAAAAAACAGAAAGGATACAAGAGCTGCATGTTGACAGACCTCGCTTTGGCATGTGACTTTTAACAAGCGTCACTGGCTGCGGCGGATGATTCAATGTTCCTCGAGTCCTCGCTTTTCACGGAGCGTATCAACTTTATACGCAACATCAACTTTATAAAAGCAGCGAAAGAATTCTATGCGTTGTCGCTTCTGTACTGTCCGCAGAATTATTTCCCGCCAGTTACATCTCCATATGTCGCTAATGACGTCTCGAGTGTCATTGTTAACCTGCAACCCGGAGACTAACAGGAATCAGCCATGAAGTGAAAGTAGTAGTTGTTGCCACTCTATCTTCCTTCAGTGAGTGTGATTCTTCAGAGTTTGGATCACGAACAATAATTGGTCAATTTGATATCTACTCTGTGAATGTCATTTATGGAAAATTGTTACCCCGCGATTTTGAAGTACTTCTCCGCAAGTGTACTCAACACTTCTCAACTCGGGCTAACTATGGCCGACTTGACTGAAAAATAGATCTATATCAATAGACAATATAATCGTGCTAACTCCGCATCTAAAGACTTGGGGAACTGCGGGGACGCACGCATCAACCCAACGAGGGGCTTTAATCTGGACGCGGAGCTGTTCTGTAACGTTGATGATTCGGTTAATGTTTCTGTAAAAGCGGTAAGTTGTCCTAGTGCGTATTCAACCTTCGTATAGTATACATTCGGGGTGTCGTAGCGCGAGCGACTGATAAACTTGTCAGGGTACAGCTTCCTATGACATAAATAAGAACTTGATCCTGGAAAGTAATAATGATCGACATCACTGTCTATTTTGCCAAGGGCTAGTATTCTGGCTGACTAAATTCCGTAATTCTGGAGCGAGAACAGGGAAATCTGATGCTCTTGTGGTTGAAACCGCCAGTATAGAGCTATTTGTACTGCTTGTTAACTGTTCGTAGTTACCATTCCTCCATCGCATCAATCATCCAGCGGGTCTACACAAAGAATCAACGATGTTGGTTTTCAAACGTATCAAGTGCCTTGTGCAGGGTACGAGATCCTGGATCTTACACAGCCGTTTCTTGGGGTTTCTTCTGGGAAGCGGAGTTATCGAAAAGTCGATTAAAGTCTTCGCTACGGTGCTGGGGGTGGATTCTTTTAGCGTACCTTCCTGCCAGCGATTACTATACTCCCCTTGGTCTAGACGGGTCTGGTGAAACTGTGTTAATATTGCCACCCGTAGTAAGGTTGATGTTTCGGTTCGTTCGAGAAAAGTGATCTGACACATTAGTTAAGATGTTCGTGCTGGGTGACAGGGACTACGCACTATAGCACGAGAATTCTATGTCAACAACCATGCAATCATCCATGGTATCCCAGGAAGCACAGCTTCCTAGCTATGTGCTAGCTTTGCTTGCAAGCTTCCCTTGCCGGCACACCGTTTTTCATATTGTCAAGTTTTTGCGTGTGCCCGGTGGAGCCTCATCGATGTGCCAGCCGCAGTCTTTGTTTTCTTAGCAACCTACGATTCTTATCACGCTGTCGCCCATAAGCTTATAGGCATAAATAAATGAAACAAAGAACTATTTTTTAGCCAGCTTGTTTCGCAGTGTCTCAGGCCAAAAAGATTTCCAGCCCTTGGCGTGGCTGAGCCCACCCACTAAGACCAACCAACGAACCGTATGTGCCGGATCCAACGTTGGCGATCTACTAGGGGCGTTATGGGGCCGCCTATTTGTCAGTATAATAATGCGATGTAATAGCGATCTGCTGCAGCCTGCTGACCCCTAAAATAGTCAACGTCTCATTGTCGTCAAGCTGAGAGGATCTCAGATGTCTTTAAGAAAAGGGCTTCTCCGCCCTCCTCCGGCCCATATTATTGACTGATTGAACGTGCATGTAGCGACATATCCGTAATGGCCTTTAGGCTAATTTGGCAAATCCTCTGGATAGCCTCTCTCGCGACCGCCCTCAAGGTATCGGAGAACGACCGCGCATCTTTCGTGACAGCGGCCAAGAGTGCCGCTAGCAACGCAGTCGACTATTACAACAACCGACAGGCCAAAGCCGAACCGGGCAAATTCGATGGTACCTGGTGGGAAGGCGGTGCTTTCTTCACATTTCTCATAAACTACTGGCACTGGACTGGCGATGACCAATACAACGATCTTGTCACCGAAGGTCTATCCTACCAGGCAGGCTCCAACAACGACTTTTATCCGTCAACTGTACAGGGCACCATAGTGAGTCGACTCATGTACCTTGGCTGTTCAAAGTATTATTACTGTGCAGACGATAAAGCGCAGGCAGAAGCTAATCTACGCTGTTTATTTTCTTTGTAGGGAAATGACGATCAAGAATTTTGGGCATTGGCTGCCATGACTGCAGCAGAACAGAGGTTTCCAGACAATCCTAAATCCGGCTCTATAGGGTGGTTAGGACTGGCACAAGGTGCTTTCAATGACTTTAAGGAGCGCTGGGAATACGACAAGCAAACGTGTAATGGAGGTTTACGCTGGCAATTAGTCCCAACTCTGAACGGCTATACCGCCAAAAATTCCATCTCTAACGGCGCATTTTTCCAACTTGCAGCTCGTCTATATTGGTACACAGGGAATGATACATATAGCACATGGGCGAACACGGTATGGGACTGGAGCGTCCAGTCGCCTTTGTTCAACAATCAAACATGGAAAATCGAGGATATCGCCCATATTCCTGAAAACTGCGAAGATGCAGGCGGCGTTCAATGGACCTACAACTATGGCTCCTACGCAGCAGGCGCCGCATATATGTATAACAAAGTATGATCATTCTCAATTCCTATCACGGACGTTATTGACGGTTGTTGAAAAAACAACAAAAGACAGACAACAAAGAGCCTAAATGGAAGGAAGGACTCGATGGGATCCTTAAAATGACATGGTCAACCTTTTTCCTCGAGAAGTACGGCGGCAACGTCATTTCCGAGATCGGCTGTGACCCTTGGGCGAAGTGCGACCGCGATCAGCTCTGTTTCAAAGGCTTAGTGGCCAACTGGCTCTCGCTAATATCACAGGTTGCGCCATACACGTCAGTTGATATTATACCCAAGTTAAAAGGGTCAGCCGTTGGCGCTGGCCTGTCTTGTACTGGCGAATCAAACAACCAGTGCGGCCAACAGTGGTATTCTAATAAGTGGGATGGTACCAAAGGTATCGAGCAGGAAATGTCGGCTCTTAGCGTATTTGCAAATTCGCTCGTGGCTTTCCCATACGACCTGAAAGGTGGCTCGGCCGGTCCCGTTGACTCAAATAATGGGGGGAACAGTTCTGGCAACCCTACTGGTGGAGGCAACTCAGGCGAATACAAAGCGCCTGAACTGAGAAAGATCACAGGCGGGGACCGAGCAGGAGCGGCGATAGTGACGTTGATCTTCTGCGGTGCTTGGCTCGTTATGATAGTGTGGTTATTGCGCGCTGAATTGCTTGGTTGACCCCCATACTAACATTGAATATTACATATATATATACTACTGGGACAAGGAATAATTATAGATATTTATGCTCTTTCTGTTTCGATAAATCTACTTTTACTCTTAGATACATGATTCAAGTAAAATTTCTATATCGGGTGACCGTACATGTACGACAGCACTTGAGACCATGCCCTATGGATGCCGGTTCAACTCCCAGCATGGCTCCTAGGGGTTGAATTTTCGAAAAAAGAAGCGACACATGTCATATGCAATATTTCTTCAGTCGTTCACCTATTTCTAGGCAGGCCTGGTTTCCTCTTATCTTCAAGTCCTTTCAATGGACCTATACGGGCCTTGTGGCTAATTGAGAAAATACGAGCATGCACGAAAATTATCGACCATGTTGTGACCTTCATCGAGATGAGAAGCGAGATTGATATTACAACGCTACCGAAGTGTGAGTAATGTCTGGATATAAGCAATCAATTGATATTGGAACAGATTATGTGAGGAACCAAACAGAATAATATTTACCTCATCCCCACGTACTACCAGCTAACAATGGAATCAGACATGAACAATCCATCCCCACGGTATGGTCTATTAAGCAGACGCGGCTCTGTTGACTATAGCAGCGACCTTATTGATGGACCACTGAAGTGCATCTATGGGCTCTTCATTTAACTGTTTCTCGGTCTCGGGCGGAATCACGTCACTTTTTAAACTCTTCATCAGGGTGTAATTCGCTGGTCTGTTTGTGGCGATGACGCTAAACCTTGGGAATCTGCCCTGGGGACCAGGTGGTGTAACCACACGGTGCTTGCCAGCTTTGAGCTTGCCGTTGGTCATGATGGCCATGACTTCGCCCAGATTAACAATTACATGGCCCGGCTCTGGCTTGACAAAGAACCAGTTATCCGTTTTCTTGTCGGAATCTTCTCCGTAGTAATTGCCTTCGAAATCCCCGGTTTTGGTAATCTGCAAGCCGCCCTGCCAGTTGAAAAGCATAGTGATGCTACCTGCGTCTGTGTGGGCTGGGCCAGGGACCTTTTCAAGGGGTTTGCCATCCTTTGGAGCCGGATAATGAAGGAAGCGGAGGAAGCATCCAGACCAGTCCTTGGCCTGGTGAATATTTGTGAAGGTGCCAGGGGCGAGGTGCAGCTTTTTCTCAAAGATTGACAGCATGGCAAGCGCAACGACGTTTGCACTTTTCAGAAAGGACTTGTACAGTTCTTCATCTTTGCTCAGCCAAGGTGGAAGTGCGTAGTTGTCACGGTCCAACAGAAGGCCGTCGCGGGAGATCTGCTCCAGCAATTAGAGAGTCCGAAGATCATTTAGATGGGTGGTTGGCTTAACGTACGCTGAAAAATTCCAACGTCTTTGCTTTGCCTTCTTCATCCGCACCTGCGCAGTGATACCTAAAAGTTGGCAGTTAGGGATTTTTTTTCTTTCTACCTTGGGTGGCTGTGATGGGCTTGCCCTGAATCTATATGTCCATATTCGGGAATATGTTTAAACGCCTTCTTGACATCCAGAGAGTTATCTTCAAAGGACTCTTTTCCGACATGGTGCAGCTCCTGGCCTTCTTCGAGGAATTTCTGGCCTAGAGGCTCCGTGGTCAGGTCAATATAAAAGAAGCCCTCGTTGCAGCAGACTTGAAAAAGAGTCTCAGCGGTCTCCTCGTCTGCCTGGAGGATCTTCGAAAGAGAGAGCTTGGGAAGATCTACGACGGGGGCATCCTCTGGAAATGGAGCCGGATAGTGGTCGTACGTTGCAGAAGGCATTGTGTCGGGGCAACTTTAAACCAGCCTATGGTGGTAACAGGTGTAAAGATGGAAAGCAGATCGATAAGTTACTTGTTGATCGATTTTCCTTGCTTTTAAATAATGCAAAGATCCGGCTCGCTCTCACCTTAATATATCACCGCGTAAGAGCGGCGGGTATTGCCAGGCCAAAGTGTCGCATTGTGCTTAGCGTCGCGGGCATTTGCTATCAATCAACGCTGCTGATGGGGTTTGTGTACCGGGTGGCCGGCCCTTGGCTGTGCGCTAATTTTGGCCCTTTTTGTACAGGTTTTAGCCCCCATGCTCTTGTTTCACGGGGGTTGGTAGCTCATGGATGAATAGACCAACCAGTTTGACGTCAGAGCAGTAGGAAGCACGAAGCACGTACGGATACGGAGGTTGTCGGATAATTATTCACAGTAAATGAAGATGTGATCATTCGTGACAGTAGTGACAGACAATTCCACAAGTTGGTTGGATCGGGGGCTTGTTTGTTGGCTGCGATTGTTGCTTCGGGGCATTATTTTCTCGGGGGGATCTTACATTTGTACTACAATCTCGTGTTGTTTTGGCGTTTTCCCCCAGCACATAATTATAACGATACGTACGTAGTCGAAATGCGAGGATGATGCTTGAGTGCTTTAAGGCCGACAGGATGCTACGACCGCTGGCTTATTTTTTCCTAACAGGGCTAGAACGTGCGTACTTCGGATCCCCGACGCGATTTTTAAAACCGACAAGCTTAATTGTTGTTGTTATGATTGTGGCCATGCATCCGTTGTTTCCGGCAGTCTCCAAGTCTGCCATAAAGCAATAACAACACTAAGACGATGTATAGGAGAGGGAATTAAGGTGGGTGGAGTAAGGAGGAGGATCGGGAGTAGGATCAAGAGCAATATTTTCCAAGGAGTGGTACTGTATCTTTAATATTTATCAACAAGAAGTATCTTTATTGCTATTATTGGGAGTACTGTTAGCATTATTTAATGTGGACGACATGGAGAGAAGATCAACAACTCAACTTCCTGCAGTGGGATACTTCGCGAAGGTCCCGCCTGGGCTGCGCTTGGCTCAGTGGGCTCAGGGCTGAGTCTCAGGGCCGCAATGGGGCGAAAGAGCCTAATTTACGCAGACCTCGCAGCGCTTGTCCCGCCTACGGGGCCCGCGCTCCAGGCTCCAGGCCCAACAGGCTTTAATTACTCCTTATTTGATATCATCATCTTAATGTATCAACCCAACAGGACTCCACAGGTGGTTCGGCGGGGTCGAGTGGTCGCAAGTCAGCTCGATTAGTATTAATGTATTAGTATTACTCTCGATGCGCTTGGCCACTGCGCATCGCATCACCATCGTCTCGACACCAGTTACGCGCGTAAACTCGCACACATCATCCTCAGCACTTACGGGCGTAAGCCTTCAACTGTGACGAAGATCAAGATCATTGAAGAGTAAATAAAGAGACGACGCGTCTCAGTCTTCCATTATTCCATAATAGCTTTCCGAAAACGCTTGCCAAGAGAAAACTTGCCCACCATGTTTCCGTCGGAAAATTATGCGATCCCCAAAGGCTCGACCGTGCTGGTCACCGGCGCTAATGGCTATCTTGCGTCGCATGTTGTTGACATTTTGCTAGAGACTGGATTCAAGGTCCGAGGCACAGTCCGTTCCAGGAAGCCATGGCTCGACAAGCTGTTCGAAGAAAGGCACGGCCAGCAAAAGTACCACAGCATAGTGGTCCCAGACCTCGCTGCAAAGGGAGCTTATACCCAAGCCATGAGGGGTGTCGCTGCTGTTGTGCATGTGGTATGTCACCGCTAAAAATCGCATTGTAACACGAGAAACTGACCATATTAAGGCGTCCGACGTCAGTTTGCGGACTGATCCTGAAACAGTCATTGGCGGTGCTATTGACAGTGCTGTCAATATTTTAACCGCAGCTTCGAAGGAGTCGTCCGTCAAGCGTTTCGTTCTGACATCCTCATCATCTGCGGCTTATCTTCCATCCCCTAATAACAAAGACGTGATTATAGACGAAAGTGAGCAAGCCGACTTATGCAATAAATGTGGCTTTCACGGACACTACTAATTCTCGGCTACAGACTCTTACAATGACACTGTTGTCGACCTAGCCTGGGACGAGAACACGCCGGAACATGTTAAGGCGCCTTATAATTATGTTGCCTCCAAAGTTGAATCGGAAAAAGAGTCGTTCGATTGGGTCGAAGAGAATAAGCCAGGCTTTGTTTTCAATTCTGTGCTTCCCAGTTTTAGTGTGCGTCCCCTTTTCCTCTTTTCTTGATATGTAGTCGTGGGCGAGATGACTGATTCATAACACAGACCGGTCCAATTCTGCATTCAGAACAGTTCGGGTCGACCATGGGGAGAACCAGGAACTTGTTAAAAGGCGACCGTCTTGCCACGATTATGTTCCCTCCTGGTAAGCTAATCAAATGTAAGACAAAACACGGAATATACTAAAAAAGGCACCAGAATACTTTATCGATGTTCGAGACACAGCCCGTCTTCACGTTGCTGCGCTTCTTGACCCATCCATTGAAAACGAGCGCATTTTTGGCTTCGTCCATGAATTCAACTGGAACGATGCTATTTCTATCCTGCACAAGCTGCGTCCCAACAACAAAAGGATTCCAAGGGCGCCAGCTGGCGAGTGGCGCGACCAGGCTACCATTACGCTCAAGGACAGGGCAGAGGAGATTCACAAGTCTTTCTGGGGTAAGTCCTGGATAGGATTCGAAGAGAGTTTGAAAGATGGTATTGCCGGTTGGGAATGATTGACAGATCCCATTGCCGAAAAATTAATAGAGACGGTCTATGGTTTTTTGAAGACGCGATTCATACCCCTTTTTTAAGTTCGCAAATGAGTGTCCAATAATATCATTATATTTAGTATACGTTGAAGCTATTGCATTGCCTTATTCAATAGGCTTCGGGAGAGTATGTGTCTTGACTTAGTGAAAGCTAGCACTTTTTGGACAATAACAATCCATATCCGATATCGGTATTGACCTTACGTTCTTGTCAAGAGAGAGGTGGGGCAAAGCGCCGAAACAATCGTACACTAATTTTTAATGCGATGAGGCTGTCTAAACTCCTTGGACACTCAGGTTCCGGGATTAGACCGGATATATTAATAGTGCCAGGTTATCAGAGAATTTCAAGGCGTGAAACTTTTGAAACAATGAACATGAAACCAAGACAAACTAAAGTCTAGGCACATTGTCAAAATGAAATCGGTGAAAAGCTTCAGGATTTTGGCGCAAATTAAGAATCACGCGTATTCAGGAACTTATTATTATGGATATGATCCAATTAAATAATAAGGCACAATTGCAAATAATCACCGATGGACTAGCGGGTCTTGGGTGCCCGTACTATTACTTGGCCAAATGTTTGCTAATATTCATCGTTAGGTTGTCTATATGTTTCTTGCTGGCCAGATCCAAGGAACAAAAAGACTGCTGATTGAGTGGCATTCAGAAGTAGGTTTCAATAAGTGAGAATCCAACATTGAAGAGAGAGAATGCGTTCGTTATATTCATCGTCACTAAAGCAAAATATATTTAACTTCTACTTGATATCATCACAGTCTTGACCCTTGCTCCTTTTTGATCTGTCGTGAAATGCCTCTGCTAATCCAGTCTGCAGTCGCCATATTGGTAATCATGGGATTTACGCCACTGGCCGTTGGAAATACAGATGCATCGGCGACATACAGCCCTTCCACGCCCCAGACCTGGCCCCAAGGATCAACCACACTCTTACGGGGAGATACGCCCATTCGACACGACCCCATCTGATGCGCAATTGCGAAAGTCGTTCGAGCCGGATCCAATGGACCGGCGCGGGACTGGGCTGCGGTATCGCAAATTTGTTTTAGCCAGGCCTGAAAAGCGGGATCGTTGATACCTTGGTCATCTGTTGAAGATAGCCCATTTTTTGGAGCTTCTTGAGATGCTTCCCCACGAATAAATGGCGAGACTTCAGGCGTCGTAAAGTAAATCTCATTTGCTCCACAGATGTAGGATATCTTAGCAGAGGCAATTAGACCTTCAAAAATGTGTTTTCTATCGAATTTTGATGGTGTATAGTCAATCCGTAACCTTCCATCAGCAGGATCTGGGTAGACACGGCCTGTGTCACGGTCTCGTGGAACGGATATGAAACCAGTCATATTTTGTGCCTTTGAAGCGAGACGCTTAAATTCCACCGGTCCATCCCAAGGAAGGATTGGGAGGATGAAATGTGGAAGAAAGGCACAGTTTTCAATCTTGACGCCGTGGCCTTTTCCATCTAAGTTTTCGAACTCGGTGACCACTGAAGTTAGGATACTTCCTTCCCACGGACGGGTGACGTGATCAAAAATTGCAGCCACGACGGAGACTACGAGATTTAGCAAGAATTTGACAGCACAAAACAAGACGGCAAGAGGGGGGGGGGGAGTTACCTGGATGGAGATACAAGTGCCTTCCAATATGCGGATTCTTCAAACCACTTCGCATCAATAGTAACGGAGATTGCAACGTGCCACATGATACCACCACCTTCTTAGCTTTGATCACAACTTTGCGTCTGGTTATAGGAGAGCCTCCGGTTCTCTGGTACTCATCTCGTGATGTCCAGACACCTTCAACCCCATTAGCACGGGTGTTTGGTCCATCAGCCTCAAAAAGAACTGATTTGACCCAGAATCCCTCCAGAAACGTTGCACCAGCGCGTGCAGCTGCGGGTAGCCATGAGACTGCTGGTCCCTGTTTCTCTGCTGATTGGCACCCCATTGAGCAATAGCCACAGTAATGTTTCTTATATCCGGTATTTTGTGGGACGGGCTTCGCAGCATACCCGAGTTTCCTAGCCCCTTCAAGGGTGACC
Source organism: Talaromyces wortmannii (assembly GCA_001939245.1). Lineage (NCBI taxonomy): Eukaryota > Fungi > Ascomycota > Eurotiomycetes > Eurotiales > Trichocomaceae > Talaromyces > Talaromyces wortmannii. Next base: position 1,090,549 of record MJVA01000858.1, read on the forward strand.
CGATTGGCATGGTTATGGTCGATAAATTCCGTTGATACACCCATAAAATCACAGACACGATCCAAAGAAGCCTGAAACTCTCCTGACTCAAAGAAGGGGAGACCACGATCAGCCCAGTCTTTGCGTACGTACGCCGGCAGCTGTAACGACGCACTCCAGTTCACTGTCCCACCACCACCCCAGGTTTGACCAGTGGCAACCGCACAAGAGCCATCGTCTGTTGAGAATGCACCACCGTTAGCAAAAAGATGGTTTCCGCCTTCATCCATTGTCATAGGGAAGTGTCTTGGCGAGAAATGGTAACCCTGTTCAACCACGATAACATTATGTCCTGCTTCAGCTAGATTTTTAGCGGTGACTCCACCGCCGCAACCGCTTCCTATGACAACCACATCGGCCTCCAGAGTGTGAGGTTCGGTCTCCCTGCTTTCGTGATCCCCCGGGGGGATTTGGATGAATTCAAAAGGGAATCCATCTCCAGCTGGAGGCGCGTAGCGTACTGGTATACGCGGGAAGCCTATGACGTTTGAAAACGACGGGCTGAGTATAGTCCATGTTTTAGTGAAGAGCAGAGAAAGAGACTTGTGAAGATTACGTAGCACTGGAATGTATGACCTTCCCCAATAGCGGTAGATTGCGAGGCGTGTTGGTAGAGACTGCAATCTAACAGGTGTGGGAGATCCCGTGAGAACAAGAGCAAAAGGAGGTATGTCGAGGGCGCTGAGTATAATGCGTATGCCTCGAACTTGATCAGGCGGAGTATATTTTCCAAGTAGAAGAGCGAGGCTTTCTTTGAATCCTAATATTGACGTCGCGCTTTCTTCTAGATATTGAACAGCCAGGTCAGGAGATGCATTGGGCTCCACGATAGTCGATTGTATATCCTCTGCTGTTTTCGCAGCATCGACGTCGTCAAGAATGAAGTCTTGGTGCGCGTTCGCTGTACTCTTTGGCCTAATTGAAGGAATTATAGTGTCGGCAAGACAGAGAATGGTCTCCCACTGGGAGGGCGAGAGGACACTATCGTCCGGGAGAGGAAGTGGCGGAGGATCGAGGATGGCGGCCATTGTGCACACTGCGAAATTCTTAATTCACGACCACTCTGGATAAGCTGCCTTAGAATATATATTAAGAGAATTAATGGCGGAGGTGTTTCTTTCTGTTTTTTTTTTCAGATTTGTATAATCTTCTTGCCAAACCTCGGTTAAACCCCGCATATCGACAGAGGCGGGGGATGGGAATAACACCCAATCGGATCAACCACACATCCGCATGAACACAACTCTTGCAGCAAGAAATCGATTCTATCACACAGGAAGCGAGCAGTCGTTATTTCTCTGTCGGAAGGTTGGAAAGCCGGTCTCGCTGGTTCCATTAAATCAGAGCATGTTTCTGATCACAAAGCAGAACCACCTCGAACAGTGATAGGCGTCAATGCAGCGGGGTATTGTCTCAGCATGCAACATTCAAATGTTGAAACTGGTACGTCGACTTTAATACCTTGTTAATTTGCTTTCATGTCTCCTATGCTTCAAGTGTAGCATTGAACCAGGTTAGCGCCGCGAAAACTGTGCACGAAACGTCCAATGTTGGAAGAATGAGCTGGGAAATATGTATTGGTTCCAAAGTGTCGCAAAAAAACACAGATATCATCAATGGGACGACCACTCTGAAGAGAAACGATCAACCTTTTTAATCTATCTTTCATACATGATTGTGTTTTGGAGTATACGCCTCGTGTGAAAATGCGGCAGTCGACGTGCTGGTCATACTTCCTCGAGTATCTTTGAAGAGTAAATTCAAATCCGATGGATTAAGATGTAGGCACAGTTCTGAGTGACAAGGTTTAATCTATAGGTAATTCTTGTAATGCATGTTATTTGGACCACGAGACGGGGGTCCTCGTAACGCGGGCATCTCCACTTCAAGCAAGATGCGGGGAAATACAGAAGTACAGTCCTCTAGGAGCACTGTCGAAAGGCAATAATATCATACGATTTTTGTCTCACTATTTGCTCCTTGCTTTCCTTTTGAACTTATTGTTTATTTTTTGTTTCTTCATTTGATGATCACTCCGTCCCGCTTCCTATCGTTTGATTATGGCTCTCCCGGCTTGGGGCATACTCAAAGGAAAAACAGCAGCCATCACAGGCGGCACCACTGGCATTGGGCGTGCTATTGCCCTTGAATACATTCGTCAGGGATGCAATGTCGCGATTAACCACCTAGGTCTACAAAAAGATGAGTCACTCCGTCACAGCTTGCTTCAAGAAGTGGAATCATTACACAAGGAGGGCACGGGGGCAGGCAATGTGCTGGAGATTGCTGGAGATGTCACTGTTCCGGAAACGAGTGAGTTATTGATTCAGGAAGCGGTGCGAAGCTGGGGAAAATTAGATATTTTTGTGGCCAATGCGGGTGTTTTTAAACAGGCCGAGTTCCTGAAGTACGGCTTACCCATGTCCATTTGACTCTAAAACGGGGAGAGCAAGAAAAACAAAATCTAATCAAGAAGTCCAGGATCGAGCCATCGTTGCTCCACCACAGTCTTGATGTCAATGTGAAAGGGACCTTTTATTCGTGCCAAGCTGCAGCTCGTCAGATGGTCAAACAGGGCCATGGAGGTTCCATTATCGGAGTATCTTCGGTTAGCGCATTAGTCGGAGGCGGCCTTCAAACACACTACACGCCAACCAAAGCAGCAGTTCTTTCGCTCATGCAGTCAATGGCCATATCACTAGGAAAGGACAAGATTCGATGTAACGCTCTACTTCCGGGGACAATCAACACCCAGCTCGCAGACCATGATATGAAAAACGCAACGAAAAAGGCATACTTAGAAGCGAGGGTTCCTTTGGGCCGCATTGGAAGACCGGAAGATATGGCAGGACCAGCAGTCTTCTTGGCTTCTGAAGAAATGAGCCCATATGTGAACGGAGCACCGCTTTTATCAGACGGTGGAATGTTTAGTAATCTACAGTGAACATATGTACCTAGACGTCATGGCATCTAGAGTTAGTGACTATTGACATTGACTTCTTCTATTTCTCTCTAACGTTAGTCGAGTTATCTATAGGCTCTGCGAGTCTTGGCAAAGCGCGCACTACACCTGGCTGGTTCTTTCAAAATAACTAGTACAAGGTCATACAAAAAACCAGTATTTATATGGGAAAAAATAACAAATACCCAGCTCATCTCCACCTGACCCGGTAATACTACGCTTTACCCGCTGACCCACAAATTTCCATCCATTCCATGGTTAACCGGGTAACCTTCTCGATACCTTCTTCAATGAGTTGGGTATGAGCTATCTTGCCCACATTTGCATTCAAATGCTCGTAATAATCATCCAACACCAGCCGGTTGACGTTAATCTTGGTAACACCAGCTGCCACACAGCGTTTCACCAAGTCCGGCGCAAATCCATTTGTGCCGTGAAGTACGAGACGTACCCTCTTATTAGCCAGGGTGCGGATTTGGGAGAATCTGATTGAGAAAGAAAATTGAGCCATAATAACTCTTTGACTGAAAGGATGAAACGAGAATAACGTACCTGTCAAAGTCCAACCTAGGGCCCGAGGGTCCGTATTCTCCATGTAGATTGCCAAAGGCTGGGGCAACAGAATCGACTCCTGTAGCTACAAACTCTTCTACTTCTTCAGGAGTTGTCATACACGCTTCAAGCCCCACAGTATCCATAACTCCGTCTTCTCCGCCTTCAATACGACCCGGCTCAGCTTCTGTCGCTTTGTGTCTCTGATTGCAGTACTCGACAAGCTCGGCTGTCTTTTTCAAGTTTATCTCCTTGTCATAGTGAGACATATCAACCATGATACTATCAAAAGGTAGCTCTGCCGCTCGCTTGATGATGTGTTCAGACTGTGCGTGATCGAGGTGGATGGAAATTGGTACTCCGGCAGTCTTAGCAGCCTCGGTGGCGGTGTGCACAAGCAGCCCATCGTAGACCTCTATTGCCCAAGGGAAAAATTGAATAATCAAAGGAGATCTAGCAGTCTTGGCTGCTTTTACGAAGCCAAAGATTTGCTCAACGTTATAAGCAATTGCTGCGATGACGCCATATTGGCCAGCCTCAGCGTCGCGGAGGATCCGGTTGTGGATGTTGGTTGTTTTCCAAGACATTTTTGATATTTCTAGACAGAAAACAAGTAAAAAGAAACAAAATAATAGGGCGCTGGAGGTCTTCGTATCTTACAGTGATAGCCAAACCAGTACAATTGCGATAATTACTAAGTCTGCGTTGTCGAACTAGAGGCATCCATTCCCGGGTGGAGCTGCTCGAGACGAGCACCAGATGCACCGGCTCGAGGGCTCATCTCAGATCCCCCTAGTCATTACTACTGCAATTGCCAGTGTAAATAACTTAGACATTATTTGTGCGGCTGAAATGGACCTCTAGACTTCGTTTCTCTCGCATCATGAAGCCTTTCAGCAGGTTAACCGAAAACGAAGGCTATGATTTTGCTCATGAGGCGAGAGTGTAGATAGAGGAGTTGCCGAATTTGGCTTAGACAAGATGAAGAAATGTTTGTGATGAACGGAAATCGACAATATGGAGCAAATTTGACCGGAGAAAATACAAGAGGCACTATCCTTGGGGTTTGAAATATTGAAGGGTTTCTGAATAAATAATCATTATTGAGTTCTTTAGAGGTAAAATGTAGTTCCCATAATTTAGTATCATTACATCATAAAGCGTTATAGATTTCGAGTATTAGTTTTGTTACTATAGGTTAAAATGGCGACCCCATGCCTACCTGTCCAAGAGGTCTTGGTGCTTCGTATCTCATCCAGAGCTGTTTCAATTCGTCACCTAAGGGGTTGACTGGCCACCCGGTTTGTTGCCGGCGAGAATCTAGCATTTCTAAAATGCAATCTCTAGCTCGTGCCTCTAAAACGAAGACACCAGCTGAGACAAGATGATTAGTGAGTGTCCCAACGAGAAACCCTAACTGTAATGCATACCTATAAACAAACATTGGGAGGACATCAAACTGGACGCCTCATCGTTTTGGGTCATTGCAATGCCACATATAATTTCGGCACACTGTTTAATCATCGATTGTCGCTGGGCATACTCATCTAAGCCTCCAATACAAGGCTCATGAGCACATAAAAGAATGCGGGCCGCACAGTGCATCTGTACAGCAACACCTGGTGATAAGTTAGCGGGATTCCCATCGTGAAATCTAGTCGGAGGGGAACCTTGAAGAAAAACAGAACATACCAAAGGCAGGCGTACGAATCCAGATGGAACGAAAGACCCCGGAAGAATCATAAGGCATGGCGGGGAGACGATAAAACTCAATTGTCAAATGGCTCCGCCATTCATCTAGCATGTGGCGGAGTTGGTCTGCTCGGTCTAGTCTGGCATGGATATTAATTCCAGTAATCGACGATTCCTCTTGAGAGCAATAATTGATTACTTTGGCGGTAATATACACAGACCGAGAGGCAAGTTCATGTGGAGTCAAAGATTCGTACGGCTTCTTGGGGGTCCAAAAAGTAAGCGTTCTGCGTTTCTCTCGAAATGCAGCCCAAACATCCTGGCAAAGCCAAGCCCACCACACTGCACTCTTTAGTCCTTCCGATTCACCTTGGATTACTTGAGATCTTTGGATAAGAAATACACCCTCCAGGTGGCGTTCCCAGTCTGTAGGGGAGTCGCTTAGCATTTCATACGTCGAAATTATAAGGGTCGTAGCAAGCAGCTCTAGACTGGTCTTGTAGCTAGAGTACTGCATTGCCTTTTGAACATAGTGGAGGGTTTGATAGTAATATTGAAGCGATATCTCTCGATGAGGCAACTCGTCACCGGCTAAATTCGGATTTAACGATAGATGGCGACAAGAAAGGGCTAGAATCGCATTCAACAAACCGGCATTGCGCATCTTCGCATATTAATTTTCAGGTTTGAAATAAATGAAAAGTGGTTTAACGGTCTTCTTACAGCTAAGTGTGGCACAAATGTGGAGAATTTACTTGTCGGGTCAAAAAGGTCAATCTATAGGTAAACTTATAAGAATGCGGCATGTTGAAATGGGATTGGTGGGGATATACCCATTGGCTTACTCGGCGAACGAAATTCTCAAAAAAGAAGAACTCTCGCGGGAGGAGTTGGATTTGTTTCGGAGCCTTCCATAGCTGCTCTTCATGGGGATTATTGGCAACTGGGGTGAGTCCAGGAGGACTGGTATCAGAGCGCGGGGTTCCATCGTCATCCGGGCGTTGGCCATCGACAATCCGAGTGGCACGTTCCAATGGGGTGGTGTGGACCGAAGTAGCTTCCTCTGTGCGATCCAGGAATGTCAAATCGTGGTCAAACCCAGGGATAGTAGCAGTTTGCGGGCTGTCTCGGACTGCATCATGGGCGAGGAGACCAAACCACCTCACTGTCGCCGCACTTATCGTGGGACCCGGCGAGGTGACGGAGCCCGCACCGATGGAATGGGTAGTATCATGTATAGATTGATGATGGCCTGTGGCTACGATAGCGGCCAGGTGGTCCGACGGTTGTATTCCTGACGTGCTTTCATTATCACGGTTATCCTCGTCCCACGATGGGACAGCGGGAGTCTCAGCGTGTTGTTCTTGTTGCGCTTGGTCGTGAGATGCTGTCCAAGGCGAGAAAGCCGTATTGTCGTTCAACTCTGACAACGGCTGTCCGTCGGATACCCCTTGCGAGACAACGCTAGCGCCGGCTTCAAAGACATGATGGGGGCCTTTTGCCCCCCGGGGCTCGCAGGACGACGGGGAATGTGTTTGTTGCGTATAGGAACATGGTCTGTTGATCTTCTTACATGGTCCACAGACCGGCTTCACTTCGTCACATTTTAGATGTCGCTTGCGGCAAACCGAGCTGAGCAGTCTCTGTTAACAGGGGCCACATCCCGGCATCGTGGGACTACATACCATCCGGTAGTCGTACGCAGGCCCCGGCCGCGCGACTTTCGATTTCGTGACAATCTTACAGGAGAATCACCGTTGTTGCTCGCCATCCTGGGCAAACGAGGCCTGGAGATGCAGGACGCGGGGTCGTGACGGGGGTAACCCTAACTAACCCCCGCAACGACCCTCGGCACGACTCGGCGCAAGGGCCGAGCCTCGTGATGATCTATTATCTGGTTATGTGATTTCGGAGAAGAGCCGATCGTTATTATTATTTCGTGTCCTGTCTCTGAATGTTTCTTTCAGTGTGCCCCGCCGCATTGATAACTGTACAGTGTAGCCCGAATCGACAGCCCGGCCAGCAACCGGAATGCTGACCATAAAAGCGCCAGCCAAGGCCGAACAAGCCAGAGTGTCAGATAGGCTAATAACTCGCGCGTTCTCTCGCAAATTCCGTATACTGACTACAGTAAACCCCCGATATAAGCACACAATTCAGACAGAGTGTCTGTGTGCTTATATTGAGGTAATGCTTATATCGATTTGTATGTAAAATAGGCATTTTTTGCTATTAAATGTGCTAAGAATCCAAATCACGTGATATATGCGCTAAATTTGATTATTTATTTGGTTAGACTAATTATATAGTGTAAACTTTAATATAGACTAACTATATATAGTAATTCCTTGCTTCGATATAAGCACTTTTGTTAGTGAAGCCGAAAAAATTAAGCACGGTGCGAATATCGGGGGGTTAAGCACCTTTATATGTAAATTCAATTTTGACACGGTGTCCGGATGTTTATATGGGAGTAATGCTTATATGGGATGTGCTTATAAAGGGGGTTTACAGTATTCTACTCAATCCCAGTTCTGCACTAGCTGACATTTGCGGTCGCAGCAAAAGTACTGTTCATTCAATATTAACGCTCCACAGAGTACTGCTATTCCCTATTGCGATTGACAAGACCTCTATCCGTTTCGTGCTAATTAGAACGAGGCTACGGCGTTGCATGCGCCTCTTCAGAAAATGGGACATAACACGCAACTTTTCTGGCGAATAAGTAACTAATAACAATATATCGGTCATCACTACGGCTGCAGCTTAACTAAATACCGAGCGATACTACACGTTCGCGCCACACGACCCTCCCCCTTAAATGAGTCAAATGTCACCGCTTGGGTGGATAGCTCTACGGCATCGACTAATTCCGAAGAGCGCGCACGCCGTGTCAAGAGGCGTCGACTAACCTTCTTGGCACGTTGGAGAGTACTACTACGTACTCACTACGTACCTTAGTTAGCTTTCGAAAATTCGGTTGCGACTTCAAATGTTGTAACCACACAAAGTTAGTAAGGCCAACAGTCAAACACTAGCTCCGTCAAACCGCGACGCGTCGTCCAAGAATAGGTTGCCAGCTGATCATCATGATTTACCTCATCCCCGTCGAAAAAAAATATTTCTCTGCACAGTGAGCACCCATTTGATGTGTGATTTTTTTTATCAAACTTTAACTTGTACACCATCACTCTCGTTAGAACCCACATCAACTAATATGCCTGCATGTGGGTGTTATATAATGGATTGTGATACAGATGTCCCATGACGGTTCCAGATGTCTACATACATTTGTACATCCTGGCCGTCTTTAAAATTTAAATACCTTTGCCTACATATGTAAACATGACACTTGTTTTCCGTGACTACCGAGATTTTACTAAAATGGCGTTATTCACTAGTAGTAGAAGACCCCAAGGGTCATAAATGCTTAGTACATACGCCATTGGATACTACCTCAAAAGCTGCGGGGCGCCTATTTACAGTCCGGTACAACGCCTTACATCAACTCTCCCAGGATAGGTCATAGTGAAAGGCTGGCCTGGTAACCCTTAATCATAGCTCAGGAACTTCATTCTATATTAAGCAAAATGTATCAATTAATTGCCTTAGAGTCTTTCTCGTATCCGATGTAACAATCAGCATACCGTGGTCAGCCACATTACTCGTGATGAATGCACTCTGCTTAAAAACTCACGATATGGCTCTTCTGCCTGGATGGCAATCTGAAATCGTTGAAAATTTTAAATCGCTGAGAGGCGTGCCGTCAATTTTCTAGGTTCCCAAAACTACACCTGATCAGACATGTTCTCACGGTCAGGCATCGATCGCGTTGGCGTATTTGCTTTAGGCTTTGCTTTAACTGGCTCCGTTGTCAATGCAGGACCCTGCGATATCTACAATTCTGGAGGCACGCCCTGCATCGCGGCACACAGCACTACTCGCGCCCTGTACGACGACTACACCGATGCCCTATATCAGATATCGCGTGGCTCTGATGGTGCTACAGTCGACATTGCACCTCTTTCCGCTGGAGGTGTAGCCAATGCTACTGTCCAAGACGTGTTTTGTGCCAGTACAACCTGCCTTATAACCATTATTTACGACCAGAGTGGCAGAGGTAATCACCTTACCCAGGCCCCGGCTGGAGCCGAAGCGACTGGTCCAGAAACCAATGGAAATGACTACCTCTCTAGCGCAACTGGCGCACCAGTCACGCTCAATGGTACAAAAGCATATGGCGTCTTTCTGCCGCCCTCCACTGGCTACCGTAATAACGATGTTAATGGCTCAGCTACGGGTGACGCGGCCGAGGGGTTATATGCCGTGGTTGATGGAACTCATTATAACGGTCACTGTTGCTTCGACTACGGAAACGCTGAAGTCCATAGCGATGATACGGGAGCCGGCCATATGGAAGCGATCTACTTTGGTGATGATGTTAGATCCGGTACCGGTTCGGGTTCGGGCCCTTGGGTCATGGCCGATCTCGAAAACGGACTGTTCTCTGGCCCCGAACTTGATGGCAATAACCCAACCGATCTAAGCACGCCATACCGGTTCGTGACTGCAATTGTCAAGGGGGATTCCAATAATCAGTGGGCAATCCGCGGCGGCGATGCCACATCCGGCTCGCTGTCGACCTTCTATAGCGGCGCACGTCCAAGCTCCCCTGGCTACAACCCAATGAGCAAAGAGGGTTCCATTGTTCTTGGTGTCGGTGGGGATAATAGTGACTGGGGCCAGGGCACATTCTATGAGGGCGTCATGACCATTGGTTATCCATCTAATGAGACTGAGGACGCGGTGCAAGCCAATATTGTGGCCGCCGGATATGCTGCTACGTCCCTAACTAGCGGTCCAGAGCTCACTGTTAATTCCTCTATCTCACTGCGAGCCACAACATCCTGCTGCACAACACGCTATATTGCCCACACTGGCGACACTGTTAACACCCAGGTTGTCTCGTCCTCAAGTAGCACCTCTCTTAAGAAGCAGGCCAGTTGGACAGTCCGCATTGGCCTTGGCAACAGCGGCTGCTTCTCCTTTGAGTCTAATGACACCCCAGGCAGCTTTATACGCCACTCTAGCTATGAACTCAAGGTCGACGCGAATGACGGGAGCAAAATTTTTGGGGAAGATGCCACGTTCTGCCCACAGGCCGGCCTCAATGGCCAGGGCAACTCTCTGCGATCTTGGAGCTATCCCACCCGCTATTGGCGCCATTACAGCGGAGTGGGCTATATCGCCAGTAATGGTGGTCCTCATAACTTTGATAACGCCAATTTATTCAATGATGATGTGAGTTTCGTGATCAGTGATAGCTTTGCTTAAGTTCTACCTGGTCAAATACTTTCCAAAGTACCAATAGATGCAGGGTACCTTACTTTCTATACAAGTTGGTTTCTTCTCTGACCTACCTACTACTATTTCATTAAAAGACAAAAATATATCAATTAACGTACATAGAAACTAACTATATTGAGAATAACTGCATTTATATATACATGTGTTTAACGAAGACTTTCCAGCATTCCATATCTTCCGACATCTAGAGGACTTACCGTCAATTACGCTAAATGTGAAATAAAAACAATATCAGCCATCTCTGTTTTGTGAAGTATTTTATGAGAACAACTTAGCCTAAAGACTAGCAGGGACTTTACTATAGTACGGAGCGATTCTTAAACAAGACCCCGTGAGGACCATGCTCAGCTGATGCTTACATGACCCAGGTAAGATATTATGTATGTGTATGTCTACCCTCTAACGATGCCATATTTTATCCCCGAGGACCTAATACAAATCGCTAACCTCGGAGATAATAGTTGAACAGGCCTGTAAACAGATTTCGCGAATGTATTAGTTGTCGGCAATCGTCGGGTTTTAGGCTATCTTCAGCCTCAGCTCGGACGTAACAATCAGGTATGAGCCCCGCGCGCGGATGTCTATAAAAAGCAGCCGGTTTCCGAATTCCAAATAAAATGCTAATAGTTTCTCATATGTCCTTGATATCTTGATCTTCAAGTTGTGTTGTTCCGAAAGAGGACGACTATCCCATTCCTGAAAACAACCCAATTGTGAAATCTCCAGCAACCTATTTGCCCTAGCAAGGTGACCAGAAGCCCAATTTCTGTCAAAATGTCAGCCGAGAAGATTATCCATTCCACTGCCATGGAGTCTTACATAGAGACTCATCTCGCCCCAGAAGGACCGGGTCTGGTACACGCCCGGGAGCACAGTATCAAGAACGGGATACCAACCATCGCTGTCTCCCCCATCCAGGGAAAATTCCTTTCCTTGCTTGCCACGATGAGTGGTGCGCAGGACGTTTTGGAACTCGGGACTCTTGGGGGCTATTCGAGCATTTGTTTTGCCCAGGCAATCAAAGAGCGTGGAGGGAAACTGACAAGCATCGATATTTCTAGCGATCGACGTGAAGTCGCTATACAAAACTTGCAGTTTGCCGGTATCAAGGTGCCCGATGAGACCGATTTGCTTCTTGGGGCTGCTCTAGATATACTCCCACAACTTGCCGACGAAATTGATACTGGAGCCCGCGGAGCATTTGATTTTGTGTTCATTGATGCCGATTGGGAGAATCAGTGGGAATATTTCGACTTCGCCGTCAAAATTTCGAAAGGCAAAGGCAGCGTGATTTATGTAGACAATGTGGTGAGACAAATTCTTGAGGCGGGCATAATTGGACCTGAAACGAGGGACGAAAAGGTGACACCGCTGGTAGAAATGGCTGGGCAAGATGACAGAGTGGATGCGGTCGTTATGCAAACCGTTGGTGCAAAAAGCTACGATGGATTTTTAATGGCTGTTGTGAAGTGAATAAATGTGCAAGCTGTTTCGGATAGCTTGTGGTTTCTTTACCTCGACATGTGGAAGAATTAACATCGAAATTGACGAGTATGAAAACAAGGTATATATTTACAACCCAAAGCCGAGCAAAGCCGAGCAAGTCCGAGGTGCGCAGCGAGTCAACAAGCAAGTGTCGCATGCAATAGTAGATGCTGTTCATCGGCTTCAGCAGTCCAGCGGCGGCAGAGCACTTGAATCTTAATCTTGAATAAGTATGACTTCCAGTACAGAGTAATACACTTGATTGCCCACCCAAATGGCGATGCCCCACTTTTCTTCGATGTTTCTGGTGTTCCGATCGACTCCTTTCAATCTTCAACAATACATTAAACCTCGTCGCGATTGCTACCATGGCCACTCTTCCGTCGGGTCTCTCGGTGCAAAAAGGACGGCCTGCAGAGAACCTCAAGGTGCTGTCATGTGTAGTATGCCGACGGAGAAAATTGAAATGTGACCGCAGGGACCCGTGCTCGCGATGCATAAAGTCTAGTGTTGAATGTATTTATCCAGAGCCAGTGCGATCGCGTCACCAGCGCAAACCGGAGCTAGTTTTGATAACGCGGCTGAAACATTACGAAAATCTCCTCAGAAAGAACGGGATTGATCCAGACACTATTGATAGCGACAGCTGTGACGACGGTGTTTCAATTGAGGACGAAGCAGAAACGGCCCTCAATACCGACCCTTCTGATGCTAACATCCAAGCCACAGAGGGACAATTTCTGTCGAAAGGAGGCAAATCCATTTACTTTGACAAGTAAGGCACTTCAATACCGAGGTTTCCAACCGCAAATTAACCACCGACGAAAACAGCAATGTCTGGAGAAACTTTGGCAGGGATGTACGTTTCGTACATTTCTTTTTCGTTTGTTTCATCGCTGATGTGAAGTATAGCTGTGCGACACCGATTCGTTATTAGATGATATTGAAGATTATAACATGGCTCATCATTTGTCAACAGACCAGTGGGGACTTTCTTTGAATTTTGATCGGCTACTTTTAGCACCCCCCTCTACATCTTCTTTGGCTGGTCTACACCCCAACTCCGTCCAGTCGTTTAAACTGTGGAATATATTTCTCGAAAATATCAATCCACTAACGAAAATAATTCACGCTCCGTCCGTGCAGAACCAAATTATGGAAGTGATTGGTGATATCGACTCAGTTGGAAAAGGCTTTGAAGCACTTCTCTTCGCTATATACTGCTGTGCGATCAACTCTATGACTGAAGATGAAGTTAGGTCCGAGCTTAACACGGAGAAGACGATATTATGGAACAGATGTCGAATTGGCGCCCAACAGGCTCTAATCAATGCGAGGTTTACGGCAACAACAGATTTATTGGTGCTACAAGCTTTGCTTCTTTTTATTGTACGCTTCAACGAAGGATTCAAATATGTCGTTTCGTGTCTAACAGGGGCCTGGATAGATCTCAATCCGAGAGGATTGCCACCAAAGAAGCCTATGGTGTCTCAGTGGTGTTGCCATTCGGATAGCCCATCAGCTTGGACTTCACCGTGATGGATCCGGCCTTGGAATGTCTTTGTTCGAGACAGAAATGCGACGTCGTGTTTGGTGGCAATTGACAGTCACCGACAGGCTAGTTGCACGTCTATGTGGTTCATTGCCTGCTCCACTGCCGCAATCCGATACACGACTTCCGACAATTGTCAATGATGCAGAGTTGCATCCGGATATGAAAGAAAGTGTAGCTGATAGCACTGGCGCAACGGAAATGATATTTTGCCAAGTGCGATACGAATTCAATGCCTGGTTTCAGCGTCAAGATGATGGGAAAATAGCAAAAAACGGAGAGGATCCCTGGCGACTTCTCGCCGCGCTTGGTCAGAAAATGTCGGAAAACACCGTGGCGGAGCTAGAAAGAACACTCACTGAAAAGATTATTGAAAAATGCGACTCATCCATCCCGGTGCACCTCCTTGCCATAACATCTGCGCGATCAACCATAGCTTTAGTGAGATTAATGGCACTTGACCCTTTTCATTCCATGGGGCGAGGTAAACCATTATCACAGTCTGAGAGAGACAAGATATTCGATGCATCTCTTGAGCTTGCAAAGTTTTCGACGGATATTCGCTCTATGAAATTTCTGAAACGTTTTTCGTGGCATCTCGACTACTTTTTTCCATGGCCGGCGCTGTTATATGCGCTGTCGGAACTCCAATATCGACCCATTGGAGAATCTACAACGCAGGCCTGGTTCTATCTTGGCTCATTATATTCAAGACACCATGCACGACTGATCTCTCGCGCCCGAGGCCCGCTTCATGTTATAATATCAAAATTCGCTGTTAAAGCATGGGACGTTCACAAAGCGCAGTACGAGCAACAGGGGCTGTCTGTCCCACCGCAGCCTGAAATAGTCACCATTGCTTCAGCAATTAACAATCAGGGAGTAGCTGCGAAGGGAGATAACCAGGAGTCTTACAGTCAAAACCCTATCGCACAGGGCTTCAATTTAAATGAACGGCATCACGAGCTCAACACACCAATGCGACCAAATGAAGATGGTCAAGATTTGCTCGCCGACTTCTTTGATCAAACGGCACCACTAGATGAGATTCCAATGGATTGGGGTACCTTGGATGGCATAATGCTTCAAGAGCCACAGGATTTTAACATGCCCGCCTATCTTTAAAACCACCAGAAAAAACACCGACCATGTGTCTGTCATTCTGTGGGTTATATTTTTATATTATGAACCTTTATGTATGACCCATCTTGAATAAGAAATACCAGCCGATGAGAGACTTGCTGAGATTGGGTCAAATTAGCCGAGCTTTTAATTTGTTATTCTTCCTAGAATCTCGGATCGAACTGATAAAATGCCATGGCGCAGGATAATAGGACGTTTCTATTTTAACTTTAGACATACAGCAGCGAACAACAATGACGATAATCCAGCGGGTCCTCTGGCCGATACCGTCTGAGCCCCCTTTTTGGGAGCAACACATGGAGAAGGCTCCCAGTCAGTCTGGGGTAATTTATTCAAACTTGGGGATGTGCGGGGAGGATGGAGACGCCAAGCACGCGGCCATCAAACCAGCGTTCGAGCATCGCCGGATCCGAGCTCGAATCCCCAGGACGATCCAAGCGCTAATATGTCGGATCCGATGCAAGGGCGGGGAAGTTGAGCAAGTTCCATAGCTGTCGGTTCGTATAAGTAACGCCCGATGTTCCTGACAAGTTGATCTTCTACAGCGCTGTACCATTGTTTGTTCCATAGCCCGCTTGCGCCGCAGGATTCTCGTTCAACATGACGGACTCTTCGCACCCAAATAATGTCGTCGAGGACGAGAAGCTAGCACAGTTGCGGAATGAGGATGTTGAACACACAAGCAACACACTGCCCAATGTTGACGAGAAGAAGACCTTGCGCAAGATGGATATTCGCCTTCTCCCCATGCTATCTGTTTTATACCTGCTGTGTTTTCTCGACCGGGGTAACATTGGCAATGCGAAGATTGAAGGCCTTCCTGAAGAGCTCGGGCTGACAAGCTCGCAGTACAATCTGTGCTGTCTGTCCATCATTTTGTCTCCACCGTCACTCTTGTGTGAGACTCGAGGCTAAATTATTCCAAATACGTAGTAACCGTGTTCTTTTTTACGTATGCCGCCTTCGAAGTTCCATCAAACCTGCTTTTGAAGCGACTCCGACCGTCTATCTGGCTGCCGGCTATCA
Organism: Talaromyces wortmannii; assembly: GCA_001939245.1. Taxonomy (NCBI): domain Eukaryota; kingdom Fungi; phylum Ascomycota; class Eurotiomycetes; order Eurotiales; family Trichocomaceae; genus Talaromyces; species Talaromyces wortmannii. The sequence continues at coordinate 1,106,367 of MJVA01000858.1, forward strand.
TGGTGGCTTGGGGAATTGTTATGGTGAGAAGAGCGAAATACCGATTGAAAAGGATTTGGGAGCTCTAACACTACTCGGTTCAGACCTTGATGGGCGTCGTTAAAAATTATGCCGGACTGTTGACGGCGAGATTATTCCTCGGAGTCGCAGGTATGAACTACACAGCGAAGAATGGCGACTCGTCTCGGCTGCTAAAAACCTACAATAGAATCCGGTCTTTACCCTGGGGTTGCATTTTACATAACTATGTGGTACTGTCGCCATGAAGCACAATATCGGCAAGCGCTGTTTTTCAGCTCTGCCAGTATTGCTGGTGCTTTTTCCGGGCTTCTCGCTTTTGCTATTGCAGTAAGTCTCTATTCTTTCTTTTTCTCACCTCCTAGGGTATTCAAGGTCGAATTCCCGAAACTAACTTGGTGTAGAAAATGGACGGCGTTGGAGGATACTCCGGCTGGCGATGGATTTTCATCCTTGAAGGTCTAGCCACGGTGGTGGTCGGTTTTATTTCATTTTTTTTGATCCATGACTACCCAGAGACCGCTTCCTTTTTAACAAAAGACGAACGAGAATGGGTGATTACTCGTTTAAGAAACCAGAATGTAGATATTCGTGGGAACCAGGTGCCTGAGGAAGAAAACTTCTCTTGGAGGTACGTCCGGGCTGCTTTTACAGACTGGCAGATTTACCTTGCCCTCATAAGTAAGTTTATCAACCCTACTTGATTGGACTATTACACATACTTATCAATCAACAGTGTACTGGGGTGTCGTATGCCCGCTGTATGGGATTTCATTTTTTCTCCCGACCATCATCAAAAGTTTGGGATATTCTTCCTCCACAGCTCAGCTTCTGACGGTATGTCACCTATTATTTCACCTTTTCTTTCTTTCTTTCTATTTTATCGGAAAATGTCGAGACTCTGTCGCTAAGAAAGTAATCTAAACACAGCTCCCCATATATATCACGTCGGCCATTGTCTCTGTCATCGCCGCATTTTACTCGGATCGAGCTGGACAACGATCGCCTTTTATTTTCGGATTTTTCATCTGCATCATCTCAGGTTTTGTTATCTGCATCGCTGCTTCGGGTAGAGGAGTACCCGGAGTAGTCTATTTTGGCACATTTTTAGCTGTTGTCGGTATGTGTTTCGTCCGGTCTATTTACCCATGAAATTACTTGAAGCTAAGTAATTACTTTGTAGGAATCTATCCAGCTTTTCCCGGAAACATCACCTGGCTTAGCAACAACCTGGCAGGTGGATACAAACGCGCAGCGGGGATGGCCATTCACATTGGCATTGGCAACCTCGGCGGTGGTAATTATTCGCTCTCTATCAATGTGAAGACACGAAGACTAAAATCAATCACAGCCATGGCCTCCAACTTTTATCGCACACAAGACAGCCCCAAGTACACCCTGGGCCATGCCTTGGAACTGGGATTTGCTGTTGCCGGTGCGCTCGCGGTGCTCGTTCTCCGAATGTCATATCAAAAAGTTAACTTAAAGAGAGAAAAAGCCTTGGCAGATATAAATGCTAATACCGCATCACCTGAGGCTGAATCCGGTGGGGAGGGGGATCGGAGCTTGACGTTCCGATACATTCTATAGCTTGTTCTCTAAGATCTAGATATCACGTAGATGACGAGAGGCCTATCCTCCTGGAAGCACCATGCTCATACGTACCATACAGTTGGATAGTTCAGATTAATGTAAATGTAAATTGTTTTCCCATGTAAGCGATTCTTCTTTAAGATAAATCGTGGAATATAGTCGTTAGTTGAGGTGATAACGAGCGTACAACCAAAGGTGACGATTATCTGCGTCCTTTGCATCTCAAACGTGGTGATCATGAGCACTTTTTGACCTTGATCAAATGCAATGCCAATCAGGCAAGCAACAGATGCACGGCCACTGTGATGTTTATTATCCGCTAGCTATTCTGCATGGTACACTTGCCATTGTTTACTACTGATGTGTCTTGCTCCGTGGATTTCCCATACTTTGAGGCGTGCTGGCATTTAAGTCTTATAGATGGCCTAAAGTCGTAGTTCCAGCAGAATAAGAGCCGCCGATGTACAGACTATTCATCGATCGTCCTTGTTGAGCCCAGGAAAGAAGCTATATCAAGTGTTCTATTTATGGATACTGCCACTTTACACGCAAGTCTTTTCGGAATGGATTTAAAGTCTGAGATGATATTCCGACCACCGCATGATATTATCTCAATCATCAGTTAATGATCTACCGCGTAGATTGATATTGAGATGTCTTGATTGGTCCTCACGTCATAGGAGCGCATAAGGAAAACCACAGTGCCACAAAGTCACGGTATTATTACATGGTGACATTGAGGTACTAGTATCTTCAAATTGCGATGTACACTCGCCGATTGTGAGTTGGCAGTTCCTCAGCATGTGCATTAGGTCAGAGTTCACAATGGTGGCATCTATTTTGAATGCGGTGTTTACGCGCAGAGTGCTAATTTGACTTGTTGCATGATCTACTCTGAGTTGATAAACTTCTTTACTCATAACTATTCTCCTCGTGTCCGACGGCCACGGCAGAGGATATCAATGTGAAGCTGGTACCACCAAGCGCCTGTGTTTGAGGCCGAGAAGGAATACGCAGCCCGCAGTGAGTACAATCGTTGTCCTTGCTGCTTGTATACAAATGTTTTAACGCGATGCGATGCCTACACGCATAAATTTCTCTCTCTCCATTTAAGTTTCTTGATGTCCCCCCACAATCTTTTTACCTGAATTTCTTCTTACGTACGGATCACAGGTTCGTCAAAGTTCAGGCTAGTTCGTGCCCTCGATCGCTCCATATCTTGGCAGCTCCCTCCTTTCCTCCCACGCTCTCTTTTTCTGCCATCCGCAACCGTTGAAAAAAGTTACACGGGCGTGGCTAGAACATGATACTAACTCCAGTAGGTGATCGCGTGACTCCACTGTACAATAGTACCGGCCAACGATCTTTCTCTAGATGCTGGTTTCTGACATGTGAAGATCGAGGTGTGGGTCAGGCAAGAAACATGAATGTCACTGGTGTGTAGCCCCCGCCAGTCTTATCGCGATGCTCGTTTTTGTTGGGAAGAGCATTTAGCTGTCGGATTTAGTCATAAATACGCCTCCCATGTGTTCCTCACGGCGGTTGTTCTCGGCATAAAACGTGTCAAAACGGCCGACATACATACAACAGTGTGATGCGCCAAAAAATTTAAAGAAAAAAAAAGAAACGAAAAAAGAAAAAGAAAAAGCTTCGATTGGGCTTCGTTGGGAAAAGCCTCGAGCTAGCTCTGATAACGTCATTCGGAGCGCCTCTCATTCGTTCTCGCAGCGTGGATTGTCCCTTGGCCGGCTGTGATTCGTGTTCCCGTAATTATTATCAGCACGTCGTCCTGTTTTGTGCTTCGACTCAACAAACACTCAGCCGCGTGGGGAGCAGACCTCATTAGTTAAAATTCAGCAGTAGTGATTGTAATACGTAACTAGTAGGTGTTGCACCGTGACCGCGCTGAGCGCGCTCATTGCCCACTTCTCCTGGTACCCACTCGCAGTCCGAGTTCCCCTGACCAGGTCCTGGTGAACCTCTTTGATAATGATAGCCATAATATATGTATGCCCGACCCCTCGACTTGCACGTCCCGCGCTGGAGTTCCATCATTTGAACTTCTATCACGCGGCCATCCAGAGAAATGTCCGTGATTGACACCACCAAAGACTTGTCGGCGCTCTTCAGAAAGCAGGCACAGGCTACTCCAGATGCCGTCGCGCTGGAAGACGACAGCAGTATTAGGTATACATACAGAGAACTAGACTCTCAAGCCGACGAACTTGCGCAGCGACTACGCCAGTATGGCGTCGGCCGAGACACGCTCGTTGGTGTGTTGCTGCCACGCAGTGCTTACTACGTCCTAGCATGTCTCGCCATTCTCCGAGCAGGCGGCGCATTTCTCGTCCTGGAGCTGGCTTATCCGCCAGATCTTTTGGCTGATGTACTAGAAGATGCGAATCCCGCTGTGGTGATAACCACAAAGTCCGAAACGGGCAAAATCCGGTCTAGTGTGCCACTGATCTCACTGGATGACCCTGTTATAGGGGCCGACAGCATCGGCTCCGAACCTGGCCCTCTTCCAGGTGACGAGGACCTGGACCGACTGGCTTTTGTGGCATATTCCTCTGGGACGACCGGAAAGCCCAAGGGAATTGCCAACCCACATCGAGCCCCTGTGCTCTCGTACGACTCAAGGTTCTCCCTGTCCAACCTCCACCCGGGAGACCGTGTTGCGTGTAATGTGTTCTTCATCTGGGAAATATTGCGCCCCCTGTTGCGAGGAGCCACCGTTGTCGTTGTACCGGACGAAGTAAGCTATGACCCGACTGCTCTCGTCGACTTGCTCGTCTCTAGGCAGATCACCGAAACTTTGATGACACCTACGCTGCTAGCAACAGTGCTCTCATGCCATCCAAATATCGGATCCCGTTTGACAGGCCTACGAACTCTGTGGCTCAACGGCGAAGTTGTCTCCACAGATTTAGCCCGTAGAGCGATTGGAGCGCTGCCTAATGCCCGTTTACTCAACTGTTACAGTGCTTGCGAGACCCATGAGATTGCTTGTGGCGATATACGTGACATGTTCGACAGCGAGGCTGCGTACTGTCCAGTTGGTCCACCGCTAGATCCTGCACACACTTATATACTTGATGAAGCTGGCCACAAAGTAGCTGATGGGCTCAGTGGAGAGATTTTTGTCGGTGGCCAATTGCTCGCTCGCGAGTACCTGAACCGCCCAGAAACTACAGCCAAGGCTTTCACCAAGGATCCGTTTGATCAGACAAACTCCGCGGCACGCATGTACAGAACCGGAGACCTAGGGCGGATGCTGCCCTCCGGTTTTCTTGAGATTACCGGCCGCATCGGGTCAATGATCAAACTGCGCGGGTATTCAGTCGTACCGGGCAAGGTAGAGAACGCGATAGTCAAGCACCTAGCCGTCAGAAATTGTTGCGTGACCGCGCATGGTGAAGGATTGGATAGGCAACTGGTAGCTTACATTGTTCGAGACGAAGTTGGAACGTCGGTTCATCGCCCCGAGGTAGATATCAATGAGACCGGTCATAGCCCGGGGTCAAGGCGATCTCTCTCACTATATCTCGCACAATATATGATTCCCGTTCTGTGGGTTGAGTTGGACTATCTTCCCACCCATGGTGTGTCCGGCAAAGTTGATACCAAGAGCCTCCCTCCTCCACCAAGCCCTAGTTCACTCAACGGCAATAGGCAACATGTCGAGAAAGATCCCATTGGATTCAAGGAAATTGCGGCGGTCTGGGCGGCCACGCTGAAAACTTCTCAGGAGCTGCTGAAGACAGAAGACAATTTCTTCGACCTAGGTGGCCAGTCTCTTTTGCTGGCCGACCTGTCTTCTAGAACCTCACGTACATTTGGATTCCGAGTTCCAATAGCTCGACTAGCAGAAAACCCGACTATCAGCGGCCACATCGAAATTATCCGTGCCATCAGGGACGGACATGCTGCAGCAGTACAGGCCGATCTCCCAGCCTTCTTGCGGGCCGATTCCACTCTTGATGATGATATCAGGCCATTGAAAGAGACCAAGTTGTGCCCCATAAACGAAGCAAGCACTGTTCTCTTAACAGGTGTGACAGGGTACTTGGGCGCCTTTCTACTCAGCGACCTCTTAGAAAACACGAAAGCAGACATTATTTGCCTAGTCCGTTTCAATGACCCCGAGGAAGATGATCGAGCCGGAGGTGCGGCGCGCATACGTAGAAATCTCCTCGATATGGGATTATGGCGTGACTCAATCATGGAACGCGTCCAAGTTCTTCCGGGCAATTTGTCTCGCGAAAGATTTGGCCTAGCGCCAGAAGTTTTCGATGACCTTGCCGCCCGTGTGCAGGTTATCGTTCATGCAGCTGCTAGTGTCAACCTCGTATATCCCTATGCAGCTCTCCGCGATGCCAACGTCGGTGGTACGAGAGAGATTCTTCGGCTGGCCTGCAAGAGCGGTGCTACAGTACAGTATGTGTCCACGAACGGAGTACTGCCACCGTCTGGCACAGCCGGGTGGCCCGAAACCACCGTGCTCTCAGTTGAAGAAGTCCCCGACAAGCTTCTCGATGGCTATGGACAAACAAAGTGGGTCGCCGAGCAGCTGGTTCTTGAGGCCGGCCGGCGTCGTCTGCCCGTGAAAATTCACCGGGCTGGCACTATCAGTGGCCACAGCGTTACTGGTGCAGCAAATGCATGGGATTTACTTTCTGCACTGATCGTAGAATCAATAAGGCTGGGATATGCCCCCAAAGTGGATCGCTGGCGCGCGGAAATGACACCAGTTGACTTTGTCAGCAAATCCATCATCCATCTTGCGACGCAAACTTTGGAAGATCAGACAATCTTTCACCTCGGAGACCCCAACCCAGTGAATACGACATCGGTCTTTGACGATTTGAATGGCCTTGGGTATCACACACAACCGGTAGAATGGGACGAATGGGTTGCCCTCTGGAACCAAAAGCGAGGTTCAGCCAAGGGTGGTGATGGCTCATTCACTGTCGACATCATCCGTAGTGGTATGCCAACGGTGGAGTTTCTTCAAGGAATTGTAGTGCTTGACAACACAGCAACTCGACCCTTCCGAATAGCGGTTGAACGGCCGAAAGTTGATATTGATCTTCTAGAGACATATACTCGTCATTGGTTTGCTAGAGGTTGGCTGACCCGGCCACCATCACGGAAGAATGGACTCAGCCGGCCCGTGAAACCAGTTTCAAAGTCTCCATTGAGTGGCCGTGTGGCAGTGATTACTGGTGCATCCTCTGGAATTGGCGCTGCAGTCGCCACTGCTTTAGCCAAACAAGGCTGTCATGTGGCACTTGGGGCGCGGCGGTTGAAAGCACTCGAAGTTGTTAAACTCAAGACCGCGAATTACGACGTCCAGACGATTATCCGACAGACTGATGTCACGAGCAAACCACAGGTTGAAGCCCTCGTTCAAGCAGCCACCGAGGAGCTTGGGCCGGTTGACATCCTGGTATCATGTGCCGGTGTCATGTATTTCACTATGATGGCAAATGTGCAGACCGAAGAATGGGAGCGTACTGTCGATGTTAACTGCAAGGGTCTTTTGAACTGCTTATCCTCCACTGTGCCGAACATGTTATCACGCGGCAGCGGCCACATTGTTGCTATTTCCTCTGACGCCGGCCGCAAAGTTTTCCCCGGGCTAGGCGTCTACTCAGCTAGTAAATTCTTCGTCGAGGCAACGCTCCAGTCGCTGCGTCTGGAGACGGCAGGATTAGGGCTCCGCGTGACTAGCGTGCAGCCTGGAAACACCGCCACGGACTTATTGGGAATGTCGACTGATGTCGAAGCCGTGAAGAAGTACGGGGAACCATCGGGGGCCCAGATCCTTGATCCCGAAGACGTTGCAAACTCCATTGTTTACGCATTATGCCAACCAGCACACGTGGCTGTAAACGAGGTGTTGATTGAACCCAGAGACGAGCCTATCTAACGTGCTGTTACGCGTCAATTATCGCTTGGTGATCATTGATTAGTGGACACCTGAAAACGCATAGTTAGCGGGGTAGATGCAATAATTGACGTGTTTTTTTTTCCTCTATAATATTGGCGTCATGCAAGATCCGAGTTGGCGGCAAGAGAGAGCCAATATTGTCTCAAGCACCTCTCACAACCGGGTACATATGTAGCTAATATTCCTTGTTTATATATATACATCCTCATCGCGCATAAATACCGAACAAAAGTGGGTGCTTGACATAGAAGTTCTCTCTGTGCTCAAAGAATATTTACTCTACACACTTGAACCAGCATGCAGGTCAATTCAATATTCACTTGCAAGGCGATGTAGTTTGTTTCTTTTCGCCTTTCAGTCTAAGTTTTATCACACAGGGCTTTAAACAGTGCTACCGCGAATAAAACCAATTGAAAATTCCTAAATTAGGTCTTCTCTGGCTCCAGCTTGCTCGACATGCTCAGGGTCAGTAGCGTTGGCAACTTTGGTCGCTAAAACGGGCGCTTTTCCCCCAGAAAAGGCATTTTCTCCAGCAAAAACCACGGCAATCTCCTCGATGGTGAGTCCCTTTGTTTCCGGGAACGTGAACCAGATTAAGACGATGTATGCGAGTAGGATGGCAATGTAGACTGCGTAGTATTTCCAATGAATGGCATCCAAAATGATCGGATTGATCCATTGGTTAACAGCATTAGCAGCATTCTGAACCGTGATAAAGATTGCCTGCCCCTTGGCTCGAAGGATGAACGGTAGGATTTCAACAGTGTACATATTGGCAAGTGGAGTCCATGAGAAGACGTAGAATCCGAAGTAAATGAACAGAAACGGAATAACCGCGAGACCCGTCGAAGACTCCCCAGTCGTCGCATATGAGCCAGAAATGCTCATAACAATGACACAGGCGCAAAGCATGCCGAGATTAGATATAAGCCACATGGGACGCCTGCTGATACGGTCACAGTTCAGGCCTGCAGTTGTGGAATGAATCACTTCGGTTCCTTTAGAATTTGGCATTTTGTCTCAACAGAAAGAAAAAAACACTTCCAGTTCCAAACCTGAAGTCCCAGGTTCAGACAAGCCTGGTCGGACGCTGAAGTCATGCCAATCTGAGTCAGAATGGGCGAAAGATAATAGGTAATGATGCCATTTCCGACCCAGTTAGTGCCAATAGCAATCACAACTAGTAGAAAAAGACGATGATGATTCTGCTTTTTTAAAAAGTCCGAATAAGACGTTTGGGCATTTAGTCGCTCGGCCTCGATCCCTTGCATGATTTCGCGATGCTCGAGCTGAACAAGAGGGTCATCAATGACCCCATTTGCATGATATTTTGCCATGATAGTGATCTCCAGTACTTTCCAGCAGGCACGCTCGTTAATAATGGCAACCAAAACAGCACATCTGGCCTTTCTGGGGCGGACACGTCTGAAGACTGCTTGTATCTGGCTGTGTGGAGCTCCGCGAACGCAACGTTTCGTTCGAAGTTGCCAGCTCTGTTCTTCATGTCTGGAAGGGGATTCTCTACTGGCGGGGTGTATATCTCGTACCAGATGCCAACGGGCTGGATCGAGCGTTCGCAATCGCACTTCGTCGTTACAATCAACTACCAGCTTAATATTTTCGGCTTTCCAAATGCTAGAGATCTGACGGATCAGAACCTGGAAATTCTAGATCAGCGAGCCGCGCCTAAGTGGGTGCGGGACAACATAATACAGTTTGGAGGTGATCCTGAGAAAATCACACTCTGGGTCAGTCTGCCGGTTCTATGTCTGCCGACGCTCATGCCCACGCGTTCTACCATGAACCTATCGCCCACGCCTACTTCCTCCAATCAGGAAATGTCTTCACTAGTCCCGCGGTGACTGACTTGACGTACTCGAACTTCAGCTTCATTGCAAAAATATTTGACTGTGAGTTCGACAATGACAGCAATGGGATTGCGGAGCTGGAGTGTATGCGCCAGTGCCGTTCAATGAGGTTGAGAATTCTATCGGGCAGTATTCAGATAGTGGCCAACAGCCTTCACTCAACTTCATACCTGTAGTAGATGAGTATATCATTTTCTCAGACTACGCAGCTCGTGCGCGCGCTGGCCAAGTCGCTAATCTATCCCCTCCAGTACTGCGAACGAGATGTCTTCAATGATCCCATTACCTATAAATTTAACGGAGGGTCCAGACCAAACTCTTGTTCTTGCATACGATGTTTCCGAGTGGATATGCCCGACGTACAACTCAACTGTCGAGCGCAATGGGCTACGCATTCCCGTGTTTCGATATCAGCATGCGGGCACATTTCCAAATCTCAACCCATTCAAATGGCTGGGTGCGTATCATGGTAGCGACATACCAATGAATTTTAAAACCTACGGAATCTTAACGACCCTGACAAATACCACTAAATTCGAGATTGAAGTTAGCCAGAAGATGCAAGATCACATCCTTACGTTCGCAAAAGATCCTTACCACGGCCCGCAGAAAATAGGCTAGAAACCAACAAGTCCCTGCAATAGTTCTAGTGGAGAGCTTATTCGCTTTGGAGCCAATGGTAACGTGATTCAGTATATCAGTGCCATTGAAGTAGATGGTACCTGTCAGGGAGTCGGAACTTATGACGCGTTTCCTTGAGCAGGGCTGGTATGTAATACCGAAGCTGACCTTGAATGCTAATGCACAAGGATAGAGCCACATATAACCTATAACATTTGAAGATATGGCAATTTGAAACTACATGTATATCAGGTGCTAGGACAGAATATATCGAACTGACATATTTACTGTATTGATAGCCTGTGGAGATTAGTCGAATATACATGTGTGGGATATCCACAATAACTATTTTTTTTTTGGCAACGTCACCTATTTCTTACCCATGTAGGGTCACAATCACTATCACGTTTCTATTTAAATTAAAATTATGACCGAACCAATATGGAGGAATTCGTGAAGCAAAGTAGTACCTTAGTTCGGAGTGTATTGTTCCATATCAGCTGCAAGTCTAGACGGCAATCTGGCGTTGGCCATGTGCAGGGTCCAGGTTTCCAAGGTCCGAGAAAATTACCAGGTTATTAAGTAGCGCATCAGAACAGCTGTTATAGTTACATGTGCCATTGAAAGCGAAACGCTGGTTAGTTTATTATGAATGAGAGCAAAAAAAAAAAAAAAAAAAGGCAGTAATATGAACAATATCGTTATTAGCATTTAGGAATAAAAACTGACGACTCACTTTTGAACTTCTCAAGATCTGGGAGTTTTATTGCTAAAAGTGTTGTTTTTTGTTGGTTTTTATTAATTCAATGTTGGCTTGGTGTTATTTGTTGTTCCTAACAGCTAACTGATAATTAAAGCTATACTTTGTTCTGCGATGATATATTAAGGTTTCGCTCAGCATGGAATGCATTAACTAAACATGTCCCGCGCTTACGTATTACCCCGTGCATTCCCAAGCATCCAAGATGATACAGAGCTCTATGAATACCCGCGTCTCGTTGAAAACTTGAATGTTGGAATGTTGGAAGAATTTCCGTACGCACTTTTGTAACCAGCACTCTAGTCCACCCCCAAGGTCAGTCTTTTGTTATATCTATGGTTAATTGTAGTCGTTTAGGTCGATTAGCCTGGAACAAATATTGTTTTTATTTGAAAATGAAAAGCCTGAAGAAAAAGAAAAAAAAGGTGCTACCGGGGTATATTCCTCAAGTGCTGCTTAGGTAGACACATCAATGGGTGATTCATCATAGCATGTTCAAGTATCTAAATCACCACGTGCAGGTGGCGTATACCAGCGCGCATTCACTAGTACTGAGATACGGAGGTGTGCGTCAAAAGTCCTGCCAGTGGAGAAATTATTAGTGCGTACACTGAGAATAAATTTCTTTTCTAAATACATACAATTACATATTATTTCAGTAGCAACTATATATATATTATTTCTATCTAATAATCTACTTAATAATTTAGATATTAAAGTAGATTTCTATTTACTAGTACGTAGTGTAACTAGAAATATTAATACACTAGGATTCAATAGTGGATGTCTCCACTGGCAAGACTTTTGACGTACACCTCCGTAGACAAAAGGAACCAACCGGTCCCCACACGAATTTCGGAGCCGTGCGTATGCTATGATCTCAATTGGCTACCTCGTAGTCTATATTGCGTAGAGAGACCCACATAATTGTATGGTGAATCGATTTTATTCGTCGAAGCGTGGACATTCAACAAACTAAAAAATGGGCTGAAGTTTGGCAATCCTGTCACTTCTGATTGGCAGACGCGAGGGCTCCTACTTAGCCGTAAAGAGCAGGCTTACATGATTGTTTTTATCAAGATACCTGTTGCAGTGGGGTCAAGCAGGGTATAAAGAGGGCTGAAATTATCCCTCTCCCGACTACATTTATCCCTTCAAAACATCAAAATTAACCCCTTCTAGTTCTAACTGCAACCATGGCGAGTGTACTCGCCGATCTAACTTCTACCCTGACGTCTGCTCTGTCAAACCTCCCGCCGCCAGACAAGATCCAAGATGCCGAGCGCATGCAGCTTTTAGGAGTCCTCAGTCAACTCCAAGCGGCACTAGAGCCTCCTCAATTGCCTATCCAACGATTTTGTTTCTCGGTATGCTCCTCTGGACTTGGCCAACCTATGTTATTTTCCACACCGAGAAGATCACTAATATGACCTTGGGTAGCACTACGGTATTGTTGTAATTCGCATAGCCCAGGGAATGGGTATATTTGATGTGTTCGTTGAATCTCAAGGTTCGGAGATGTCGCTAAAAGAGTTGTCCTCCAAAGTCAAAGGGGACGAGAAGCTTTTGAGTAGTACCCTTATTCTGATGTTGAATGTTGATTATGCTGACTATTTTGTAGAGCGTGTCATGCGTTTCCTGTCTGCTCATCAAATCGTCAAACAAACCGCGACTGAATCATATAAGCCTCTGCTACTGGCAATGGCGTTTGGAAACGGGTCGGGTCCCGGGGACATGATCAAGCACTTGTATGTAATCGAGCTTGTCTTAATGGTCGAATTATAACTCACATTGTTTGTAGCCATAACAATATGCAAATAACTGCGAAGCTATTCGACTACTTCGAGTTGAATGGCTACAAGAACCCGGAAGACGCATACGACGCCCCATTTCAGCTCGCCTACAACACCAAGAGCCATTACTTTGAATGGCTGAGTCAGAATCCCCCAAAACAACAGGTCTTCAACTCGGTCATGACACACAGCCAACAGCATCGCGGTGCAGACTGGTTCGATATCTATCCGGTACAGGAAAAACTACGCGATTCCTCAGATCGGGTGTTGTTGGTTGATATTGGCGGCGGCGTGGGCCACGATCTCGTGGCCTTTAAGAAGCGATTCCCAGACCTTCCGGGGAAGCTCGTTCTTCAGGACCTCCCTCAGGTGATTGACAGGATCAAGGAGCCTCTTCCAGAAGGGATTACAGCTATGAGCCACAGCATGTTCGAGCCACAACCTATCCGCGGTGCCAGGGCGTACTATATGAGAACTGTCTTGCACGATTTCCCAGATAAGCAAGCGCTTGAAGTTCTCGCACGCATCCGGGAGGCCATGACAGAGACCTCTGTCTTGTTCATCCACGAGCATACAATGACTGACGGTCTCGATGTCCCACCGATCACGGCGACACTCGACATTCACATGATGGAAGTATTCTCCTCTCTGGAACGAACTGAAAGAGAATGGGTTGCTCTCCTAGAAAAAGCTGGATTCAGGATGGTTAAGGTCTGGAATGAGACCTCAGCTGGACAACCTACTGCACTCTTCGAGGCTATTTTGCACTGAAGCCACGATTATTGTTGAGGGACGAGCGGTAGGATCAAGTCGGGCCAAATATTGTCATGGTTTACAGAGAGGAGCCGCATAGACAAGGACGAGAGTGACAGGCTACCTCTAGATCTAAATATTCCTGTCATAGACAATCTCTGAAGTAAATCAGTTCCGTGAATGAACGACCAATTCATCGCCAGTTGCGTCGACATCAACGTGTCAAACAGAAACCTGGAAAGCTCTTCCTCCGTGTCGGCGTCTATGATCGACCTCTCTAACTGACCACGGACTCGTAATTCTGCCTTCAAACTTTCTAAAGCCGTAGAAACAACGAGGTTAGAATTAATGATCCCCTCACAGTGCGGCCAGGTCTGCAAAGTGTGGATTGCCTGCAAGCGTACTGAATAATCTGGACACTCCGAGGCGACCACCCATAAACCCGGGATGACGCCGTAATCCAAAGTGAATGTTGGGCGATCAGAAAACTTGGCTAGAAGCGCTTCATGTGCCGACAACAGGGTGATGTATTCTGGTGTCAAGCTTTGAGGCACTGGCCCTTTAATGAGACAGGTCTTCAGACTGAGGATCTGCCCAAGACTCTGGAGTTGAAGTACATCAACGCCTCGCTGGTCACGGCCACTTAGGGTATGATAGAAGTCGTGATAAAATATCCGGAAATGGTGTTGGAACCTATAATTTAGAGACAGAATCTGTTGCTGGTTCTGGAATAGGTCAGTGTATTCTCCTGCAATTTCAACAGCGGAGAGCGGCCAGCATCGGGCGAGAAAAGGGATGCCCAAATTCAAGAGGAGAGTCACACTTCGGTGCACGTCTGCCACATTGTGCATGTTCAAAAAAACATCCGGATTATTCAACTCATTATCAATTCCAACATAGGTAAATAAGAATGGCGTGCCCGGCCCGAAATGGGCGGATTCGATGTCAAGTCGTTCAAAGGTCCGGACCAGAGAATCGTCTAGACTCATCATTCGATGTTCCTCCTGTGTCTCTTTGAGGATGCGAAGCCCACCGTGCAGATGTTTGAAGGCATCATCATACCGTCCAAGTAACAAATCGGACATGACAAAAAGCAAGCAGCATACCAACATAATTCCCCGGAACTTGGGATCTTTCGAGGCCTGGCGTTGGATAAGGTAAGCATAAGCTCGCGAGGCTTGCTCAAGTGCGAAGCGATGGCAGGCTCGCTGGAGGTTTTCTCCAGACAAGCGCATTTTGTTCGCGTTCGAGTCTTCGTGAAGGGCGCCGAGCATATTGGCGGCATGGTACACAGCAGGGTCAACATGACTAATCTGTAAGATAATTTTCTGCCAGAGAAGAGAGTCAAAGAAGGCTCCCAGGCCTGGAATGGAGTAATGTCGAAAGTACGAAAAGCATCGACGCTCGTCGCTCGTAGTCACCCACCCCGGGTGAGGGTCTATCTGGATAAATGCGAGAGCCAGCTTCTTGACGGGTAAGCGATGCAGATCATAGCCATCGCACGTACGGCCGGTAGATGTGCAGTTGTTACATGCTCCGGGGCTTTCGTCGCACTTGACGTGCCGAACGCTGCGTAACTCACTAGTCACTATTGGACTTGCTGCATTTGACCCCAAAGGGAGCCAGAAAGCCCTAGGATTAGGGAGGAAATACGCACCGGCATGTGCGGCAACCCTTCAGGGACCGCGTACTACATTTCCTGCGTCGCTTTTTACATAGCATCATGGATAAGCTATGTGACGGGCTGAGTGTTGGCGACGGGATTAAGAAAGGATTGACAAAATCGTTGTGGCTGAGAAGGCACCAGCTTGAGGCTAAATGCTCCCAAATGGACTGGGGTTCTATAGTGAGAGTCCCGGACACACTTCAATGCACATCTTTATCCAAAACTCGATGTCTTGAGGAGTCCACAGATCTTTTTGAATCCATGTCGAATTTTATCTCAGTTCTCAGACCAACTAATTAATAATTATTACAAGCGATTTCAAACCAAGCCATGATGAAAGCGAATTAGTGCGAGGGTTCTGCGGACTCCTAACCCAATCAGCAGCCAGGACCCACAGCTGTCATACCCTAGGCCCAAAAGAGAAGGTCGTTTTTCGTCTTTCGAGGAGAATATCTGCGGTATTGAAGACGAAAGCCTCTTCCCTGTTCACAATGTCCTTTATGCAACAATCCCGGAGTGGCCGTTGTTGGGTGACCTGCAAAAGGCGGTTTGTATGTCTTGAGAGACTATCTGGCTCCTGGCTGCGTGTGAGCTATGTTTCCTTCGTGTCAGTCGCTTCGAGGATATGTAGTACATATGTAAGACAAGGGATGAGAAAAAAGAAAACCCAACAGCATTTGATGCTCAATTTATATAGTAACATATTTTAGTTAAATAATATACTTATATAGATATACATATATTGTTAAATATTGTTAGTAGAACTTAGTAATATCAATTGATGTCTGGTAGGGAGTACTAACAACAAAATATTATACATTCAAAAATCCATATGTAGCTATGAACCACATGTGCATAAAATTACTGTATAAAATAAATACATATTTATTATAATAAAGTCCATATCTCCTTCTTCATATTTCTGGTATCTCAGCCATCTCGTTGTAGAGCTTTCCCGTAGACATATTTTTCCCGCAGACGATAACTTGCATCTTGAAATCACTTTGATAGAGATCAGACTTTTCCGAATCTTCGATATCTAAGGGCATAATAAGCAACACATGACGCTTATTTTGCCTTTGATTCAATATAAAACGGATCACCCGTTTTATTATTCCAAACGGTAACCCGCTTTCTAGTGGGATCCCGTAATCTTCGACATTGCGTATCCAGGCCTCAATCCAAGACGCCACATCTGCACGCGGACAAACAGCCATGCATGCCGTGAGAATAGACAAAATCCCGGCGTTGAAGGTGCTTTTGTAGATACAGTCTGTAATGTCAAGCCCTTGAGTGATACGCAAAATAAGCTCTGCCCATGGACAATCTTTGCGCGTGAAGGTGGGTTCAATGAATGTCTGGCTTTCTAGTCGATCCATTACATCCTCAGAACATAGCATTTGTGCATGTGCATAGTAGGCATAGTTCATTGCGGTCTCGAACGAGTGAAATTTTAGAGGGAGTATATCAAGGTCGGTCGTTGACTGCCCGAGCAGGTCCTTGCGTTGTGATACGTAGCTGTCTATAGGGAGCTCGCACAGATCCAGGCTAGAATGCCACTTATCTAATCTTGCACGCTCCTTTGCTAGGGAATCTCGATATGATTCGTCGATACTGTCTAGTTGGGATACTGACTCTTGCCGTGATTTGGGAAGTGACATCTGCGTAAGGACATGGTCAAACGGGGCCTTGTTATTGGGATTGCAATTGTCTCCTCGTGCGACACACCAGTCGAGTACGATCTTTCGACTTAGCAATTTACAATCACACATCATGATCATTATGGAATCATTATGTGACCCCCCGTTTTCTATCATGCGGTTTAGTGGGAACGTGTCGATAGTGTCAGCAGGCTTTGTTGACCTGTATCCTCCTAGGTACCGATTCACAAACTGCGAACGGAGGTTCATCCAAGTGCATAATATCTTTTGCCCGGTAGGATCGGTCTTGATTTCCTCGTGGTTAGCGGACAAGAACTGGTCAATCACAGTCATGTGCCCAATGCCGCCAGTAAAGGATCCAGAGTCTAGTTCGAAGTAATAGGATAGAAGCAGTGCTGCTAGGACGTGAAGTGGATTCGTCTGGGTAATTTCAAGTGACTTCCCAATGCCTTGTATACCTTTGTTGTAGTATTGTAAACTCTGATATTGATGTTCCTTCTGTGGTATATAGCAGGACTTTCGGCTTCTATGCGCTTTGCGAATCACCAAGGATTCGAGGTGAGCCACATAGGCTGCTGTAATCGCTAGAACTGAGTTTTTAAGTGGCGGAAATTCTGGCATATCTCTGGTCATGTCATAAAAGACTGGGGGCAATAGAGGCGCAACGACATTGTGCCATTGTGTTAAATATAGTTCGCTAAGAGATTGTGTGTTGTTCATATGAGTGAGTGGAAATGATTGGTAAATATTATTGTTGCAATTGTCGAGTATATTATCTGAGATGCCTGGAATTTGAAGACTGTCTGCGCCTCTGCTGGGGGTTGTTGAGTCGTCTGGAAACAAGTTGATCCTGCTAGGTGAACTAGCCGTCCGCTGAACAGCGAGATTGGATTCGGAATGATGAAAAAAACCCGAGTTCTCGAATGTGTCGAGAAAAACGTGGTTAAAAGGAGAAAATTGCGTCGGGCCGTTGTCATCTAACTGGACTTGAGATCCTGATGAGGACGTTTCCCCTATGGACGCTGAGTTGCTGTGTTCCAAGGTCCCGACTATTGACGCAACCGGCAGATCCTTCGCACTGTCGGATCCCGCAGTCGACCTTAAGCCTGCAGAGGATTCTAACCGACCGGAATCTCTAGGAAGGTTGGGGGATGATGGTTGTTGAGGCGGAGAACTTGTCCCCGGCACCACCGTTGTCGCCCACTGGATGGTCTCGAAGGTCTTGGGATCAGCGAACTTATACCGTGGTGCATAGCCCTCGCAGCAAAGGCCCAGCTGGCCACAGGTTTGACATCCTGGCTTTGCTTCATCACACTGGGCACAGAAATCTCAGTGTCAGCACCACGCATGCTATTCTCCTGTTAGGAGCCTGCATCCATACCTTGACTTTCCGCTGTCGACATGTATAGCAGCCGGTACGTACACGGGTGATACCCGTTTTCAACCGTTTTTTCCGCGGGCCTTCCTGGAGACTCATGAGGACACATATTATTATTATTATGACGGAAAAGGAGTGGAATAGTGAGCGATGGAGCGTGAGGGGCTTTGTACATAGCGGAATATGGGGTACGACGTGCGGAGTATAGGCTTATCGGATAGCGCGCCGAAATACCGATACGCAAGGATCAGGCGTGCCGAGCGCCAATGGGGTGGTTCTTTTCGCGGTCTGGGTTCGGGTTAGTGTCGCATTTGTAGGCCAAATTCGGAAAGGCAGAGCGAAACGCCACACAGAATGCACCGTCGCTTGTTAACTCTGCAGGTCCTTGAAAGGGGGAGCTAGATGCATGCAACCACTATCACCAGCGACTGATAACAAACGCTTCGGGAATGGATATAGAGGATGGCCAGCGCCGGTAATGCTATTGAAGACCCATCCCTTTGTCTAGTTGTGCTCGACTCTTATTATTGCTTGACAGATTTAGTGCAAGTCGACTATTTGGTTCACTTCCTTGAACTATGGCTTCCTCTGATGTCCATGATGACACCAAGGCTTTGGATATGAAAGCTCTCCCCAAAGACACCATTGATGTAGAGAGTGTTGCTGCATCTGATAGCAATGCAGTCGGGAAGAAACAACTTCCTGGACTTGCAGACTTGGATGGCATTCAACGTAGCTGGAGCCTTCAAAATCTTATCGTGATATGGGTATCGGCTTTACTTATGAGCTTCGCCACCAACCTGAACAATCAAACATCGAGCTCCTTTGCTTCGTATGCCACGAGCAGCTTTGCCTCTGCACCACTATTGGGAACGGTCACTGTGGTCCAGGCTGTGGCATCAGCAGGTTGGCTCAGCTTATTCCAGGGCTAATGTTGTATACTAACAAAGATATAGTCGCCTTACAACCTCTCGCAAGGCTTGCCGATGTTTACGGGTTAGTATAGATATAGCACACTTATTCATTTTTTCCTTAGGAACTGCCGTCTAATGTATTCATGAAACTTAGGCGATTTGAAATGCTTTCAGTTTCTGTGTTACTGTTGACTATTGGAGAAATTATGATAGCATCATCAAAAAACGTTAGTGTCTATGCTGGAGCTCAAGTCTTTTGGGCTTTTGGCTATATTGGTATGTTGCAACCCCCCCCCCCCCCCCCCCCCCTGGCTGTCATATCTGCAATGCAAAGTTACAAACAGCTGACTATTTTAGGAATCTCCCTGATGCTTCAAATCCTGGCTGGAGGTATGTGAGCCTGCATGCCCTGCTCTCAACATTACTAAGCATATCGACTATTAGACACCAGCGATCTTCATAATCGTGCCCTCATAAACGCCATCCCCCTTGCCCCCTCACTCATTACATGCTGGGTAATTACTAATTCAATGTCTCAATCTGTGCGATAAAACTAATACTTCACTAGATTTCTGGCCCGGTTGCGTCTGGGCTCATCAAAATCACATGGAGATGGGGGTTTGGGATCTTTGCTATTATCGTTAGTAATGCTTGTTCCGTGGTCAAGTATTAGAAATTAATGACTGAGATAGATCCCCACACTTGCAATTCCTCTACTGTCTTCTCTTTTCCACAACAAAAGAAAGGGCACAAAGCTAAGAAAAGCAGAGGGCACATATCAACCTCGAAATCACGTCCAAAACTTTATCCAGCTTGATCCTTTAGGTCTACTCTTATTCGGGGCGGGCCTTGCTCTTGTTTTGATACCAATATCACTGGCGCCTTCTAATGAAAACAACTGGAAAAACCCTGATACTATTGTGGAGCTCGTCATTGGCGGGGTCAGTTTAATTGCCTTTGTTATTTGGGAATTGATGTGGGCACGCTACCCAATCTTGTCCATGAGTGTTCTCAAAAGCCGCACGGTTATCTTTGGTTTAATAGGTACTTTCTTTGTCCAGGGGACACAGAGAACCTTTTGCTAACTATTGAATCTAGCTATGGTAATCAACTACACCGGTCTGTACATCCTCCAGAGCTACCTCCTCCCGTACGAAATGATCGCGGCGAATTTGTCAGTCAACGCAGCTACGAACATTTATATTCTCGTGCCATTTGCAGGATCATTGGGTCAAATTGGAGCGGCTTTACTTGTCAAATATCTCAAAAGATACAAGTGGGTCGTCGTTTCTGGATATGGAGTCATCTTGCTTGGAATGGGTCTTACCTACAAATATATCAACGGACATGGACAAATGCCGCAGCTAGTAGTTTCCCAGCTCATCTTGGGAATTGGCGAAGGAATTGTCATGACGACTCAATTTGGAGTACAAGCTTCCATCAGCCAGTCTGGTCGGCATCCCTTTCATCACTCACCGTAATCAATTATGCTGACTATGACTCAGACATGGCGGCAGGAACGGCATTTTACACAATGTCTATCGCGGTTGGAAATGCTATCGGCGCGGCGATAGCAGGAGGAATGTGGACAAGTGAGCACCAAAAATATAGTTTAGAAGAGTCTGGTATCGTACTGACGCAATTGTTTCTCCTACCAGCTTTACTGCCCCGGAAGCTTCGTGCCAATCTTCCCGCGGAGGATGCCAGCTATGTGGAGGAAATTGAAGGCTCTATTACGGCAGCATTGGCATTTCCATGGGGTACGTCAACGCGTGATGCTATAAACGAGTCGTTTACTAGTACTTTCCGGACTATGTTATTGGTAGCGCTGATTCTTGTTGGCGTTTCATTGGTATGTTCACTTCTGCTCCAAAATCACAATATCCGAGAGGTGGATGACAGCAGGGAATACAAGGGTATAGTTATTGGTAAGACTGGAGCAGTCGATATTCTGAAGGAGAAGGTTCATGTCGGGCATGATGGCAATACTCCTGTATCAACTGCGAGCTCCTAGTTTAGTAGTATATATAGGTAGTGGGAAGATATTGTTTATGTCTACGATCTATAATAAGCAGAACAATCACTGACCTTGAGTGTATTAATAGCATTGAATATTGTTAATTGCAGCACCAAAGTTTTTATAAATCCTTCTCTCAATAGAGAAGGAAGTCACAGACATTGTGGAATCCACTTGTTTCAAGCCGATTTTCTTTTTAATGGTTTCAACATGGTGAAAATCTAGTTATGTATCTAGAGCTTGGCTTGTACCTTAGCTTCACGCTCAACAAGTGAAGCTACCACAGCAGCACTTCCATACGAGGATTGATAGCCCCATCCACCATGACCGTAATTATGAACAACCGACACCCCGTTGACACGCTCAGCCTCGATACGTACACCTTGGGGTCTCAAAGGACGAAAGCCAACACCATGGCGAATAACGCTTAGCTCCTCCACCCCTTTGCCTTGCGTCAATTTTGGATACATAGCGAGGCACTCCTTCTTTATACTCTCCGCAAGATGGGGATCTGGGTATGCGTTCCAATTGCAAATTTGGTAGCAGCCTCCAAGAATCGTTCCGCCCCCTGTAAGCTGCATTAATAGGTGTATGTGATTTATATATAATATATTTGTAATTCCAATAACTCACCGCCGGGCCGTGACATCATGTATGCCATTTCGTTATTTTTTGAATCCGTATTCGAAATAGTAGCCATGATACCGGGGTCATTTCGAACTACGACAACCTGTCCTCGCGCAGGAACCACAGTCTTGTCCTCCACGCCCCCTAGGCTGCGTGCCATGAGCCCCGTGCAATTTATCACGAGATCTGCAGGGTTTGAACTCGCGTGCAGGGATGCGGCATCAGCAACGTGTTCAACTACTCCTCTTTTGAAGATGACTCCATTGCTTATACACTTTGAGAGCAGCCATGGAAGATATAGGGCAGTATTTATACAGACTGTTGTAAATTCGTAAGTTGAGTGAATACCGGGAGGGAGATGTGATTGATCCAGGCTTTTAAACTATCACGATGTTAGGACAACAATTAAATTGGCCTTTTGGTACCAGTATAGTGCCTTGACATACATCATGGAACAGATGACTCCACCATGGCATTCCGCTACCACTTTGGGCAAATAACGAGCCTGCCTTTCCGACGTCTTCAACCCGCGTGTGAATATAGGCCTCTGCAAACATATCAGTAAGAAAACATATTACGTATTGCACAACAAAAAAAAGATCTTATCGTACTTTCAAATGCTATACCAGATTCGGGGTGTTCATTGGCCAGCTTGGATAATTCTGGCCATGTGGCCTCCTCCAACCCAGCTTGCTCGCTTCCAGCTGCCCCCATTCTACCTTTTAGTGTCAGAAGGTGAAACCAGAACATGAAAGATGTATTAACGCACGGCCAGAAGTTAGCCCCAGCCCATGGTGATGCATATTCTGCATCATAATCGCCGGGCATGAATTTTGCAACAACGGTGACTCTATATTTTGGCTTTTGAGACAGAACGAACGCTGTCGTGAGACCAGTCACGCCAGCTCTGAGTTTATTTTTAGTTAGACAAATTGATTAACTGCTTTATATCCGCGGAGTACCTTACCCGATTACCGTTATGTTTAAAGGTTGAGGTGCCATTTCTATGTCTGGTTGCCACAGATATTGTTGACGCGGTCCACCTGGCCTTTCTTCTTGTCCGTCACGGAGACTTTTCGACGTTAGGTTTTTTTTTCGATTATTTTTCAAATGGCAATACCATCTGACAAAGATACCCGGAATCAGGAATATCTTTGAAATCGCACTCGAGTTCGGAGAAAGCGTCTATTATCGCACCAGTCGCCTAAAGTAACCAAATAACCCCACAAAATCGACAGCGTATCGGTCTTTTAGCATCCCAAAGCATTCCAGGGATAGGAAATCCTAGTTTTGAGTCAGTTAGTATGAGGGCGAGATACCTCGCTTTTTTTATCCTGACGGGGATTCTACCCAAGTTAACCCTAACGCTAGCCTCTATTCCACATTAGGAGCCCGAGAGCGAGCGTCGCGTCGAGGCTGCGTGCATCTGCCTTCAACACATACTTGGAATATTTGGATAAAACTGGTTGGTAATTTCCAGGCTGTTCGCCAGACTATTTTCTTCTCGTAAGTCAACCTTGAATCTACCTACTCATAGCTACAAAGGCACTGCATCATGTCGGATTCGGGGACGGTCGCACCATACGGAAAATGGGATAGCTTGATCACTGCTGAGCATCTCTCCAGTGGCAGCATCCACTTTGAAGGTATTCAAGCTAATGTAAGCATTTGACCGCGAAACCGAAACATTGCGTATATCCCAGTGCTAACCCAATAAAGCCGTCCACGGGACAAATCTTCGTTCTGGAGTCACGTCCTGCAGAAAGTGGGAGATTTGCCATTGTAGAGTTGGGCGATGATGCCGCAACTAGTAGAGATGTCTTGCCAGCAGCGTACAATGCCAGCGGCACAATTCACGAATATGGTGGTGGTTCATATGCGATGCATCCTGATGGTCGTCTTCTCTTCACGAACCACCCAGACAATGGCATATTCCTACTACATCCTGCTACTGGAAAAGTGGAGACTATTATAGCGCCTGATGTGTCTGTTCGGCTTGGAAACTTCCATGTTCATCCAAAAACCGCGGAATGGATTCTTGCTGTTCAGGAAAGCCACAACAAGGCTTCCGATGGAACAACAGTCGTAAAGAATGCCATTGTAGCTATTCATGTTGCTACTAGCAAGGCAACTGTTGTTCTTGAAGGTGCCGACTTTTACCAACATCCACAATTTAGCCCAGATGGGAAACAGATCTGTTGGACAGAGTGGAACCATCCTGATATGCCTTGGTCAGGGACAAGTCTATACATAGCCCGGTGGGAAGATGGCAAGTTACACGACCATACCTTGGTCTCAGGAATGGCCGGTGTTGAGAGCATCTGTCAGCCAAGATGGGGTATGGACGGCAGCCTATTTTTTGTCAGCGATAAGACGGGATACTGGAAATTGTATCATTTTGATGGAAACACGCCAAATTTGATAGATTTGAAAGGTCTGGAGTTGGCAGAGTTTGGAAGTCGTGAACCGTGTCTGGGAAAGTATGTTTTATCTGGTTTAAATTTTACTGAAAAGAGCCTCCCTGACAATTTTTTTTTTGCTTTTAGCTGCACTTACGTTCAATTAGATGAACGCACAATTGTGGCATCTGCCAACCACAATGCGACGTCTAATCTGATATTGGTTGACTTAGATACCAGTTCATGGAAAGATCTATCCTTACCCGTCGTCGATATCCAAAAGAATGCTATTACACGTCTCTCGCCCACATCATTTCTTGTTATAGGAAGCACTCGGACTGTTCCACAAGCGCTATACCGTGTGGATATTGGCGCTGCCGTGTCCATAAAGTTACTTAAACCCACTATTGAGCTTGATATACCTGACACACTCATCTCAGAAGCCCGACATATAACTTTCCCGCGATTGTATGGGGGAAAAGACGAAAACAGTGGCAAACATGCACATGCGTGGTTTTTTGAACCTAAAAATGGCGCTTTCAAAGGACCAGAAGGAGCTAAACCGCCTTTACTCGTGTGGATGCACGGTGGTCCGACATATCACGTTCCACCTGGACTTTCTCTGACAACACAATACTGGACATCACGAGGCTACGCCTACGTTATGGTAAACCACGTCGGATCTACTGGGTACGGGCGAGCATATCGCGAACTTCTTGATGGCGAATGGGGAATCGCTGAAATCGCCGATGCCGCAAGTTGCGTGGAACATCTCACCTCCGAGGGGCTTGTCGACGCAACAAAAGTGGGTATTGTTGGCGAAAGTGCTGGTGGGTATTCAGTCATGCAAGCCCTCTACACATACCCCGATATCTGGGCTGCTGGTGTCAGTATATATGGAATCAGCAGTTTGTCAGAATTTGCAGAGACAACGCATAAGTTTGAAAGTCGTTATATTGACTCTCTTGTGTTGGGGAAAGGAGGAAAAACCAAAGAAGAGATAGAGGCTATTTATAAGAACCGAAGCGCTGTGCATCACGTGGAGAAAATCAAAGCACCACTGTTGCTTCTCCAGGGAGATGTTGATACAATTGTGCCGGCATGGCAGGCGACTCGTATGGTAGAAAGGATGCATGACCTTGAAAAAACGGTTCAGTTGGAAATCTACAAGGGAGAAGGACATGGCTTTCATATGGGGGAGACGATTAAAGCCTCAACGGAATCACAAGCCCAGTTCTGGGTGGATAACCTTCTTTAACAGTTTGAAATCTTTTTCGAGCTTTCATAGTTTTGAATCTACATGTATAGTGCACATGTGGTCGACTTCTAGTTGACATGGAGTTTGAAGACCAATTCCCTGAATAAAATAATGGTGAAATATGTCTGGATCTTTGAAGAGTGTAAATGTGGAATGAAAATCATTCTTGACGCTGGTGAAACCCGGCAAATAACTATTATTTACCTGTGATTATGATGAACGATCAAACCAAATCAGCGTGTCTGGCATATAGTCAAAATCAATAGCAGCACCAAACCGAACCACCTTGCCCTCTGCATCCACTTGAAACTCAGCCTTGACTATGGCAGACGGATCGCGACGTAGCATGTAGAGAGACACCTCGGCAAGAAAATAGTCACCGGAGACGTGCCTCAGGGCCAATGTACTACGAAGTGATCCTGTGACTTCGACGTGGAGACGTGGCTCCGTTTCAGATGTTACGTTGATAATTAGATCCGGATGAGCTGGATGGGTGTATGTACCAGCATATCCTTCGAGTGGAAGTGAGAGTGGTCGAGCTGGTGAAGGAATTGATGGATAAAGGCGTTCGCGAGCTGTGGAATTGTGCTCTCTCTTCTGAGTAAGCCTCTTCTGGGCTCTTCAATAGATGAATTTATATTAGTGTTAAACCAATAAGTATGTGAAATTTGTGAGAAAGTAAAGGGGGTCTTACAGATCATAGAGGTCTAGGCGATCATTTTGTGGGACATTCAGCATTTCGTCTACTAAATGCCATGCCAGTGTCTCACGTCCTGGACCATCGGCATTACAAAAGACTAGAACACCCCATTCTCGTTCAGGAAACAGGATCATTGTAGCAGTCATTCCTTCAAGGCCTCCGGGATGGAACATTATGAATTCACCTTGATAAGTGCTCGTCATCCATCCAAGGGTGTATAAAATCTGGTTTTTGAGCTGTGGTAACATCTGCGGACAGAAGGACCGCGGTTCAAGCATCGCAGCATACCCCTCCTTTGAAAGCGGACCGGACTGTCGCATGACAGATCGTAAATACTTGGCATAGTCAAGGACATTAGAAATTACGGCCCCGGCACCACTCAGCACACCTTCACAATAAGGAACCTCGGCCATTTCGGACTTTTTTTCGTCCCAGCCATAAGGCACTGCCAGTGTTGCGTCATTATCGACAGAGGCAGCATACTTCCGCGCATCATGGAGCGAAAAAAACGTTGATTTCATATTCAAGGGTTCCCAGATGTGCTTTCGTAGAAAGTCTCCTAGCCACTCCCCGGTTGCAACCTCAATCATATGTGACACGGCAATATACATGGCATTGTTATATTGCCATGCGGATCTGATTTCCTGGCTTATTTTAAAATGTCGCAAATTCCGAGCGACGTCACGTACTGTGCCGAGGCGCCCCAATGTCAGTTCATGTCCAGCCAGGCCGGATCGATGGGAGAGCGCGTCCTCCAGTGTGACGTGAGAGGTTGCATACTCATCTGAGAGAACAAAATCCTCACGAATGATCTGGTTAAGAGGGGTTTTCCACTTGATATTGGGATACTTTTCCTCGTCATCAACTAGCAAAGAGGCTGCAGCTGCTGTGAAGGCCTTTGTTGTG
Organism: Talaromyces wortmannii; assembly: GCA_001939245.1. NCBI lineage: Eukaryota > Fungi > Ascomycota > Eurotiomycetes > Eurotiales > Trichocomaceae > Talaromyces > Talaromyces wortmannii. The sequence continues at coordinate 1,133,252 of MJVA01000858.1, forward strand.
CTGCCAGTGTAGAATAGAGTTGACGGTCGAACTGGAACATCTGGCGACGACGCAATTCCATATCCCTATCACTGCGTCAGCCGCTATTCGCGGAAACTTCAATGGTGTATTTACCTCAGCCCATGTATCGTCGCCGTCAACGACTGCGACGGAGACGCCTTGAATATGCCATTTCTCGAGGGTTTCGGATACCAGTTTTTCAAAATTCTCGTTGAGAGGAGAGGTCTTTGTCAGGTCCTGTCTGGCATAGGTGGCGGAAACCTCGGGCGCGGCCTCATCTGAGATCGCCATTGCGAACGAGTGAGCTGCAAGAATGAATAAACTGCACCGTATGAACAGGTTGGGGTGAAATCAAGCTCCGGGTAACAGATGCATCAAACATCAGAAAGGCGGCTGCGTAACATATACCGCGGTCGGAGCCAGCAAAGCAAACTCCGCGCTGCTCATGCGTACAAGAAACATTGTGCACCGATCGTCTAAGTTGCCTAGATGATTGATGTCTCATCGGGAGAATAAAATCAACTTGCCAAAAGGAGACTCTCTTGCCGACAGCACTAGGCTTTGGGTGGGTCCTGTACATGGCTGATGCACTAACCATATCTGGGTGGCGAGAGCGAGGAGGCAATTCAATTGATTGTTTTCTGACCCGAGGCACTTTAGTGACTTTAGTATGCCGCCCTGCTCTGGGTGGGTCGGAGACTATGAATACGGGGCAGTAATAAGCATATTGGACAAATGGGTGATGAAAGTTAGTTGATATACTCTATGAGTATGTATATCAAAGTGAAGACTAAGCTAAGCAATTATTGAGGTTTTATCACATAACCCTCAGTTCATGGATACCACAGTTCACAGTATACGTGTCGATGTAGGACCCTTCTCTCCCAGTCACGAGTGATGGTTAGTTAAAATGATTTCCCAAGCATCCTAATTAGCATCAACGGTATCCGACTGCTCAGAACGCCGTTTCTTATTGAATGAACTAGTGTAAATCAATTTTAAAATCCAAGCACATTGAATATTAACTGTTATATATCTACCACATGTTGTACGGTAAATACGTAGGTTTCAAGGATAGATGCAATCGCAAGGATACATGTATTGATGCATAATAGATGCTGTCACTCCACGGGTACATTGGGTCCACACGACTTTTTTTCCTCTCTCCTAATGCATAGTATGAGTGAACGCTTTTGTAGTATACTTGACTATTCTGTGGTAATACCACATGTCAATACAGCCCGAAAACCCAACCATATATTCTCCTTTCGAATTTACCCTTCTGATCGTTCAATATGCCGCTCAAAATTTTCGATACTGTTCCGTGGAATCAACTGAATTTTAAAGCGCTTCGGGATCGCAGACTGGCTAGAGATATTCTCGTTGAATTCGACATAATCAACGACTGATGGTAGCTCCACAGAAGCCTTTAAACGAAAATGAACCAGCAGGCGAACGTAAGTCGCATACATGATGCGATTCGATATTCCCACAGCCGGACACATCCGTGAACCAGCGCCAAACAAGAACTGATAGAGAGGGCTGGGTGTTTTCACGTCTCCATCTTTCTCCTCCCAGCGCTCCGGTCGAAAAGCGTGTGCATCCGGGGCATAGGAAGCTGGATCGTGATTCACACTGTGCGTATTTATATACACTGACAGAACCTGTGGAATATAAATCCACGCTACTGAACGGGATTTATTGTTTGTCGCAGGTTTAGGAGAGGAAGGGAGTATAGTGACGAAGACCCTCAGACCAGAGCCATGATATAAGGCGATTTTTCCTTTAGGATACACTCACACCAAACGCGATCGGAATCCCCATGATGATCTATGATATCTATATATGCCCTTTCTTGGATCAGTTGGCCTTAGTGGATAGGTAAAAGATGCAGGCGAGGCCAGACGTTGCGAGGGTCTAAAATCCTCTTGAGACGAAGGATATATTAATTGATTTTATTCCACACTAGGACAGTTTTGATCTTCTTTTTTTTCTTCCGTCGCCCGGCAGAGATGCTATTTGTTTCTTGGCTAGTGGCGATGCGGTCTATCATCTACTGGTGGGGCTCGTTGGGCTATGGATCCTGTGTGTATTGGTTATCAATTGCCGTTCGACCCCGATCTCCTTTTGGGAAATACAGATAGAACGGAACATAGTCCTGAATGTTATTGTTCGTAGATTGGAACTTGTTGCTATTAGCACTTGATATACAAAGTACACATTTACGTTCACTTACGAGGAGACAGAATGAGCCACGTGGAGGATTTTATGGAGCAAAGTTTCCTCAATAGTGGCTATCCTAATATCGTAGCACCATTTTAGAGTCAGGTTAAGCGCCTGACGTTGGAAGAAAATGTGTGGATCCACTTCTACTGTCTGCTGTCGAGTTGCATGGAAGAGATACTTGAGCAGAGCTGTGATCTCAAGGTCCAACATGGGAGCTGAACTCTGGATGGCCGGACGAGTCATCAATGTTCCGGTTGTTGTACGCATCCGTTTGGGGGAATCATTCCATGGCGATGTGCCAATCGTTCCACCCTGCGTGGTACTAATAATGCTATGAAAGGCGTAGAAGAGAGGTTGGTCGATCGTGTGCGTAGCATTTTTGACAATAATTTCTTGGGCAGCGGCGAATTAGTTCAAGACATATAACCCTGCGCGCCCGGATGAACTTCTGGCGGGAAGGCCTGGAGTCACAAGCATTCTCATCAAAAGTAGAGTTTCGAGATTTTATGTTCCGATTCCAGCGTTTCCGCCTGAATCGCATCAGCCCACGACCACTGTCCCCTTCTTTCGGCGTGAGACGCGAATGCATTGCAGCTGCGCGACTCCTGGCCGCTCATTATGGTCGGATTATGCATGAAGGTGGGTTCTTTTATTGGCACCACTGTAGATGGCAGCTTTTTGAAGTTGGAACTGTTTTCGTCGAGAGTGCCAATACTGGGTTGGACTTGATCAGCCAAAGTCGTGAGACCTTCATACAGCCCAGCGATACAATTGAATTCACAGCAGCAATGCGGTCCATCTCAGTCATTCTGCGATCCATGACACATCGGTGACCCGAAGTCGAACGGGTGACCCTGGAGCTGGAGGAAATCTTCAAGCCTATCCTGGTTCGTCTTACCAAGTGGAATAACGGAGAAATAATCCCAGCATGGCATCCAGATAACATGCGACCCATCAAAGAATACCTTCTGGGGAAAAATTGGCGATCACTGGAGGATGCCGCGTCAAACCTAATCACACTCCAGATGTCACCCCGCCCAACTGAGACTGAATCAATGACGACGGAAGAAGTTTTTCGAGTGCTTCAACCTACGACCGACTCCTCTAACCCATTTGATATGCCTACACCTTCTGATTTCCCTATAGACACTCCAGACATTGCAGAGTTTTGGTCCTTGGATTCAGCATCTAGATTCACAATGTTCCCATCGGATTTAGAGTTTGATGTAAATCGCGTTTCGCCTACAGAGAGTTCTTCTTTTTTGTATAATAATGGACTTGACCTAGATGACATACTTATGGGATCTAATGCGGGAAACTTCTAGTCCATGGAGCCGGCGATATGAGTTAAGTTGAATTCGAATGTTCCATCCACCATATGTGTACAATTTATATGGGCGTCATCATTGTTTAATCAATTTCTTGGATATGAATAACTTTGAACTAATTAAATATATGAGTCTTTTCATGTCTTCTACTTAAAACCTCGCTTTTATAATACTATGTACATCAATTCATATATATAATCCGAAGATTATGTTGGTGCATCAATTGATGTGGATGCTTTGGCGAATTTCTTTTGAGAATCAGTATCTCAATGTTGCAGGGGAAGCACTCCGCTCCGCGAATGCAAAGGACTAGTCTTCTGGATATTTCTTGGGGGGTACTGATGGTTATTGTATTGCCACTGCAGAGAATTCGGGTCTGTGGCCTGCTCCCGTATGCTACGATTCATATAGATAAACTGGCAACAAGGGGGTGTGAAAAATCAACCCCAAATAATACCATATCAAAAGCTGCACGATTTCCCAAATAGAAAGGCAATCTTGGACACAGCATTTCAGAATCAACAAAACCCACCGGTAGCAGCGCTTTGTGCGTTATTACCGCTATTTCCATGGAGCCCATGCCAAGACTTCACAATCACGAGCACACCGTATTTCGGATTTCCTACAGTGGGGGCGGAAGGTTTGAAAATTAAATCAATGAATCAAGTAGTAAGATAAGACATATGTTTTAGGAAGTAATATGCCGTGCTAGTATTAGCGTTAGATTCAAATAATTGACACCTGGGTTTATATCTGGAATCTGGATAGACTTCTAGTCTTCATCCAACCTATCCTCAATTGATGGCACCCAATTATAGGTGTTTTATAGCTTACCGTAGTCAGTCAAGGATTTGGCTCGTGTGTCACTTTGGCTATTTTGGGTAATTATTTGCCGCGATTCTCGCTGGAATTTTCGAAGACCCTCCATAATCGCTCAACGTTACTTTACACTGCGTATATATTCACAAAAAGCTTACGCCAAGCCAAGCCACTTTTATAACACGTCACGATGATTCACATTAATATTTATTGAATACTTGCTGAAACACGATATTTATTTTTGACAAGTGTCAATAGAAGAGTAGAACCGAACGAACCATATATCAGTCTAAACAAAGCCAAACTACTTCCCTTTGCGTAAAGAAAGTCATAATCATTCCCAGACCCCGGCAAAATCCGTAAGGGAATCCCCCATTAACGCTAGCAAAAGAGAGAAAACTACCAAATATCACGAATTCCATGGTTCCGCTCTCGTATGGATGTATAGATTACGGTCAGAAAAGTCTCCAATTTTTACCATGGACCCCCCAATGTTGTTTCATATGGCCTTATGGAAACGCTTCCAAGATAACAGCTCAATTTAGTGCCGTATACATTACTTAGATTGGTTTAGAACAAGTATCCCCTGTATAGACATCATTCGTTTTTAGTTTCTGCAAAGAATTGTTAGCATTAAGCATATATATTGCAGGAGTTTCCCTGCCAGGCATCACTAAATAATCAATTCAGTTTATTTTTTCTTTTGGAAATCAGGACAATACTTATTTCTATAACACTTTTATTATTCGTTAAAGATGAAGGCTGTTTTCGTCCTATTCACATTCATGTTCAGCGCCGCAATGGCATCTCCGGTCTCCGAGACTCTCTTGACGAACTTTGAGAAACGGGTATGGCTCTTGTGGTTTGTTATGATTGCGTATGTATACTAACATTTGAAACACAGGATGTATGTATTGATCTGTCATGACGAGGATAACAGCTACGTTATAGCATGACTAATAGTAACCAAACAAAACAGAGTGTAAATAGATGCCAACCTATTTGATATTTTGAAAATTTGCTAATGAATTTTCATGCACAGTGTGTACGTTTACAGAAATAGTTTAACCCAAAGGTTAATTGCATTTGAAGCTAATAGGGGAAAAACGGGCATTTAGTGTGTGAGTATTACCACTAGGTCGGAAATTTATAAACTTTATGCTAATAGATACTGTAAAAGGGTGTAAGTGATATATTTCTGACTCCTTGGAGATGGCCACCCACACTACAGGAAACTAATGGCTGTCGGGTTTCTTATAGGATGTGAGTACTGTTTAAGGTCCATATCACGACTTGATCCAGCACTAATATAAGCAACTCACAGTTGGTAAGTTGCGTACTTGAACACTGAGAAAGATAGCTATTCGGAGTAATAGGATATGTGCTAAGGCAAATAAACAGACTGTCAGTAATTCTCCTTAAGAAGATTTATTTTGAGTTGATATGAACCCCTCGAGCTGACACATACAATAAATAGTGCGTACGTGATACCTGTTCATGTAAGGTTTGTTTAATAGTTACTTGTACTGATAGATATAGTGTGTGAGTTTCTTCCAGCTTTGGAGAAATAAACTACTTGGTTACAGAGTACTGAGTGAAGAACAAATCCAATAGGGCGATGTAAGTGATACCTGAATAAACCTAGGGTTCAATTGGACACAGTACTCACCGAGGATATAAATAGGGCGTACGTAATTTCCAAATAAATGAATATTCTAATTGGAAATATTACTAATTGAGGGAACAAATAGGCCGTACGTGTCGCCCCAAGTTTATGGACGAACTTACTGTACAGCTGACAAGGATTCGAACTGGATATAGTATGTAAGTATTATTTCGGGTAAAATACAAACTCTTTAGGTGGACTTCCGGCCAGACTAACATTCTTGTTTTATAGTGTGTGAGTGGAACTCGTGAGAAGAAGGATACTATATAGATATAGGATACTCATCATCTTTTTTGAATTTTACAGTGGGTAAGTTTTCTCCTCTCGTCATTCTCAGTGTTTGTGGTAATTAACGAGTAATACAGAATGTGAGTTGTTGCAATTCTTGAATATCTCGATTACAACACAAGAACAGAATATTAACGGACAAATACAACTCATAGGGAGTGAGCATCCACTGTATACATTCTCTGCATAATATACTGATAACAATACAGGATGTGAGTCACGGCCTCTTACTATGACATGCGTATTTATACTGTCCAGAGACACTATGTTGACTCAGATGGGCGGATAGTATGTAAGTAATCGCGCTTGTAAGTGTACGGGGTCTAAAATGATATAACTAACGACTATATGCGTAGTGCGTAAGTGACTACCATGTCTTGATAGAATATCACTGTGAGGATATAGGATGAGGTTTTGACTAGGGTTAAATATTTAGACTGTAAGTTAAAGTATTCAGTGGTCCTGTTGTCTTCCCACTCTCACTTGTGATTTTGAACTGACCTGAAATATATAGGGTGTAAGTGGCTATACTAGATGACAGGAAATCGACTGTTCTCTACGGAGCACTAAAAAGAAACTTGAATCGAATAGCACGTACGTGGCAACCCTTAGTTGAAATTGGATAAATTACTAATATCAGAGGCTGATTGATGTATAATTATTATAGTGCGTGAGTTATTGTTCTCTGGAAAATGATAATCATATTGATAGGTGGATGTACTGAATGGGCGGATAGTGTTAAAATGTAAGTTACTTCTACCCCAGAATACCCCAGCCTGCAACTCTGACTTTTGAAATGATAGCAGACAAGCAATCGACGACGGCAGTAACTATGCTTTTTCCTTGATGCTAATCTAGGACGATGTTTTTGACCCTTGTATAGCCCAGAAAGCGGCCGTCACGATTCATGAAGTTAGGCCAAGTCCAAGTTGGGGAACTCCAGGTGGTATGTTGATGTCATTTTTTTCACGTTTCCTCTTGGTTATATCAAAGTTGACGCTGTTATTCAAGGTGGTGGACACAAAGGACCTGTTCGGGCGCCTTGGTATGGGTTTTTCCTGTTTGTGACAGGTTTCCCTGTATTGTTATGCAAATGCAAAGGCGTCTCATTAACAAATCTATACTATTAAGAATCGCACATTAACAATTTTTCCTTGAAGTGTAGCCCAAATCCCAACAGCAATTACTCTCTTAACCTTTACTAACGTAAGCACTAAATGCTCGATATGTTGAGGTAATGCTGTAATCGAAATACGGGCCTGGGAGTTTGTCATTACATATCTGGACTTTGTGGAACCCCTACTCTTTCTATGGTCTGTGCTTATTAGTGAGCCAAAGGTGCGTATAGTATATACGCTGTACAGCGCGCAAATAGAAAAAATAGAAATCAAAGGAGCCCAGAAAAATTTGTTGGTTTGGTTGGGTGGAGAAGGGAGGTCAGCATTATTATTGTGGAGGTCTTATTCCCGAATCCCAACAGGCGGAGCATAATGTACATGCATGCAGTCATCTACCATGAGAATGCAGAAATTTATGTAAATTACGGCGCTAGGGAGTAGGCTTTTTCTTAGCGCGACCGTATATTAGCCATTTGATGGAAATACTTACAGTTACGTTCCAGAATCATGGGTGATATTAGTAACACCGAGGAAGAAGTTTTTAAGTTTTGCAAATTGCGACCTTGTCCGGGTCTTTGACCTCCAAGACAGTCTCTGTTTAACAAACATAACATGGTAGGTAGAATAGTCTGCATTTTATGGTTATTGGCATCGTCTGCTGCTGGCTTCTTACCAGAACAGACGGCCACCCTGCCAAATGCAAACCATATCTTTAATGCCATTCACTCCTCTATGCGTCAATGGGGGTCCTCCATTTATCATAATGGCATGTCATTCTTCCCAGCTACGATACCTGAGGGTATTCAGCTATATCACGGTTCGTCAAAGTCAACGCCTGTCGAAGGAACTGAATGGCTGGCATTCGAACCAGAGCATGCAATGGTATTTGCGAACCATCGTCTTGAAAATAACTGCCAAAATCTTGTCAAAAAAGACGCTCAGCATGTGATAAGTCCCAGTTTCAACAATGAGAAAGACTGCAAAGAACTCAAGCCAGGCTACCTTCATACATACATCACAGCCAAAAAGCTACAACTTATCTATATCGACGGCATGTCAGCGGCAAATTCAGTGAAAGGCACACAAGAGTCCCAAGACCGTATATTATTTAATGATACAATGAACGGATTGGCGACGAAAGAGCGCCCACGAGCGAATGAAGTGTGTAGAATGGCGCGAGATATATGGCATGGTCGAATTGATGGCATCATACGCATGGAGGCCGGATTTGAAGTTATTCTTTGCTCATCTGAACATAATTTGAAGAATGTTCGTATAACTCAGGCCAGGACACACCAAATTTTAGAAGGAAGACCACCTCGCCAGAGCGGAGAAGGCACAGAATACGATTCATGGAGGCTACCACCAGACGGGTATTTGTGGATCAAAGCTATTGCGGCTCGCTATCATGGTATTGGAGGAAATAGGGTCGTGTTAAACTATGACCACTTTGTCACGGCTTATGCCTATGGACTTGATCTTTTTAAAGGAGACGGGAAACTACCGCGAATTGATCATATCAAGACACAAGATCTCGACCCTATTCGTCAAGCTCTACATTTTCTGATAATGGGTGATCATCTTTATACGCCGTCATTCAATTGGCAGGCAGTGACTGATATGGTGATTGAACGATATGCTGACTCGTTAAAGTACCTCGTATCAGGGGATTTTACCACTATCGAATTTATTCATGCTGAAGTCGAGCGCCTTCTAAGACCATTCATTGATTATGGTTTTCGAAACCCCACTAACGAGGCTAAACGTTGCTCGGATCAATTTATTGTCACACACGCACCAACAGAGACATTGGCAGGGCAAGCCGTTAGATCGGTATTACACAGCATATGCACGACTTTAGTTCTTACTTTAAACGAAAAGAATTACCAACAAGCAATCGATGATCTTATCAGTTTGGTTAAATATCTCTCCTGGTCGACGTGGAAGGAGTGCCGTGGCTGCAAGCACAATGAGATTTGTGTCATACCTTTTTTTCCAATGGGAAGTGTCGAGGACTACGAAAACCCTCAGTGTAGGGACTCATACAGGCCATATATTACTATCCCTAACTATTGGAATGATTCTAAACAAGATAGAGAACAGAAATATCATAGGCACGAAGAGCTATAATATGTGTATTTTTTCTCTTTCACTACACTCAGCACGTTGAATAGACATCTGGACGATCGATGAGTCGCATAGATTTATTCTATCTTTTCTCCTTAAGCATACGAGCTAACTTTCCGTTCATCCTTTTAAATATTACTCTTATATATATATAACATTAGATATATAATACTTAAACTGATTAAAAGCAAAACCACCAAGACCGGAGTAATCAAGATTCAAAACAACCTATAAACATTGATAATAAAGCTTTGAAAAATCTGACTAGAGGAAAGACCTCAAGCGCTATCAGCCGAATCCCATAACACATGGGAACGTAACTATTGATATTCAATTTTACTTCAGTGTGGGTATTGTAAATTTCAACAAACCTATGTTAAGAATAAATTCGATGAACTACTAAACGCAAGAATATAGTAGATGCTGTTTTTTATAAAGCCTTCGTTGGGATTGGAAGTCAAGATGATAATTTAGATGGCCACCTTTTCTTGTTAGTTAATGAATAACGGATTCGACGTTGTTCTACGACGAGACTTATGTAAGCCATTGTACACAAGATTTGAGATTTGATAAGTGTCAATATAATTAACCAAGTTATCTACTAAGTGCTCTTTGTGACGCTTGGTGTTTGTGATCAGAAACAAGGCCAGTAATCTTAGGGTAAGGGCCCGCAGTTTTTCCCATGATTATCTACTACTCACTTCTTGCTGGTAACGTATTTAGAACGATATTATATTAGTTACTATTATTTTACTACGTTGCGCTAAAAATTTTATTTGCCAAAATTGCCTGATAGCCGACGAGAATGGGCTAGCAACAGCGAAGTCCCGGTATGAAGGGGGCCCGGTTCGGCATGGACTAGGATGGCGTGCTGAACTTGACTGGTCTCGTATTGGGTAGAATATTTAAGTGTTCTGGGCGTACTGTTAGAATTATGGCCTCTGAACTGTCGTTGATCATTTCTTTAAAAACACTGGGCTTTATTTAGAAGGCACCGTTGTTAAATTTATGATAATGCTATCTTATCTCTTTACATGGTTTACGTAGTGAAAATGTAACAAAGAAAAGAAGGCATTGCCTTTCCTTCATAATTCTTTCCAATTTTATATCCGACGACATCGATTTCTCTCCTTGTCAATGCACCAGGCTTGATCAACTCTCTATTCCGGTCTATCCAGCTCCAGCAATATGGCATTCTACCACCATTGATGATTCTTCTTCAGTGCTGCTCTGGGTTGTTATCTATTCTAGTGCTCAGAATTTGAATGTCCTCGTGCGGATTCAACAATAGTGATTTTATATACTCTGCATTATTAATCTTTGGACAACGTGAATCCTACGCACAGTAAGTAGTACAATCTACTTATCCAGATTATTAGACGCAAACCAGACCATTCCTTGAAATCAACCGATCTCGCCGAGTGTCTCGACCATACATACATAATCGAGCCACACGGCCAGCTAACCTCGACGATTATTACTCGCCGACCCTGGCATTCTGTCGCACCTCTGAAGTCCGTAGTTTGAAGAACTTATTATTTTCTTCCTTTGCTTCTAATAGAGTCGTCACAATATTGTGGTTTGACGGTCATTTTGTCCCCAAACCTTATACATTTAATGCGAAGATCAACACGGAGACCGATGCAACCTCACAATTAATTGTATTGAGCAGATTCAAATTTCAACGTTTGCTTCCATATGTAAACCCATCAATATCTAGTTAAATATGTACTGTAGATTTCAAATACGGTCCATCAGCATTTATCATCTATCCAACATCTCATGCAACCCTCCTATGTTATCTTTCAAGGATTTTCTGCTTTGAGAAAGCCTTCATTCCGTTGATAACGTGATAAGTTTTACCAAGAAAGCATTTCTCAACAATGAGAATAACAAGAATCAGTGCCACCGCAGCAGTATACCGTGTTCATTAGCTGTGAACCGTTTTATATTAGTAACTGCCCCAAACTCCTGTGACATGCATCATCGCGGATGATGAAACTTACGCAGGCGTACTGGCCACAAAATCAATATTCATATTACCTATCAGACACAAGGGATACACAGGAGAACTCACATCACCGTTGCAGGCTGCTTTTGGGTTATCACAACAGTAAGCTTTATCGCCCCAGCATCCATCACAGTCGGCCATCACAGAGGCAGCAAATAAAGTAAAAATAGCAAGAACGATCTTCATTTTGTTCCCGTTGAAAGGGGATGAGTATTATCAAATTGGTTATAGCAAATCTCGAGTGCAGTTGTGCTAGTAAACATATCAAGGGGGTTGTTACCTTCTATTTAAAGTTGCATGTTCAAAACGAGAAAATGTCTGATTACTCGCCAAGAACCGAACACTGAAGCTAAATAAGTTCCAACAATAATAACTTGGTATGTTGTTGGGTTTCCATTATCAGTGGATATAGTGGGACATGACCATATCGATTGATCCACACCTCGCTGGAATTTACGCCAAAATTGCTCGTGGGCCGAACCCAACATTGAGCGGACTTATACTAAACATATTTTTGAATAGTTATCACCAGCATAGTTTATCCAAATGACAAGCTAAATTGTCATTTACCGTTTCCTACGGGAACTTCGATTTAGTCAGCCAACCAACAAAACATCAAACTACTAGTATCCAATCGGCCGTCGCAAGCAGCTACTTGAACGATGTTGTCCACAGAGTAGTACACCACGTGCACCCTAGGCCATACTACGCAAGCACCGTTAAGGGTCTCTTCACTAAACATTACCAACCAATAAACTAACAGACAAGCCAATTATATTTTTCTATCACCGGTCTCTCCAGGAAGATATTTTGCTGATTTAGGAAAACACCGGGCTAGAATCTGGGTATAAAAGGTCCAAGAATGAATGATCTACAAGATACCAAAAATCACTCTGAAATAAATCAACCATTTTTCATTACTCCTTCACACAAATATTTGACACATAAGCATCGAGAAAATGCAACTTCATCTTCTACTTCTGGGCCTTACCCCCTCTCTCGTGGCTTCCTGGAGCTTCGCTTGGTTTCATGACGATCACTGCACGCAGACTGCTGGCCACATTGACTCCGGTTCTTCTTCCTTTACCAGTGGTCCTCTGGATGTGGATATCCGCTCGTGCATGACAGAGGGTGCCGACATTTGGCTCGCAGGCGGTGGAAACAAGCTTGATGTTATGTCGCAGGGAGGCTGTCATCCTATCAATCAATTTGGGGGGGGGGTCAAGTGACATGGCATTTGGACTAATAATTGTTTCATTCTCTCTCTCTTGCAACACAGACATGAATTGAATTACTAACAAGTTTTATCTGTAGCTGCCACATTTTTCAAGACCAAAAGACCAAACGCTTTATGTATTATTGAGGCATTGATATGACGATTCAAACGGTTCTAAAGGATCTGCAGTTTGAGTAAACCCAATAATGATTGAGGTCCTTGTCAACTCAACCTCCTTCATCGAATACCAGCGGGAGATTTGTGGGAGAAACCGTTTGTCAATCTTTCATTGTTTTATATTTGCTATTAAGTCCGTAAATATTCAACACAAATTGTATATATGACCCTAGGAAATTACCATCTTTCCCTAGCATAGTATTTCCATCCTGACGTATCCCTCTTAAAGCTTCCTTGAATCCCCACAGCTACGCTGTTGATTAGTTACATGTTTAGTTGACTTTTAATTTATCGTGCACCTTGCATGTCGTATATCCTAGGTTGTCTCCGGCAGTTTCATCAATCAATGTACTGAAGGAAGTAGGTGAAACTGAGCACAAAACATGCGAATGAAATAGCCCAATTACGAACTTTTTTCCACGCTGGGGGTTCCATCTGTATTCTGTGATTTCCTCAACCGATCAACCAATGAAACCAACGCGGTGACATTTATAGGGCCCTGCTAAATTAGTATAGGTGTAGAAGAGACCGACTTAGAGCCGACGTGGAGACTAATCCGTAATATAAATACTAGCATAAAAGCACTATACCTTGCAAAAGAGTAGGTCACATAAAATAATCAATAATTATTATTAGCTATATATACATTCCGTTTCATAACGCCTGGTAAAAAATTATAGGGTAAATTCGAACATAAATATGTCTAGATGGGTTCTTTACCTCATTTTTGTATCTGACTCAAATCAAATTTACACATAAGCTCAAAATTGTCGCCAACATTGAAGTACATGTGTAATCACTATATAGAAGCACTGCACTTAAAGAATGTATCAGCATAGATATATATAAGTAATAATTACATATATTTATCTTCTGATACGATACAAATTAAATGTAAACTCAAAACTAGCCGGTTTGGATTCTATCAACACCAATCTAGTAGCTTGATACGGAAAAAATAACGATAGTCTAACCTAGAGTAACTAAGAAAGATTGCTTTGAAAATCAAGTTAATCCAGTTCACTGACGATAAATTTAAAGACAGAGAAAACCAATCCCCTTAGTTAGTTCCCCGACCACCATGTATAATTACCCGTCTCGGCTGCGGTGTCAAAGACAAGGAGGGAGCTGCTATTCAAGGGTCGTGCTGTGGCAAGATGGTGAGCGCATGGCTGATCTAGTTATAACTAATAATATACTATTAAAATGTATATTGCATAATAAACGAGATAAAATACTATTTCTTCTCTTCTTTAGCCTGTGATTATTGTGCATACTGGCGGCGTGCCGGCAGTTTGTTGCTGTATCAATTGATTTTCTTCTCTCACTTGATGCAGCAGACTCAATACGCCCTCTCGGATAATTATCACTCTTGATTCCTATAGCAATAGGTCGTTACGGAAATGGGGATTTTAACTTTATAGACCTACAGACCAGGATATACAGTTGGCGCTCACTTCTATTGTATTAAACTGTTTTACGAAAAGACTGGAATATTGAAGATGATGGACACTCTCTACTACTCATACGTATCAACTGATATTCAGGGTGAACGGATGTTCTAATAGATTGTCTATGAACCTTGGTATTATAAACACAAAACACAAAACACCCCAAGAAAACTCTCTAGCTCTTCTAATAACATTCCCAAAATACACATCTACAAGTGTTTACTGTGTGCGTCGTCCGGAGGATGGATATGCTCCGGGTAATACCGACAGCCTGCACCAGTTGGCGAGACCCGGCACATATATTGCCGGCGTTCGGTGCATATTTGTATTGTCAATGAATATATTAGTGTAATTATAATGGTATCTTTATGGTGTAAGTTTCGCCGATTATATTCCGGATTTCCTGTAGATAGATATGATCCGCATTCTATGTTCGTTTCTTTGTGCTATATTACCCTTCCTTGAACGTACCTAGCACCAATCTACATCAGATGACAGATACCCGTGCCTCCCGCTTTAGGTTATAAAGCAATGGATAACAAAGCCGTAGATGATACCAGCTGGGTAATGCCCTCCTCTAGACATGTTAAACTCAATATGTACATGCGTTTCTCGGATATTTAACGGTAATCTAGAACTTGTATGACCAATATGTCTAACAAAGAAATGACCGATGCCAGTTTAATAGTGCAATTCCAAGGAAGAAAAGTCGTGGGTATAAATAACACAAATATCCCCAGAACTTTTCCTTCCAGCGTTCAACACTATACCTTCAAACATTGCAAATACACTCACTCCATTTTGAGCACCAAATACATGCTCATGAACCATCAAGTCAACCCGCTCAAGCAAACATGAAATTCCTTTTTTATATTTCGATGGTTATCGCTGGGGCCATGGCAAGACCACAGGATAATACACAGGATAATGTGCTCTTGGATTCCAATAGTGAAGGAGAGTCATGCTCTGATTTTGGAAAATGGGACTGCATCGCAATAATCGATGACGGTCGAGAAACTACCGGAACCGCTCAATGCGGAGCTTCAGGTTGGACGGTTACAGCAATTTGTGGGGGAGCTGGCTGTTGCAGCGTGGAGAACAACGCCGCTTACTGTGTTTGCTGATCGCAGTGTAAGTCTGCTGGTTGAAAATTTTGGTTCTATGTATAAATCATTAATGTCGGTTTAGAAAGATCTATCCTGTTTTCCAGGACTTGCGGCTCTTGACTGGGCAATGCGTATTGTGGTGGAACACTATTCCGTTTTTTATTCTGTGGTTGTGCGTACTGGGGACATAGGTGTGCAAGTTTATGACCAACAAGGTGCCCATAAAAGGGTTTATCAGCGTCTTGGCCAAGATAGTGAGGACGGTGCAAAGCTAAAATGTCAGAAAAACGAAGAATCTGAAACAGGAAGATTTGAGGGATGACCTTCTGTTTTACCGCAGTAACGAAATAAATTAGTAAAAGAAATTGGAAACCAAGACAAGAGAAAATGAAATAAGATTAACCGACTCATAAAAACAAGAACAAGAGGGGGGGGTGAACCAAACAGCGAGAAATTTCATCTATATCAATGTCAAATGTAGATATAACAACTAGACCGGCTACAATTGCCATGTGTAAGATAGTGGGTAACCGTTCTGAGGTTTTATGATTTTATCAGAAAATTATAATTATATAATTGGATTAAATTATTAAAAAATTGTTATATAAATTAAATTTATAGTTCGAAGCGAGCGTGGAACTTGTCATATGTTATTTATGACAAGAACGATCGAGTGATACATAACCTCGAATTATAAAATAAAGCTATAGCTAAACTGTTTGTATAGAGGTATTCGGGCAGAGGGCATCCATTTTGGTGTTCGTTACGATGTCTCTTCGCATGTTTATTGTAATCTTATATGCCTGGGGGCGTTGTATCCGTTTAGGTGCTTAATATTATATTCTCTTGGAGTTCACCTTTGCACGTAAATTTGAATGGCCCGAGTATTACTCTAGGGGCCATGAGATACAAAAATGCTACGAAAGAGTATGCGAAACATTTGGCCTTACAGATCACACGAAACTACTCCATAGAGTACTAAGTGCAAAATGGGATGTCACTTGTTGCAAATGGGAAGTTCATATCCAAAACGCGCAAACTGGCGCGACATTCATTGATGCCGCCGACTTTTTAATTGCTGCACAAGGTCGAACAAATGAGCCATCTTATGCAAAAATTGCGAATCTTGAAGAGTACTAGGGACGTATTGTGCACAGGGCCAAGTGGAGGCCAGATATAAATCTTGAAGGTAAAAGAGTAGTTGCCATTGGAAATGGTGCTTCGGGACGGCGGATCATTTTGCATCATGTCGAGCAGACCGGCCACCGTGTGAGGTCGAAGACTCACGTTACCCCGAAATTTCGAGATGATCTTGTTCGGCCCACTCAGGACAACCCTGGTGCCCATACTGAGGTCATTCAAAATTTACAATGATATTGCATTTTACATGACTTAGTTCTTCGCCTGCGTAAGGAATGGTGTAAATCTGGGGTTTCCCTGCAATATGTAAACATTCTGCGTCACCGCCAGTTTCCCACATGGGGTTGCATTCGTACGTCACTTTCCTTGACCTTTTAAATCAGGAATTTCTCTAATTCACCTACGTGATCTGGTGTATTAATCCTTAATATTGCAGGAAGTTTCGACATTAGCTTCTCTTAGTTGTGCTCTCTTTAATAAATTGTGCCTTACTGTGCATACATTGCTGCCTGGGCTAGTGAAAGTAAGATTCTTGAACCTCCTTACCTCCTATAGCATTGATAGGCACCAAGTTAATTTCAGTTTTACTAACCCGGGCCCGCAATGTCTTTGCAATGGGGTACAATTAACCACAGAGGGTGTAAATACAGTACTAGTCAAAAAGTCTGTGCGATTCCCACCCGCGGCCGCACCCACGCACCTGACCCTGCCTGCAGAAAATCACCTTACTCAGCCAATAATTTATATATAAGTCTAATTCGTTCAAAAATACAATAAAAATCGATTGGACTCTATTTCCTATATAGGACTAGCGCTAATATTTAGTATACCACCCTCTAGCCTCCAAAACCGCATTGACTCGCGAATCCATGGAGCGGATTAGGGTGTCAAAATATTTGTCTCCTAGACTCTCCCATGCTTCCTCAATTGCTTCTAAAAACTGATTTCTGAAAGCCTCATTAGTCTGAATTTCATTTAGTAACTCTGGATGAAGCTCATAAATCCGTTCTTTGAGCTTGGCCCAGGCATTTTCAATAGGATTTAAATCCGGAGAATATGGAGGCCATTTCATAACCGTTATCCCATTATCCTTTAACCAACTCTTGATTTTCTCAGCTGTATGGATTGGGGCATTATCCTACATAAATTCCAAGCCTGGTTCCCAAACACTAAGAAGATTATTCTGAAGAATCTCGAGATAGGATGTCGAAGAGTAGCCTTGGCGTTTTGCCTCTATATCGCGAGATAAAATGTTGATTTCCGAATGAGAACCACCCCAGATCGCTCCCCAAACCATATACGAGATTCCCTTACCTTTTTTATATGGGATAATAAGTTCTTTTTTCCACTTCTCACCAATCTGGTTGAGCCGAAAAACCCAAAAGTTCTTAGTTCCTTTGCCGATTTCAATAGAACACTCATCGCTCCATATAATCTTAGACCACTCCTCATAAAACCAATCTTTATGGGCTTCAGCCCACTCAAGGCGTAGAGCGGCATGTTCTTCTTTCAATTGAGGCCTTTTTGCAGCTTTCCAATGCCCATATCCAGATTTATGAAGATAATTCTTGAGGGTAGTGGTGCGGACGTCAATTCCAGTTCGCAAGCGAATATCTCGAAAAGTCAGAAAAGGATCCTTTTTGATTTCCATAACAATCCGTCGCTCATCCCTTGGAGATAATAACTTTGGCCTGCCAGAGCGAGATCTTGATTCCCCATTGCAGCGCTTAGAATCCAATTTCAAGGTAGCCCGGACGGTTGACTCTGCAATTTGAAGCCGTCGCGCTATCTCGACTTTTTTGACCTTTGCTTCAGCGTAAGCAAAAATTTGACCTCGCAGATATGGACTCAACTCCTGATTCTTGCCCCTATTTGAATCAATAGGCCTCAAAGGAGTGCGTGGTGGCATAGTGGGTGGTTGAAAAAAGTGAAATATATTGACGCGTCGCGCGACGCGGGAAAACCGCACAGACTTTTTAGTACGCACTGTAGGTGACTCTAGTTTCGAATTTAACTTTAATCATGTCTTGATGGTGTGTGTGTTACCCTCTGATGGTGTCAAATCTCCGGTATGCAGTAGTTCGTCGTGGAAATTACATGTAATTCCTTGATCCGCACCAATGAATACCGATGAACTACAGACAACGTCCGGTCGGAGTAATAGGCCATGTCTTCAGATATTTTAAAGCTATCAAGGACTACCTTATTTCAGAGCGATAATCCGAAATAATTCCGTGCCAGGTCCATGATCACCTCGATCTGCAAGATCAGCATCGGTTCAGTCGAGGTTTTGAAGTTCGCCTTGGGAATAAGGCGTTAAACAAAAGCATGTAAGGGATATATCTGTGCGATCATTTTTGATGGCTTAGTAGAATGCTAGCCCAAGGAATGATTGTTGATTAAGATGTGTTGACTGGATTTCGACAGTATATTGAGTTGCCGAGACATCGATCTCCGTATGCTTCGTATGATATATATAACTCATGAAGAGAATAAGACCGGTATTGAAGAGGCTTAGAGGGAGAACTAGTTCAAAACTTGTCAACATATAAATAAGCTAGTAAAACCCTTATAATTAGGGTTGACCCTTTTTGTCATAGCGGTATTCAGTTCAATAAAGCTCAAGTAATTCCCCGTTGTGGGGCGAGGATCTTCAGGGCAAGAGACTAAGAGTGAGAGTTTCAGCTAGAAACTAAATGAAGTTTGTAATACCCCGTCGTAGGAGGGGATAATGGATAAAACTCCGACAGCTGTTGTAATTCGTATCCTTCTCTAGCATTTAGCTAACTATGAAAGAAATCGCGAGGATGCTAATCGAAGGTGGATATAAAGTTCGCAACTCGACACTCTAATCCAAAAATTACCTACATTAACTTGTCAGCAATATCTAATCTCATCAAGCCTCTGATATATTTCACTCACAAAAATGAAGTTGTTTCCAATGATCACGATTGCCTTTGAAACCTCTGTTTCCGGACATGGGTATATGTACATCCTCCTAGTCGTACCAGACTAGGTCACGAGGTAAATTCGGCTATTATTTGTGTTGAACGATTTCGATCCTAGCGATTATACTCCAGTCTGGAATTGATACATGCCCAGAGTGTATTATCCTTGAGCCAGTTAGTGGCTGGCCAGACCTTAATGATCGTGTAGTTGGTCGAAGCGGTGTCTGCAGGTATAATGCTCGTGTCAGTATCGATTACAATCAGCCTAATTCTTCTTGGGGCGGTGAGAAGGTCGTTACCACTTATAAAACTAGTCAAACCGTGACGGTGCAGTGGTGTGTCGACCATAATAGGGACTATAATAGCATGTTTAGCTATTGTATCTGCCAGAACCAGACGCTAATCAACAAGTTCGTCGATCTAAACTATCTTCTAATCGATGATGAGAAGAAGGACGCTAAAAAGTGCTTTGAAGAGGGGCTACTTCCTTTTACTAGTGTAAACGGACAGGAATGTGACTACAGCCCTAATTGTCAAGAAAGCGAAGCGTGCTGGAATAACGAATAGTTTACCTACAAGGCTTTTAATGGAACAAGCTGTAAAGGAGTTGGCAATTCTACGCTCAGCTCATGCTATACTTCTATTGCAGATAGCTTCACAGTAATCAAGAGGATCAAGGTTCGTAACTATGTTACCAACCATAGTCTGCTTGGATGGAAGTGGAACTCTGAACAAACTTCACAAGTCTACCTCTCATGTGCGGACATTGCTATCACAAAATAAGCTTGGTTTTGACCAAGTAACTGGGGCGTCGCTACTTGTAACAGAAGGCATTTAATAGGTGGGCTGTGGCCTGGTCATGATTGATGCCTTGGTACCTTGTACGCGATATCTAGGGGATATCGCCACCACTTGCACACACTGTTTTCTTAATTATCCTTTCTCTCCTTGCCTTAATATTCTCGTTTCATGCATTCTACATAGGGGAATTTATACTGATTTATCGAATGCTTATTGCTTGAGAGTAGGATCGTTACAAGCTTCATATCACGGCTTTTGATAAAAAAAAAAAAAACTCCCACACCTATAGAAACGCACCCACGCAGGTAGAAAGTACACTAAGAAAAAATGTTGTGATTTTAATTATAGTTTCCATCACCACATGCGCATGCAGCATACAATATAATAGCCACACATACTAGTACATGTCATTTACATATAGCAAGACCCGACTGCACTAGCTGAATTATTTACTCATTATTACCCTCTTGAAGAGATTTTTATTGTTTTTGGCATTCATTCAGATGGGTCTTGGTACGACACAGAGAATATTCAGCCTCAAGAGTGGTGGGAGCTGGACACTAGGGATGTTCAATTGCCGAGCCTTTAGTGGAGCCTTGACAGCGAGTCTTCAGTGGAAGGATGGCGACAAAAGGCATATGGTGATTATCTTGTGTACAATAAATTACAGCAAGTTATTAGGAAGAATAATTACGATTCCCCTTCGAAGGCCAATGACCTGTGGATCTACATAACCCTAACCCTCGAAGGGGAATCGTAATTATTCTTCCGCCTGTTCAAACAGGGGTCTGAAGCGATTATAATTTACACATAATAATTGCCAACTATTCAAGAAAACCCCCTCAATATAATCAATTCAGTACCTAAAGTGGTTAGAGTTAGAGTTATCTACAAATCATTTCACCGACTAGACCTTCATTAAATATACTGTTACTATCATCGCAGCAGCTATACCTAAGCTTAAGTGGAATATCACTCTAAGCCTTTGATTATATGCCACTATAATCAGACATGCATACTTCTCTAATCCTGCTTCTGCTAGACTCGTTGCACTGGCATTGATAAAAGACATTAAGGAACAAGCATTCCGTAGTACCCAGCGACAGGGCAATCCCAAACTCCTGCGAGAATGACATAATAGCCAGCACAACTGATATATCCCGCTCTAAAAGGATTACCTGTACCGCTAATAACAGCCTAGAGATGCCCAATCCGATTCTAAACCCCAGAAGGCTTAGAGCAGGAATCTAGAACTTAGCTAATATTTCTTCAAAATATATTATCATGATCGCTCATCTAAGAGTAATCAGCTCTATGGGTATCATTAAAATAACATAGTAATCTATATATGTGATAGCATAGCTGAAGACCATACTCGCAACCAGGACTGCAATAACCATGGGGAGCAACATGATACTGGATTCGACAGGGGAGGCCCCTTTGACAACCTGGAACCGCATTGCGAGCTGAAAGGCGGTTAGATGGGTGTTAGATAATAAAGATAAGGATAGAACAAGAGAGACAAACGTAGTAGGAGGCAGTGTTATTAATAGCTTGCAGGGCTAGACTGAAAAGTGCCCCGAACAGTATCGAGCGTTGTTTCAGTAGCCGCAGTGGCAGCATAGCAAAATCTTATTTACTTGTTTATTTTTTTCTTTATATTTTTGTTTTATAATATATATAGTAATCTAAATAGATAGATCTTTACTTTAATTTATTAATAAAAATAGTAGCTTCTTATTAAAAAAGAGAATAGTATTATAACTAATAGATATCTTTAGTAAAAGTAACCCTACTAGCGCGGTATATAATCTATAAAAGACCGCATCTCACCCTCTTCCTCTTCTTCTTCCCCAATCAATCTACCACATTCAGCATGCCATAGCTTATTACATAGTTGCTTTTACATTGATGTTAGGTAGTCATTTGTTTATTTTGGTTTTGTACGAACATCCAAGTAGGATATACTCCTAAGTAAATATTCTTGCTTTGTCCCCTAGTGAACTAGATTTATTTTCAGTAGAAGATGAATTTTCTTTCTTCAGTCTTTTACTAGGACCGGTCGCCCTCTAAGGTATGGCCCATCCGCTATCCATGTGTAGATACATAATTTTCTGATATCTTTTCACCCCAGCGATCCGGGCGATCACCGCCGCATACCGACGTTGTAAAATAAGGATGGTCGTCCCACCCCTGGCACACCCAATATCCTAACTCTGGCTGGCCAGCGGTGTTACCAAGCCCCTTCCAAAGCCGATTCCAGAATTGTTTATCAAACTTGGTAATCACCTCTCCCGGATTTCGTTTCAACAGTAGTCGTCGTCGTATAATAGCATTGAATCCCTCCAGCTGGATAGCAATCTTAATATCTCTCTCCGGTCCTAAAGCCCGTACCATGTCGTCAATCGGGCTCAGGATAACCCTCTCCACCTCGCCCACAGGATCTTCAAATATCCACGGCTCCGGTGGTGCGATATCACCCTGCAAGGAGATATATAGGTGACGAAGATTAGGGAAGGTTTCTGGGACTATGCAGCACAATTCATGAAGTGTTGAACCAGCCCCGGCTGGCGGTTCGGGGGCCGCCGTGACAGCCCTCTCCCAGAGTACACTGACCAGGTTATAATTCTTAATGTAGCAATTTGTACGGGGCTTCCATAGATCCCAGATCAAGACCAGAGAGGAGATACTCGCTAGCCTCTGGGGAGGGAGCAATCGAGACAAGTTCTGTTGGAGCTCTAGGCCGGAGAAGTGGAATGTATTCCTTGTGAATAGAATTTCCATCCCATCTTGATACCTATATCAATATTAGTAAACCAATACCAACAATATCAGGGAATACGGGGATTTACGCCATATGACAAGCAAGCAACCATCCCATTACCCCGATAGACCAGCCCGCAGGCACGGGGGGTCCCGTATATCCACGCGAATACAACCGTGTCGGCACACAGTAATCATTAAACGGGGGGCCTACATTCCGAGTTGCAACAAAGGCATCGGACAACTTCGTCCCGCGATGGCACTCGCAGCTAAACCATCGCCAGGTGGATTGTTGAACGTGATCAGGGCGCAATTTATTATCTGTTTGAGCCTGGGGTGGGTACAGCGGACCATACCTCAGATCCACATGGAGGGTACGCTGGCCAAATGCAAACACCAGAATGTCTTGCCGGATTTCCAGCGGGAGTCGTCCGAAGAGGCCGTAGTTGTTGAGATAAGACTGATTGCATGCTTCCGTTGGTGGTGGTATGGCCAGGGTGTTGAGAAATGGGAGCGGAGGGGGTGTCTCTTCAGGTTTATTTACGGTCGCTTTTGGATGGATAATCTTCTTTGTCCATTTTTTGATCGATTTCATCGTCTGTGGGTATTAGACTCTAACCGCAGGCATATATACGATCGAACCTCGAACAGTTTGGTAGTGCGAGAGCCCCTTCAATCCGCCCCGGCTCCGAGGCGGGTGTAAAAAATGTGTGCACCGCGACCGGCGGCCCGCCCCCAAGAAAACCAACACTAAGAATAGTTTATCTTGAGATGTACAACAACTCAATACTGTCGGGCCAAAAATGCCGGTGTTCCTCCGTGTCTCGGCTACTGACTGGCCAGAGAACCGTCCCGAAGAACCCCTGAGGGATGGGGAGTCAATGATACAGTCGAGACTCGAATTTGCGTGCGCTCTTGCTAATCAGGGCTGTGTTGACCTTAGCCATATCAGTAGTAGGGTATTCATTCCGCACAAAAGATGACCTCTGGCAGGGCTTTCCAGGTCCTTTTCGCAGCAGCAGTCAAGAAAGCTGTCGGAGTCCGTCTGTTAGTTCTGTTGGTATGATCAACCATGGCGATGTCGCAGAGGAGGTTCTTCAAGACGACAATGTGATATTAGCTTTAAAAAATGGATTATTTAAAAATAAATAATTTATAGTTTATTATATTTTTTATTTTATTTTGTAAATTATTCATTGTTATTATTTATTAGTAAAATATTTATTGTGATTCACATCTTGGTGACGGGTTGTTGAACTGTTTAACATTTTTATAGTGTTACATCGCTTGTAATATACAGTTCTAGAACCTACCACTAGCTAGCTTATCAGCAACGCCAAGGCAGAGTGTGATAGGACTATGCATGATATGATTGGCCGGACAAAGATATGCCTTGGCGCCAAGACTTAGGGTTCCGTGGAGGGGCGCCGCTGTCTTGGCGCCAAGGCACTGCGCCTTGCTACAGTTTATATCAGCCCTTGTGTGGCTGCAGTAGGTCTGAGAGCAAGGATGTCGTATTTAACAACTCGGTTGGAGATTGCAATGCACGCCCATGTGGTTGGCAGGCTGTTAGTCGGGATTGGAATACGTAAAACATGGCCCACCCCGCACAGTGTCGCTTCTTTGTACACTAGTTAAATATTTAAATACCTGGCAGGGGACCCTGCAGCGGGGCTGCCCATAACCTTGCCTCGCTCTTCTGCGTTGATTGCGACGGTGATCGCATAACAGTTTTCATCTGCTAGTCCTTCCATGATGGGTGCTTTTGAATATTCTACGGATGGCGCATTCAAGGATAAGCGTGAGTCGAGCGCCAACGTCATTACGGCTGAGGAAGGTGGCCTAGTCACTCAGCCTGATGGCCATGAACTTCACCGTGCTCTTAAGGCCCGTCACATCACAATGATTGGTATATTCACTACAAAGACGTGGTTACAAAGTCATGGAGCTGACTAGTAAAAGCTATTGGAGGCGCAATTGGCACAGGTTTGATCATCGGGACCGGGTCAGCTCTCGAGAAGTAAGTTCGTTCTTGATGAGAGGAAGGAAGTATTTGCTCTAACCAACATTTTTACCGTTAGGGCTGGTGTAAGTCGTTCTCCACATCTACAGGAACGGTCTTGTCTCTGAACATTGACATAGCCTGCGTCAATTCTTATCTCGTATTCCATCGTCGGAATGGTCGTGTATATGGTAATGTGCGGTCTAGGGGAGATGGCTTCCTGGTTGCCGTTGGCCTCTGGCTTTACTGGCTATGCAGTGCGCTTCTGCGACCCGGCTTTGGGGTTTGCTTTGGGTTACACGTGCGTCGCTCAGCTTTCTTCCTTGCGTAACATACAGACATAGTTGCTGAACACAAATTCTTTCTTGCAGATACTGGTTCAAGTACATCATCGTCACGCCAAATCAATTAACTGCCGGAGCATTGGTAATCAAGTACTGGGACCAGAATGGACGAGTCAATCCCGGTGTCTGGATTACTGTGTTTCTCGTGTTGGTCGTGAGCATCAATTATTTTGGGATCCGCTTCTTTGGCGAGTTTGAATTCTGGCTCTCGTCTTTCAAAGTCATTGTCATCCTGGGGCTGATTCTGTTGTCCTTCATCTTGATGCTCGGTGGCGGCCCGGATCATGACCGAACAGGCTTCCGCTATTGGAAGAAACCAGGTGCATTCAACACATACATTGATGATGGGGCAGCAGGTAGATTCTACGCATTCTGGGCCACCATGGTGTCTGCGACTTTCGCCTACTTGGGCACAGAGTTGGTGGGTGTGACAGTGGGCGAGGCACAAAACCCACGAAAGACGATCCCTCGTGCTATCAAGTTGACGTTTTACCGCATTGTTGTTTTTTACATACTTAGTGTCCTTCTTGTTGGGACACTTGTCCCGTACAATTCGCCCGACCTGCTATTTGCGAATTCGCAATCTAGCTCAGCTGCGGCGTCTCCCTTCGTAGTTGCTGTTCAGACTGCGGGCATCGACGTTCTTCCACACATTCTCAACGCTTGCATTCTGCTATTCGTCTTCTCTGCAGCTAACTCGGATCTGTACATCGCAACCAGGACGATTTATGGCCTTTCTAAGGAAGGCAAAGCTCCCGAATTCTTATCGCGAACCAATAGCCGTGGCGTTCCGGTGTATGCCCTCGCTCTTTGCTCTGCGATTGCATGTATTGCCTACATGAACGTCACCAGCGACTCGAAAGTCGTGTTCGGTTATTTCGTGGACTTGGTCACTGTGTTCGGCCTTCTCAGTTGGATTTCGCTGCTGGTCACGCATATCTTCTTCGTTCGCGCGAGAAAAGCCCAAAACGTGCCGGAGAGCGAGCTTGCCTATAAAGCGCCCTTTGGCGTCGCCGGCTCATATTGCGCACTCGCATTTTGCATTCTTATCTGCCTCACCAAGAGCTATGATGTTTTCACGATCAAATTCAACTACAAGAAGTTCATCACTGGGTACCTGGGCATTCCACTATATCTGATTCTCATCTTCGGGTATAAGATTGCGACCAGATGCAAAACAGTCAAGCCGCACGAAGCGGATATTTGGAGCGGCAAGGATGCAGTCGACCGCGAAGAGGCCGCGTTTCTGGCACGCAAGGCTGCGCATGAGGAGAAGCATGCCGGGGCAAATTGGTTCTATCGCACCTTTGTATCGTGGTTGTTCTGAGCGTGGGTTCATTTTTAGTGCTATATCAAATGAACGTGAATTGGAGTCAGTAACTCGACATGATCCAATATGTAAGGCTAACGTACCATAGAGTTTATATAATTAGCTCGGGTACACGGGTGTTGCTTGCGTATTGAGTCCTGGTTCGTCTCCTCCCAAGTCGCCAGTTTTTCGATCTCCTCTACCTTCGTCACCGTTGGCAATATGAAATTTGCATAACTGTAGTAATCTAGTCAGATTCCTATATAACCATTATTTAAGCTTATTTTTTATACCTCTTTTAATAAGTGTTTAATAACAATATTCCTAATGGGCTAAATTTTAGGCATCTTGTAAATCTTTTAATAAGGGTCTAGTGTCACAGGATTTACTGACCCAAGATAGGAGATCACCTCACATATTAGCCTGGAATAGATATCAGCGGCTCGTGTAGGTAGTGGAAGCGGTAATGTATATGTATGTGCCCTAGGTGGCATTAATTTCAACTTCTCTGTACTCTAGATTAGAAGGAATGCATTGCGGGTCCTTGTGGTCCAGCAGATATGTTAGCTAGAACCAGGACTATGATTATTTCCAGCTTTTTTTATTCGAACACGCCGCTGTAGTTACAGTATATCAGACTTTGATGTGCTATAACTGGACTCTGGTTTGCTTATGAATATTTTTTTTTATCTTAGCTTTTATCTGGCCCTCCTATGGTAAGTCCGTCGGGGCTGATACCTGAGGCATTTATGCCGACATTATTGATCCAATGCAGGCAGGATCGCAGGCTATAATTGATGCAGAAGGGTGTCACTAGATCCGAGCTTCATTGGGGATACCTTTAATTTTTGTGCTAGCAAAATTCAAAGGATTCAGAATCCACCAGATTAACGCCCGGCTGGAACTGGACGCACTCATTCTGGGAGTTCTGGGCTTCCATCGACTAACGAAGACTGCCAGAAGATAACATAATGAAACTGACAAGAAAAAGCAAAATAGGTCAAAATGTCATGCTATTTAGGTTTTGTAAACGCATACGCATCTTCCCCGAAAGCGGCGACGGCTCCTGCAAGGATGGCGTGGGGATTAATCCTTCCAGGGTAGAGTTCTTTCATCTTCGCAAACAGTTCCTCCGGGTTTGAGGAAGTTTTGACCGCTTCTTCAAATGCGAGGATGTAGGCTCTTGTTGTGTAAACGTTGAAAACACCATCAATAGTTCCTGGTCTCTTATGCCCAGCCACCACTGTATGCGGCGATAGAGACTCAATTTTGTCCAGAACACCAAGCCATTCCCGCCTCTTTTCGGGCGTATTTGCCTCACCGAAGAACTGGTGAACATCACCATACACAGCATCCCCAGCTACAACAAGATGTATACTGGGTACATGCAGAATTGTCGTGTCATATGTATCAGTGTGTCCCACTTCAATTATCTGAAATTCATGACCCTCGATTTGAAATGACTTATCAGGCCAAGCGGCAGGCACTTCCTGAGGCTGATAAATTTGCCCGTCGGGGAAAAATCGTTGCCAGACGTTATCGAAACGTGCCGATTCAAGCTGGGTTTTCGCGTGGGCTACTGCAGCAGGTGCAGCAATTGCTTGGGCGTCAGGAAAGCACTTGCGGAGAAGGGGAATGCCAAACCAATGATCGCCATGGCCGTGAGTTATATAGATGTACCTCAGAGACTTTCCTGGAGCGGTTTGGTCAATCCAGCGAATGAGCTCTTCGGTCTGTTGAATCGAGATGGGTGTATCGACTAGGACAGCCTCGGATTCGCCTTGGATAAGAGTACAGGAGATCGGAGAGAAGGCGCTTGTTTCGCCCCTTCTTTTGATTGCAATTGGAAGACGGCTGGAAACCCAGACATCGGCACGAAGGATTGATGGCATTTTAGATGAAGAGTCTCGAAATATAATTTGGTCAACAAAATGGCATAAGAGTGGAACTACGTTTCCTACCGGACATCAAGGAGTACTTAAGCTGGCGCCAATGGTTATTTTAAATCTACTTGATAGAATAATCAGTATGAAGATCAAACCCTTTTGGAAAGGGACCTCGGTAATCAAATCTAATATCACGTAAGCATCAACGAACATGTTACTATTCGCCGAAGCAAATTGAGAGTGATTGGCTGGGCCTACACTCTGTAAGGGTAGTAATTACATCGAAGTTAATCTTATCAAAAGCAGCGGTGGATCCATTTGAGCTTTTGCCGAAGGATAACTAAAGCAAGCTACCCCGAGTGGAACCGAGATAAGACTCTCTCCATGAAAGGCCACTGGGTGCAGAGGACACGACTTAATCACAGGGATACTATCGACATATAATTGAACTAGTAAAACCCTTACAATTAGGGTTGGCCCTTTTTGGCGTAGCGGTAAACAGTTCGACAGATAAATAACCAATTCTTAGAAGCACGAGAGCCAAGCCTGATTCTTGCCCCGCAAAACCCATGAAACGGGTGTAATGGCTGAGCTCTTGGCTACAACTGATATAGGAGTTTGTTCCATCGCACAGCCGAAATACATATCATGGATACTCTGACATATAACTCTCTGTAAATGTTGCTAGCAACCTAGAGTTGATGTTCTCTTGGTTGCAAGAATAACCCAGCAGCGCTTAATCGGAGAACAGCTGGATTAAACCCATCCGGATACAACTCAGCCATCTTGTCGAAAACCTCGACAGGGTCTTTGGGATCGCTTCGAGTAAAATTTCCAAAGTCTTCAATATACTTTTTAGTGGCGGCAAGATGTTAAAATCTATTAATCTCTTCTGCCTGCTTATGACCAGGAACAACATAAACAGCCTCTAATGCCTTGACTGTTTCTATTGCTTGAATCCACTTATTACGTTTGGCCTGAGTATTGGCTTCGAAAAGCATCTGGTGTACTTGCCCGTAAATAACATCATCACACACCGCGAGTTTGATGTTGGGAACCTAGAGAACTGTGGGGTCATACGTGTCTGAATGTCTGCATTCAATGGCCTGGAGGACCCAGCGACTGTTAAGGAGTAGCTGGTTGCCCTCCGGTAATGGAGAGGCCAGTTCGGCTGGCTGTGGAGTGTATATCTGGCCTGGAAACCGAGCTTCCTACATTGAGGCAAAGGTCTTCTCTTTCACTTGTTGTTTTATATGCTGAATTACCACATGCGTAGCGACTGGTACTGCATTTGGGAAGTTTTTTTTGAATTAAAGGTATGCCGAAAAAGTGGTTATCATGACTGTGAGTGATATAGGTGTTGGTTAACTTTCTGTTTGGCGCGATCGCCTTGATCCATTCCACAAGGTTTCAGTCTGTTCAACGGTAATAGGGGTATCAACCAACACCGCTTCTCTGGAGGTGTAAATCAGAGTGCATGAGATAGGTGACCATACACCACCTTTCGATGGTGTCACAGCGTGGAAGGGGATTGAAGGAGCAACGTAAACCGCAGACCGAAGCTCAGACATCTTTTCGAAAACAGATGAGCCTTTGAAGCTTTGGAACCCACAATTTAGAAACAACCCACGGCTACCTTATTTATGGAAAAATTAGTCCCTTGATACATGATTTCAGATGCATCTGTGCCGCGGCGCGGAACGATCAGCTAATCACTTGGCCTTTTCATTCCCGATGACAGCCGCTTATTTTGGCCAGTCTTGGAAGCAGATCTGCGTTTGAGCGTCGACCTCGGCGACAGGCAATCAGGAAAGCATGGCCATAGTTTGAATATTGATGAGGAAGGTTTGATGACTTAACATACTAAGCCTCGGTTTCGTCCTTGCATATGTACTACGATTATTCATCAGATTTGAAAGCCTTTGAAGGCTACCAAATACTGTCGAGGCATTAGCTTGCCTCATTAATGCGCTATATAACAGCATGTGGGGTATGAGAAATTCTCTGCGCTCTTTTCCCCGGAGTCTCGTCATGCAGCAAGAATGGCCTTTCATATAGATCGAAGAGTGTGATATAAGATAGCTCATATCTGCGACATTCAAAGAGAGGAGGTTGGCTCTTCAGCTATACGAAGAAGTGTTGAGCCATCTATGGCAGTAGACTGAGGGTTATGTTGGCCAAGACCAGCCATCACCACTCGCTAATCGATACCTAGGGATAATTCCAGGTTAGAAATGACAGCCTAGGCAGACGACTTTTTCTATACTGCTGGACTTCGACCTCGGTTGAGCTTGGCAGTACGCCCGGCGTTGGGGAGAGATAAATACTCTGGGGTACTCTAGGTTTTCCCTGGGCCATCTCCAGACTACCCATACATTACGTCGACTTTATACCAGCCACTGGTCTTCCATCTCATCATGCCTCGTTGGACTTTCGAACTCACCCCTGACACCTTGTCCAAGGCCGAGAAGGACACACTGGCGACTGGTATCACCGATGGCTACGTCAAACTGGGAATCCCAGCGTTTCTCGTCAACGTCTTTTTCCACGAAAATCGCATCGGCACCTTCTACAGCGGAGGGAAAACACCACCCAATACCGTTTTCTTCGTCATAGACCACGCAGCTCGCCCCTTTCCCAGCGAAGAAGTTCGCTTCAGCTTCATTGACAGCATAAACAATCTCGTCAGACCAATCCTGGAGCCCAAGGGCGTCAAGTGGGAATACAACATCTACGAACATCCTGCCGATAACTGGCGAGTGAATGGCATGATTCCACCCGTGCAGCAAGGAGGCCTTTGGCAGCAATGGATTGATAGGAATGAAGCGGTGAAATATGGGGAATACCTCGAGAAGGAATAAAACGATAGTCAAACCAAAGCATTACGTCATTGAGCAACCGTAGTTGGGAAACTGGTACTTTGTATTTAAACGCTCTGACTCGGTGATCTATCAAGATGTGATTTGAAGATAATGAATTATCGAAGTCGATTGTGTAAGATATTCCAGTAATTTAAGTTTTTGAGCACGAATTAAATGGGGATGGTTCCTATTACACAGATATAGATACAGACCCGCGTCACGGAGAATAGTACCATCTTCTGACGTTCACTTTGAGAGAACCAAGGTAGAAGGAAACTCGGACAACTGCGGTCGAGAAATATCTGGCCCCGCGAGTAGAAGCTGAACAGAAGGTTGGCTGTGTCATAAATGACAATCAGTGATGAGTAATCTATTCCGCGTGTACCGAGGCTTTAGCCAACAACATAGGTTGCCTATGCAAACTCATATAACTAATGACTTTGTCCAGGGGTAAAAACCAAGGATATCTACTCTTTAGCAAAAGCTTCGGTATGCACCACGGCGTGGAGATCAGGACACATGACGGAACCGTTCTTCGAGGATGGTTCTACCCTGCTGAGACCAAGGCGCCAGTAATGATTATGTCTGCAGGGGTAAGTCAGGCTGCTGATTCTCATTCGCACAAAAACATGCCTAATTCCATCCCGGAAATAGTTGTCTTGAATCAAAGAGCATTTTCTGCCCGCTTACGCTAACCGATTCCAGAAAGCCGGATACGCTGTCGTCCTCTTTGACCACAGAAACTGGGGAGAAAGCGACGGAACGCCACGCCATCATTCCAGTCACTATGAGCAGACGCGAGATACGCACGATGTCGTGTATTACGCATCAACACAGTTGGACATTGACCCTGCCCGTATCGCCATATGGGGCTCAAGTTTCTCCGGGGGATTGCCCTCATCGCGAGTGCGGTTGATCCACGGATCAAGGTCGTGATCAGCCAGGTCCCTTTTATGTCGGGCACTACCACCAGATCGCGTTTCCCAGAACCTGTCCTTGAGAAAATATTTGCTGAGGCGAGACCACCTCTTCCAACCCTACATACATCCCCATTTATCCAGAAACTCTGGAGGATGCGCAGAACCCCGGAAATGGAGCCATGATGGGTACCGAAGAATCGTTTCGCCATTATGACTTCTCGCGGACACTGGAATCAAACAGGGGCAACAAGATTACTCTGCAGTCCTTGTTTAAGGCAATACGGTCCGAACCACAGAACTACATCCCCCAAATTGCACCGAAGCCGCTTGTCATGACGGTTAGTCTCAAGGATTCTTTGATCAACCTCCAGATACAACTCGACGCCTTTCAGGCTGCTGGTGGACCTAAGTAGTTGCTCGAGTTAGACTGCGGCCACTTTGAAGTTTATCGTGATGGCTTTTTCGAGACAAATGTTGCAGCCCAAATTGCGTTCTTGGATAAATACCTCTAGCTTATGTCTGAATCTCTTTTGTCATTTACTACATAGGTTTCATAAGGGACTTAGCCTTTACAAGGAGTCAGTGGAAAAAGAGGAAAGAAGTCAACTTGCAATACGAGATTTCAAAAAAACGCGAAATTTCATGTACTCGTCATGCAGCCAAGGTTCTAAGTGCGCCCGCCACATTATACATTCCGTCAGATTTCAATGCAGACGGATTTGTTATGGGCCGAATTGGGACTGAACGGGTTGTTATGGTCAAGAGCATCTTCCTACAATATTAGCTATCGTTTCTAAAGGAGCTAAGTATTCTAGAAATATTATTCAAAGTAGTTAGGCTACTAAATTCTTTAAGCTAAGGTTTATTAGAGACGAAGCCCAAGTACATCGCGAGGTTTTTAATAGCTTAGCTAAAGTGTTGGAATATTTCAGATTCTTATCTGCAAATATGAATAGTCTATTTTGAGCGGAGAGGGCTTTAGACAGGAGCAAGCGACAGTCCCGCTTCTCATGTATAAACAATAGACTCATACTCCTTATCCAGGTCGACTAGGTAGTAGGCAATGTCCGATCCCGAAGTTTCTTTCACACTAAAGCCATTACTTAGGTAGGAGAATCTGTTGTTACCCAGTGTCTCCCACTCGTAGTCCTCATAGCGGATATCCTGACGCACGTGGAGCCAATGCAAACGACTGCCTAGATGTAGAGCTGTCACAGGTCCATCAACCTTCCCATTCTTGAACCATGAGCGGCACGATATGGTCCAGGCAGTGCGCTCCATGAAAACGTCCAGATGCTGGACAAAGTCGTGGAGTGCGCTCTGCCTCAAAACAACTGATTTTATGTCACTCATCTGATACTTATACGTCATCTTGATAATATACTTTGTTGAGTGTTCAATAATAGGAAGTACAGACCCATGGCCAATTGGAGCACTGGGCCTCAAGAGCACTATAGGTATAGTATTAGTATGATGCGCCCAAAGTGTCACCCTTCTGACAGGGTTTGAAACAGCCGGCTGCATTTACTGAAATGATTGGGCATGTTTGGCACTGCCAAGGACATATATGCGGTGGTCCTCGTCACATCTCGTTAAGAGAAGCTCCACTTCGACTAGTTACTGTATACTTGGGACAGAAAGAGACGTCAAAACCCGTAGCATAAAACAGAACGTCAACTAGTATGATCTCGCCCGTGGCTGTCTTGATTCCCAGGGGCAGGATCTCCACAATCTCATCTGTCACGGCGCGAACATTATCTTTTCTCAAAGCCTCGGGATAACCATTACCAGGGGTTGGTCGGGCGACATCCTATAGCGAAATCTGGGATGAAATAATCCAGCAGCGGGGAGTCTTCCCCTAGCTTAGACTTGACCTCAGCCGTGGAGTACTTGATAGACTCCGCCTGCTCCTCGATGCCCATCAAAATAAACTTGAAACGCGTGTTGATTTCATTTTAGATCTCTTTTCAATACTGAAAATACATCATTGGATCTTTGCGGAAGGCTTCTTTTTGTTCTTCGCTATCTGCGTGATTTGGAACAATTAGCCTCTTTTCAGCTCCTTTCTGGAGCAGTAGACATACAAGTGAAATTAGAGCCCCCCTGACCCAGCCTAGGTTTGGGCAAATCCGGCCGTGATCCATGTGAGAGATCGAATAAACTTGATCAGGCTCTTGACGTCTATTTTGGAGTTAGCCATGAGACCAATGTCGTGGATAATGGACTCACGGGGTTGGATGGCGGAAACTATCTGTACTCCAGAAGAGCCACTTCCCAGAACGGCAACAGTCTTGCCGTCCCAGTCTATTTTGGTATCCCAGGCAGCACTGTGCAACAGCTGTCCCTGGAAGGAATGGAGGCCAGGGGTGTCTGGCATTTCCAGTTGCTGCTGACGCGTTAGCTATGGCCAATTACTTAGGATATTCACAAGTTGACATACTTTAGCATGCCGGAAGCAGTGATCATGAAATAGCCCCAGTCCTCCTCAATGGCATCAGTCTCGAGATTCAAGATCTTGAATTACCAAATCCCATCAGCTTCCACCCAGCGGGCGTCGATAACCTTGTGGCTCAATTTAACAAATTGACGGAACCCGTGAGTCGCTGCTAGGTTGAGCAAATACTTCTGGATTTCTGGTCCGCTTGAATAGCTATCTCAACATTACGTTTCCTAGCGTAAACCACGGGCGCTGCAACACGGGGAGCACTTACAACTGGTTCTAGCAGGGATTTGGCGCCCAAGTGAATTGGTAACTATGTGACGGAATATCGCAAGCGCACCCAGGATAGCGATTCTCGTACCATGTTCCACCGACCTCTGCGTTCTTTTCGTAGATGACATGTTCAACAACTTTCATATATTTTCAAATGTAATGGGCTAAATTCAACCCAGAAGCACCAGCAACAATAGTAATGACCCGCAGATGTCGAGGCGTTCCAAGAGGCCTTTCTGTGACTGTATATTTTCCCTCCATTTTGTTCATACCTTTTCAATTGAGCGCTACCCGCGCTGCGAGATTTATTGTCAGAAAGACTGGATACATCAAGGTAGGAAGAGGTCGACTGTTCAACCTTACAGGCCAGATAGATAGGTGCCTTGGGGTATCTACTTGGGTACCTATATTTCAGCCTAACGGTTACCCCTCATGATACTTTACAATCTATCTAGCAAAAATGTTTATAAAAGGGGACTGCTATAACAGGAGATAGATGGAGCAAGAGAGAACTCAAGACATACAATCTTGCTAGTCAATTCTATTTTTTATTTTTTTTATATATCTGTACACGTACACATATTAAGTTCGGAACGATACCGAATTGGACCCTCACGGATTAGTGCTAAGAAACCCACTAACGTATTACACAACCCCCGTCGGCCATCTAAGCTAGCCCGTCCACCTGTAATCCTATATAAAATGACTAATTACAGATTAAAATATCTCAACTTTTTACGAGATAACTGCAGTTGAAATTTTAATATATATATTTAATTAGAGTATATAATATTATATATAATATTAAAAATTTATGTATAGTTATCTAATAAATTACTGAGAGTTTAGATGGTAAAAAATGGCTATTTTGTATGGGATTATAGGTAGATGGGCTGGCTTGGGTGGCCGATGGGGGTTGTGAAATACGTTAATTACGTACTCCAACAGTACCTTACGACCCCACAGCTCAGGACCCCACATTGACCCCACGACGACCCCAAGCCCTCACAGCCCAATCATCCCACGATATCACGACCGTATTTTAGTTTTTAGTTTAGAGTTGCATTAGACCTAGCTACACTAGACATTGTATTTTAGTCTTGCCAATTATCCCTATTCTCGTGCTGCACATCTACTCTCTTAGAATTGTTAAGCTTCATTTTACATTCAAACGATTCTTTACAAGTCCAGAACTCTTTTTGCCCAACGTCGTCAATATTCAGTGTGTAGCAAAGTACTAGAAATAAGTCACTATGCGGATCACTTCAGTTCTGTTTGATGCTACCCGCTACAATACCATAGGATTCATTGGTCTAGGTAAAGAATCTATCAGAACCCCAGATATTGGAATGAATAAGCTTAGAATATTCTAATTGTTCTTTCAGGTGCCATGGGCAACCACATGGTATGTCCATTTGAACCAAGAGCCCCTTGTAGTAGAACTTAGCAACTAAAAATAATGAATCATTTAGGTCAATAATCTTATTAGTAAAGCAGGGAAAAGTGGGGGAATCCCCAAGAATTTCGTCGTCTGTGACGTCAATCCAGACACAGTGTCGAGAATCATAGCTCGACATGCTGCAGCGAATCCTGAAATAAAGGTTGAAAGCGCTAAAAGTGAGTTACCTCATGTCTTAAATACGAAACCTTGTACTAATATGCACATACAAGCCCCTGAAGAGATTGCGAACAAGGCTGCTACAATTATCAGCATGGTTCCAACTGCAAACAATGTCAGAGAGGTATACCTAGGGAAGTCCGGTGTCATAAAGGCCCTGGAAAAATTATCAAAGGACGATGTTCGTCGAACAATTTGCATAGACGAATCTACTATACAGCAAGAGGAAAGTCGATCCATCGCCAATCAAGTGAAACAGACCGGTGCAGAAATGATAGACGCTCCGGTATCTGGAGGTAGAGAACCTCTTGTCACGGGTTTACTGATCCTGCTAATGGCTGTTAGGCACTGTCGGTGCAAGAGATGGAACTCTCACCATAATGGTTGGAGGAAAGAAAGATGCATTCGAGCGTGCCCGGCCAATTCTTCAATCGATGGGACAGCGAGTACTCAGCTGTGGAGACCTCGGCGCGGGCCTTGCTGCCAAACTTGCTAATAAGTACGTTTTACTCCTGTATTCCACCAAATTAATACGTTCGAAACCAGCTGTTAAGGTTTGTTACAGTTTATTGCTTGGGATATCAATGATGGGTGTTGCGTTAGTAAATATATCTAAGTGTTCCATATCGGCCATTTTATCTAACTCAATTAACCGTATTAGCGAGGCAATGCTGCTTGGGAAGAAGCTCGGATTGGAATCGCAACAACTCGCCGAAATAATAAATACATCGACGGGACGATGCTGGTCTTCAGAGGTGCGTTTTTATTTCCAAGATTTTTATGTGGCCAAGCTAACAGAATGAAGGTCAATAACCCGGTCCCGGAAGTGAGAACTGGTTCATCATCACCGCCTTCGCACCGTGAATACGAAGGCGGGTTTGTAACAAAACTTGCTCATAAGGACCTCGCACTGGCGGTTGCTGCCGCAAAAATTGTAAATTCCCCAGTTCCTCTCGGCAGTCTTACAGAAGAAGTATACCGGCCATTGGCGCAGCCAGGATCCAGCTTTGATAACTTGGACTTCTCCTCTATCTACAAGTACTTCGATGAAGGGAAGATGCCCACAGCACGATAGCAGAAATAAAGAAGGAAGAATGCTAGGGCTACTAGATAGGAGGTTGATATTGATAGCACTAGAAAAAGAATGTATGCGTTCATTTATTCTAATATTTGACCTGTTCGAACATAAAAGGAATATGTAAATACCGCGACAACTAAATCCCAAGAGTAAATTTTAGCAAGAATCATTCGTACATTATAATACTGAACTGAGTTTATAGTCCTAACATCATTACAAGTCCTAACTCTTACACAATGGTGAAAACTGTATCTCAGGAAGAATCTTTGAATATGCATCGATTGCAGTTGACAAAGCTAGGGTCACTTTGCTATTTCAGTTCGGTCATTAAGAAATATTTGGAATTTCGACTTACTGGGGCCATTTTCAAGTATATGGTGCAGGGATTTCCAGATGCCTATGGGGGTCATTGCGCTGCCTTGTATAAGCAGCCCTAGAGCCTCGCCAATCTTAGACAGGAGCTCCATATGTGATGTTGAAATGACTGAGGATTCGGACTTTAGAAGTACCCACTCGCTAATAACTATTGCTAAACTTGAGGTGAGTAACCTGAAGGCTATATAAGTAATATGCAGGCTTACTGAAAGGTATTGACACCATTAGAATTTGGATCTTGGAAATCATAGCCCAAGGAGACAGCCCATCCAGCGCATGCTTTGTCGCTTCGAACAAGTTTCCAGATCTCAATGTTGCGCGCATGCATTGAAAATCTCTTGTCATGAACATTGCCATGGCAGATTTTATATCAACTTGCAATGATAGCCGAATATATGCTGCAGCAGGGTACGCAACGAAGTTCACATCCGAATTCTCGGTAGACCCTTTATTATGCATTGCTGACCAATTTTCAACCGCCTGTGTTATACGGCGCTTCATATCTTGAGGTAGCATAGGAGACGACGATCGCAGTTCGTCAGCAGAAATCAATATTCCCATGACTATAGACAAGGATGCCAAGCCGTCACACCGGTACGCTTTGTTCGAGAATACTGCGTCAACTGTTTCGCGAAACCGCGGCAGTGGCTGGCTCCCGGCGTTCAGTCTTAATTTCTGCCATTCACAGGCTGTTGGCGCCTTCCAGAGTACCTCTGGGGCAGGCAGGTGTACCTGGCTGAAGTGTCTAATTATGGTCCTATCAATCGATCCGTAGACTGTTGACCACATCCCAACAACAATTAGAACACCAAATATTGATCTTCAAGCACCTTTAGTTGCGTTTTCAAATAATCCACCTTGCAGATATGCACTCACCGTTTGGATAGTTCATTATCCACAAACATGTTCCACTCCGCGACTACCACAGATTTCTCCATCTGACTAGAAGCAGCTGTAGAGGACTGAATGCTGGAGGCTATCCTTACTAAGCTCCTAAGGCTCCCGAGAGTGCTATCCATACTTGATGAGCTGCCCCCTGGAAATCCAAAGAGGCAGTTGTAAAGCAGCGTGCGCAAGACCCATGAGGGAATGGTCTGTGACTGACTGATCTCCATCTATTTGAACGCATTAGTAATAGACCAAGATCGAACCATACGGAATAAATACGTATTCTCCCGCCATGCGTCTAGAAACCTCGAAAAGAGCAATTCCAGTTTGAGACTTGGAGCAGTACATGGCACCACCAGCTATAAGAGCAATTGTAACCGCTATCTAAATTAGACTCTGCTACAAATTTCCAATAGAATGAATACCAATTACCTGGATTATCCGATGATGTACTTGATTCATGTATACAAGGTAAATGTTGGTTTAAAGTCGCGAAAAAGATCGTGAGGTAGTTTTCAAGCATCTGGGCTTCCGATATTTCGACTCTACCGTTAGACTGGTGCCCCTCAGTTTTGATGAGATACTGCTGGAATATATGGGGCTTGCGAACAGTTATACCTGGTGTTTTGATAATGCCTGTTTGATAGTATCCAATAATTGACCATCAATTCGTGGATCTGATATTTGAGTAGGTTCTGTCCCTACATATCCTAACTGAGCTTCCGGCCATGAGAAGACATCTAGTGGCGGCGAGCAAGGAATTCTAAAATTATTCGATTCCTCCGATAGAACGGACCAAAAGTCGCTGTCATCGGGTGGTGGTGCGGAAAATGGCGAGGGGAGTGATGACTTTCCGGCTTTCATGCGCTCTAGAAAGTTTTGCTGCTCTTCTTGAGAAAACCCTGGTTTCGTTGTTGAGTCTATAGTATTGTCTAATAGCAGTGATAAAATATCCTGACCTGACTTTTCTATAGAAATCTCTATCAAACCCCAGTGTGTCAGAGAAGTAACTTCCGAGTGTAATATAGATATAGGTAGATTGCCATTCGGGTCAAGAGAACTAATACCTTCTAACGAGGGGTGTTGGCTCATGTCAGACCAAAAAGAATCAGGGTGAAAGGTAGCATTGCTGCTGGGACAGGAGGGAAGTGAAATAATGTCACTATTAGGTACGTCGTTTGCACTCCTCCCAGTATCCGGCATCGAGGAATGAAGCTCGACTATGTTTTTTGGCTCGGTAGCGAAGACGTCAGATGGAATAATCTCAGGCGAAGGGAAGCTGCTGCGGGAGCATTGATGGTGAGTGGTCTGATGACGGTCATGGAGCTCTTTGCGAGAAAAACAAATAGAGCATTGTTTACATTTGTACGGTTTCTCGAGGGTGTCTAAATCTAGTCAACTTGAGGGGACATTTGGGGGTGGGTGGAATAGAATGTCACACAGGAGAGGGGAGAAGTACGTACGCCTTCGAAGATGTCTTTTAAGATGCTCAGACCGCGCAAACCTGCGCTCGCAATACTGGCAGACGTGGTTCTTTGCGGTTTTATCTCTGTGCCGGGTTGCTTTCTTCTGTTGCGCTGGAGGATGTCCACCCATTGTAGCAATTTTAGAGGTTAGAACCAATATCGCGATGAACTTTCAAAATGAAGATGAGTCTTTTCGGAAGCGTGCAGAATAATTTCAAAAACGAACGGCATCAGCCTCTATAAGCAAGCAAGAATGTTCGAGGCGATGAACGGACTTTCCCCGGACCCTCACAGTACCCCGGTCCACATCCCTGGAACCAATGAGCCAATGATGTCGTAGGTACTACATACTAGCCGCAAGGGGACATGGAGACTAACGCAAAGGAGATAGGAACCAAAGTAGTGCTAGGGCGCTAACCGCAAGGAGCTGACGGAGGCTAACGCTAAAGGGCGAGGAGCTTGGAATTGCATGCTTAGGTACGTTGAACGTGCGCCGTATGAGCACGGAGCCAGCTGTTATCGGAATCAAGGAACCGGGGTAGCATTCTTCTAGGCACGTGTCATACAAATCAACATCACAAGCTCCATCAAAAGGTAAACTAGGTTTCGTGATTTCACTGCGCTCTCGTTTCTCATTACTACAAGCTAATAAAAGGGATGGGGAATTATACAAGTGTAAATGGTTAATATAAAATGTCATTGTTGGTGACGAGATTTAGATCATTTGTCTTAGATACTGGATCATTAATTTCCAGCCCTGACGTGCCACTTCGACTTCATTTCCATCAAAAACCATGAAGCCATGACACCCGCCAGGGATGTACTTCAATACCGCAGGGTTTCCTGCCCTTCTCCATCTAGAGTGCATGAGTACAGTATCGTCGATAAGCGCATCTTCTGTTCCCACAATGAAGAGCGCAGGCACAAGGTCGCTTAGCTCATTATAAGCCGGGGAAACACTTGGTAATTTTCGATCTTCAATTGTCATTTCCGGAAGATATTCCCCGAAAAAATGTTGGAGGTCAGAATATCCCAAGATGGGAGTTTCTTCTGACTTGCTCAAACGGGCCGAGGGCAGAAGCGAAAGATCAAAACACCCGTAGTTGAGTATTGCACCCTTGACATTTTTAAGTCGGCGAGCGCCACGAAGATGAATCAGAACATCGGAAGAAAGTGTTGCACCTGCTGACTACAAATTTTATAGAAGTTAGTTCAAGCTTGAAGATGGAGCGGGGAACGTACTTCGCCACCGATAAAATTCATCTCCACTCCAAACTAACATCCCCGTATCAGCAGAGCACAACATCTAGAACACACACTGTCAGATATACCTTTCGCTTGGAATTCAGCACCATCCAATCTGCTACATCCTGACAATCTTCCGCTGCGGCAGGGAAACAATATTCTGGAGCAAGACGATACTCAATCGACACAACAAGCAGCTGTGTGTTATTGGCGATATGATCGCACATCAAATCCTGGCTTTTCCCTTACCACATGAACATGCGTTACAGGACAGAAAAGAGACGAAACAAAGACCGTAGATAATAGACGCTTACCCTGTAGCAGAACCCAAGACATAGCCTCCTCCATGAATATGTAGGAACAGGCCTTTGAGTAGTCCATTCACTGCCGGCCTGAACATCCGACACATAATGGTGCGAGATGGGTCTCGAGACGGCACAAAAAATTGCGAAGCCTGAGGTAGTAGTACTGGGGCTGGATGCACTGTTTTCCCGGCGGCGCGCAAGTCACGATAGGCTGATGCTCCTGTCTGTGGACCTCTCTCTTTAGCATTGATGTAATAGTTTTGTAGTTTGAGGAAGTAGCCGAGACAAAATAACACATACTTCCCACCATTTTGCGTCTTGTTTACCCTGCTCAACCAGCCATTTATTCAGTGCCAAGGTTGATGAATGTATCGCATTTGCCTGGAACAACGATTCATCCAGTACCACATCGGATTGTAGTGGAGTGGGTTGGCCAGTGGTCATTTTGGTAGCAAGCGTGCCCTTGGGAAGTTCAGAGGACACAGAAGCAAGAGTGTGAGAATGAATATTGGAAAGATGTCTCAGGAACTGACATGTGCAACCAGAGGATTTGAAGGGTTGTTATTGACGATTGGATTGTCAGGTAGATCGTGGGGCCCACCGGTTTAGTGACTTTTGGGGTGACCACGCCACCCACGCCACAACCAAACCCACTCACAAAGAAAGCACAGCAATTCAGTTGTCTCTCTCCCCCCACAGTTTCAGACAAACAAACGAGGTTCACTGGGACAGCTGAAAGGTCCAATCTAAGATTTATCCGGTAAGTACAGAAAAACTAGCTGCACATAGACACGAGGCGAGATTTGGGGTAGAAAGCCTATACCCCAACATTTTCACATCTCCTTACAATTGGGGCGCCATAGGTGCTACATACGTTGTAGTTTATGATACCTGGCTGTCTCTGCAAATGATGCGACTATAGACTCATGGGTCATAGCAAATGAAATCCAAGACTTCCATCTACCCAACGGCTGGCGAAATTGGACATAAATAGCGCGATAATCCCAGATTCGATTGTTTTAAGTTAAAAGGTTAAACACATACCAACCTCTTCACAGAGCCTCTTGCAGTTTTCACCAATCAGCCACAATGCCTAATTATATCAAATCTACCGCTCCTAAGCCCCATGTAAGGCCATTAAGCACAAGTGTCCCAGCAATTGTCAAGGGTGTCATCGACGATATTAGAAGTAATGGGGATGCCGCTGTACGACAATACTCGGAAAAGTTCGATAAGTGGTCGCCTGTATCCTTCAAGCTGTCAGAGGAGGAGATAAAAGACATCATTTCTCGAGTCCCAGAGCAAACTATCAAGGACATCAAGGAAGTGCAAGAAAATGTGCGCAAATTCGCTATTGCACAAAGAAAGTCCATTTCGGATATCGAGATTGAGATCCAGCCTGGTGTTCAT
Organism: Talaromyces wortmannii; assembly: GCA_001939245.1. Lineage (NCBI taxonomy): Eukaryota > Fungi > Ascomycota > Eurotiomycetes > Eurotiales > Trichocomaceae > Talaromyces > Talaromyces wortmannii. Next base: position 1,176,857 of record MJVA01000858.1, read on the forward strand.
CTCGGGCATAAAAATTTACCTATCAGTTCCGTTGGCGCGTATGTGCCTTTTTTATTGCTGCTGTTATTTTTTGCTGCAAGGTACTGATCTATGTAATAGTTACATCCCTGGTGGCCGCTACCCTCTCCTCGCATCCGCGCACATGACTATTCTTACGGCCAAAACCGCTGGAGTTCCATATGTAGTAGGATGCACGCCACCAATCCTTGGCGAAATTCCTAGCTCCACTGTTGCAGCTATGTATCTAGCTGGTGCAGATGAGATCTTTATCCTAGGCGGGGTTCAAGCTGTTGCTGCGATGGCAATTGGTACTGAAACAATGCGCAAGGTAGATTTTATCGCCGGACCAGGCAATGCGTTCGTCGCCGAGGCAAAGAAGCAGATGTTCGGCGACATTGGTATCGATCTCTTTGCTGGACCCACGGAGGTCCTTATAGTTGCCGATGAGGCTGCAGATCCTTTCACTATTGCTACTGATTTGCTATCGCAGGCAGAACATGGTCCAGACACTCCTGCTGTTCTTATTACTACGTCGGAGGATATTGGCAGGAAAACGATTGAGATAGTTGATACACTACTTACTAGACTCCCGACCGCTGAGCTGGCAGGGGAGTCTTGGAGGACATTTGGTGAAGTGGCTATTGTGGGAGATTTAACAGAGGCTTACGCCCTTGCCGACGAGTATTCTAGCGAACATGTTCAAATCCTTACAAAACGACCTCGCGAGGCTCTAGAAAAGATGAGGAACTATGGCGCGTTGTTCTTGGGTGAAAAGACTTGTGTTTCTTTCGGAGATAAGGTATGACACTTCTACTCCTCTCCTTTACACCTGCTAGTCCATTCTTACCGCCTACTATCGTGTACACGTATACCTTGGAGCTTCTAACTTTGTTCATTATGACAGGTCATAGGGACAAACCATGTACTTCCAACCCGTAAAGCGGCTCGGTATACTGGCGGCCTGTGGGTAGGAAAGTTTCTTAAGACGGTAACATACCAGGAAGTGACGTCCCAGGAGGCAAGTGGGAGATTAGGGAAACTATGTGGACGAGCAGCTCGTGCAGAAAATTTTGAGGGCCATGCTCGCTCAGGAGATCTAAGGGACCATCTGGCTACCGGTAGCGAGTATGAGTGGATAAAATAGATAAACTAGCGCTTTATTTAGGAACATATGTATTAGCTTCTCAGTTACTTCATCTCTCAACGTTCAATTATTACCAATCGAAAGCTCTTCTTGCCACATCCCTGTACACAGTAACAGACAACTTCTCTGGTCAATAGCTAGGTGCTTATTTGGTTAGGAATTTAACCGCTCTCTCAAACGTACGAATCGTATAGCTTCCTCCGAATACTACGTCTTACTAGTAGGCCATAGATCAAGGCATTATCGAGAGTTTTAAGGTTCAAAATCAACGACATTGGGTCGTATTTATGCTACGAGAGTACAAGAAGGGGTGATATCCAAACAAGACTGCTATACTCCTTAAAGCTATATAATAGTACCGTGTTGTATAGTAATACGGGGTTATACAAGAGACGATTCGAAGATGTGAGATCAAATATACGTTAATTAACCCGACTGAGCAAAACCCAACTTGAGAGGACGATCAAGCAACTAAATGAACCAAATTAAAAGTGAAAATGGAGTCCCTCCATCCTCCTGCTAAAGGTAAAGAACGTATCTTTGTGATTGAGTTTATAAACCCCTAGAGCAAGACAACCGTGGATGATAATCGAGATATATTCGCCTTGATAGTAGAGCGACATAGACGAGGAAGGAGATATTAAGGTTAAAATAGCTCTATAGCAAAGGCTATAGAGGCCTTGGAAACTGTCAAACTGTGGACGTTACAGCGGAAAGGAGATACAAGTCAAGATACGTTACAAGCTCTCGATCAAATCGGTAGGGAGATGGCACAAATAACAGTAAAGCAGACGACTCTTAACAGCTTCTTTACGTGTAGAGAATAATATAGCATAAGCAACCTATAGACGTTTTTAAGATCTCGGATTTGAGCCATTTGAGCTGATTTAAGAGCTCTCTTTGTTTTGAGCCCAAGCATCCCCCACATAAGAATATGAATGCGGTCCCGATCAGATTCTCATACCGAGTTTGTACGTATGAAAAACTAGCACTAGGTGTTCATAAATCATTAACTAGCACCGAGCGACAATTACCCTTATAGACATTCTGCCACCACCCCCTGCTACTCTACCACAACTTCATTTTAAGAGGTAGACTTTGGTAGAGAGGAGTACGATATATAGTACTTAAGTTGCCTATAACTATGGCTCGTTTGCTGTTAGACGATATGGTTTTCCGTGACATATACCAATGCCGATTTTTCGGCTGTGACCATATGTCTTGAATCGACGACAATGTCCTGCGTGAAATACGTCTCATAGAACGATCGACCATCCTCCTGGAATGCTGAATTCCACGTATAGGGGCCAGAAGTAAATGAGAGTCTTCCTGGGTCTATTATCTGTAGACTGTTACATAACTCATCCCTCAGACGACTAACTGTGATGTCCGAGCACGAGGCTGGAGGCTGGACAAAGTATAGAGCCTCCCAGCCATCTCGATTGATCAGCAGTCTCTCCACATCAGAAGGTTGCCGCTGAGTCCACTCCTCCCAGAAGCCCGACCGGGTAGCCCTCGGGTTGAATCGGTCCCGCTCACTGACAAACGCGGACCTTGCAAAGCAGAATCCGTACTCTGGAATGTACTTCGAGAGGGGTTTCAATTCTAGTTTAGCACCATGAAAAAGACAAGACTCCGTAGGATTGTCATCTTTATTAATTGTAAGGAACCAGTATAGATCACCGTCTCGGATGAGTAGCGGTGCTACCTGCCTAAGACGATCGTAAAGTATACGACGATAAAGGCATTGATGTGTCGCTTCGACCGTATACTGGGTCCCTGGTGCAAAGATTGTGCAGGCTTGAGCGGGCGTAGTTAGTGACTCAATAGTTATGTTAAGCCAGAGACCTGTTACATAATGCCTCAGGTAAGCAATTACGGGACGGCAATGGATAGGGAGAGGAGGAGGACAGTGGGACATACCACTTGGGAACAAGATGCTCACTTGCATCGAAGTCTTCTGTGCCGCGAGTGTTCCGACGAGGTTGAGGGACGGCGATTCAAAATGCGACATTGCAGTATCAAGGACAACAAGGACGAGTGTGAGTAGGCCTAGGCTAAGATATATGTGTACATAGGATAACTACTCCCTACAGGCTGTGAGATGCACATTTCTAAGATCGAAAGGTGAGGCTTCATCATAGCGGTAGATAAATCTACGGGGCACGGGATGGTGAGAGTCCCACGTAGTGACTGGTCATGTCAAGGACCCACCCTGACATGACACGATTTTTTGTCAAGTTTGACAAAATTTTTTGGGTCCTGCGTCAGACGCCTTGTTAATATAATAAAAACTATTAATATTTATATATATATTATTAAATAAAATATTTTTAATATTATAAATTAAAATTATAAGAATAGTGATTATAAAAATTATGTGACGCCGTGAAGCCTCGGTGCGCACCTGGGGCCGCACCTCGCTACACCAGCCACACAGAGGGCTTTATCAAGCCACTAAATAAGAATATATATATCATCTTAACTTTTATATAAAAAATATTAAAGATTAATAATTAGTTTAACTACATAGTGAACTATAACTTTATTATTAAATTCTATTCTTATCTATTTTTTATATATTATTTTTATATTTTAATTACTTTTTATTTTTAAGAGAAAAGCTAGTAAGTATTAAAAATATAATTATTATTAAAAGAATCTCTATTTTAACTAATTTTATTAAATAAATTATATTTATAATAGACAACTAATTTAATATATTAAAAATATTAAATAAAACTATAATAAATCTAAATAAAAATTAATTTATTAATAAAAATCTAAATTTAAAGATACTATAGCTAATTTTAAAATAAGAATTTAATAATATATTAATAAAAGAATTTTAAACTATAAAAATATAACTAAATTAAAAATTCTATATTATAAATTTAAAATAATAAATTTAGTGAATTTAATGTGAGGATAATATATGGAAAGCAGGCAAGAATGGGATTCGATGGTAAAGCTATGGTTCGCTATGTAGTCAAACTGATTGCTGACCTTTGGCATCCCCTATGTGAAGATTAGGATATATGTGTGTTCCCGTTTAGTGGCTTAGTAAGCCCCCTATAAGGCTAATGTAGTGAGGTACGGTATATAGTGTGTATTAAAGGCTTTATGGCCTTATATTACTCTCTCTTTTCTAAGAATCTGCGCTGGTAGTATTCGCGTAGGTTCTTTTAGAAGATATAAATAAACTTAGACATTGTTATTGCGGAGATTAGTATATATAGTGTAGAGATCTATCTATATATATTATTAATATATTATTTATAGGTTAATTTATTGTTTATTTCTTTTTTTTTAATATTAAATAGTCTATTATATTACTATTAATCTTATTTTTAGTTTTTTTTGTTTTCTTTCTGCTCTCTTATTTATTTATTTTATTTAAATATAAGTATTATATTTTCTACTGATTATCTTATATTATTTATAATATATAGTTAAATATTTATTTAATTTATTGTTTACTAATAATTTATAGAATAGTTTTAAAAAAGAAGACTTTTTATTATCTTTTAATTGAATTATTGGTTACTTTCTTTTTAAATAGAGATATCTCTATTTTTAGCTGTATTAGATTGACTTGTTTAGCTAGTAGTATATTTATTAGTATATTATGTTTTATAGTATAAAAATAGTTAGTTAAAAAGTTATTTATTAAAAAAAGTAAGTCTGCTGCTACTTTCTTTTTTATAAAAAAAAAAAAGTAGATATATTTTCTCTTCTTTACTAAAGCTAATAGAAATAATGATAATAATAAAAATAATAATAGTAATAAAAAAAAAGATAAAGCTTTATTACTTAGTATATTAATCTTTTTATTTTATAAGCTTTATATATATTTTTTAGAGATATATCTTTTACTTTATTAATACTGTCTTTAGTAACTAATTATTAATTTTAATCTAGAGTATTTTAATTTTAATTTTAAATCTTATCTCTATTATAAAAAGATAAAAAAATCTATAGCTAAGTGCTATCTAGTAAATATTTTATTTATTTATATATTATTATAGGTGTTAATACTTAATAGATTCTTATAGAATAGCTTAACTAGACTATATAGACTATTATATTAATAGTGAAACGTATTACTAATTAAAAAAATACTATTAAGGTATTAGATATAATAATATATTATTAATTTAAATCTTGTTTAGCGAAGCTTTTATTTAATATAGATAGTTTTACTTTTATTATAGCTAAATAAGGTAATTTGTTTACTATTATAATAATAAATCTTTTATCTTTAATCTAGTAGTTTTTAAATAGATATTTTGTTTTCTTTAGTGGCTTTATATTAGGAGTTACTGCTCTATATAGACTAACTATATTATTTTATATATAGTGTAGATTATTTGTTTTTAATTATAAAAATTCTTTTAATAGCTATAGCGCTATATTTAATTCTAAACTTATATATTTGTTGGCTAAGATATATAAGTTCTATTATACTCTATATAAGATTTAATATATATTTAATAACTATTTTTATTTTTATAAATTTGTTTAAAAAAAGTTTTTTTTTATATAGTAATGCTATAGCTTTTAAATTTAATATAAAATATATTTTATTACTCTTTAGGGCTTTTTATAAATATTTTAATATTTTAATATAATACTTTATAGAGTTTATATTTTAAATATTCTTAAATAATTTAGATTTATTTTATTTTTTATTTTATTTATACTGTATGTATAGTTTTTAAATTTTTAATAGAAAGTCTTTTTGTTTCTATTTTTTTTAGTTTACTAATATAGTTTTAAAATAGTTTATTTTTTAGTCTTTTTTTTTAAATAGATATCTAAGATTTTAATTTAATTAATTATATTTTTTAATTTTTAGATAGCTTTTTTATTTAGTTATTTTTTTTATTAAACTAGATATTTTATTTTTCTGTCTTATTTCTAATTCTAAACTATTTTCTATATAATATATTTAGGTTTATTGTCTACTAGTATTAATTCTAGGGATATATAGTTTTTAATATTAGTATAATATAGTTCTAGTAAAAAGATATAGAAGATTAAATAGATCTTTCTATATTTTAGAGTAAGGTCTAGCTTATAAATATTTATCTTTTATATATTTAATATTTAAAAAGGATCTAAATATCTATTAGTTAGTTTTTTATTATATTAAAGTAAAACTATATTTTTTATTTAAAATATAATTTATTTTTTAATTTTAAATTCTTAATAGATTCTTTTTTAATTATAGTATTTTATTTAAGCTTTTTTAGCTTATTTTAAATATTTTTAAATATTTTTTTACTTAGTATAGAGTTCTTTTATTTAGTTTATAGCCTATAGTTTTTTATTTTTTAAGTTTAATAATATTTTTTAGGATATATCTATTTTTAGATCTCTTTAGAACTCTATAAGGATTTCTATTAGAGATTATTCTATAATATTATACTAATTATTATTATATATATTCTATATTAGTAGAATCTACTGTAGCTAGTCTATTTATTTATAATTTGTATAGTATTAAAGAAAGTACTTTATAAGCTAGTTTTAGCGTTTAGTCTATCTATCTATTTATAGATAGATTATTATTAATAGTTAATACTATATTTCTAGATAGTAGTATATAATCTATTAGAATTTATTAGTAAATAACTTATTTTAATTTAAAATAATATACTATAAAAATGTAATTTATTATATTAGATTTTTAATAAATAGCTTTACTAATCTTTTAGCTGATAATACTTTTTATATTAGTAGATAGATAGTATACTTTAAGAATAGATTAATAATAACTAATATAGCATTAATTATTATCTTTTACTATTCTATAAATAGTAATTTTATTATAAAATCTATAGTTATTATTTTAAATAGTTTTAATAGAATTAGTAATAACTTAAATAGTCTATATTATTAGTGTCTATATACTTTAATCTATTAATATATAGAATAGATATAGATATAGTAATCTATANTATATTTTAATCTATTAATATATAAAATAGATATAGATATAATAGTTTATATTAATTTCTAGTACTAGCTAATAGTATTTTTAATAGATAGCTACTACTATATAGACTTTTTTAAAGTAGCCTTTTTATATATTATTATAGTTATTTTTTATAATTTCTAATTATAAAGCTTTATTAGATAATATATATATAACTCTTTTATATTAGAAAAGATTATATTTCTTAATATTTTATACTAAACCCTTAGTCTGTTCTTTATAGAGTTTTTTTAACTTTTTTTATATAAAAGCGTTTTTTTATTAATATATTTAAAGAAGACTCTTTATATTAAGCTTTATTTTTAAATAGATTATTTTAGTTTTTATAGCTTTAGCTATTAGGGATTATAATATTAAGAGTTCTAGATCTCTTATATTATTAGTAATAGTATTTTTATTTATAGAGATATTTCTCTTTTTAAGCCTGTAGGAATTTTTTTTATTAATAGAAAAAGATATTTTTTTAGTTTTTTATATTTATACTAATACATTTATAGATATAATTTAGTTATTTAGAGAGTTTAGTTCTTATTTTTATTTTTTAAAATAACCTTTCTATAGCTTTTTTTATAGGATTAAGAGTGTTATTATGTCTTCTTTAATATTATTTATATAATCTAGATAATGACTTAATATATCTATAGGATTCTTTAATTTTAAGTGATATTTTATATTAAAATTAAATACTAATAGATATTTTATTTATTAGGTCTAACGCCTGCTTAGTGTTTTAATAATAGTAAAATATTATAGATTATTATAATCTATTAAAACTTTAATTATATATTAACTATTTTCTAGATATTATTATTAATATTAAAAAGTTTTTATTACTACTAGAAGTTTTAAATTATATATTTTATAGTATATCTTTAGTTTTTTAAACTTTTAAGATTAGAAAGTTATTAGATATTATTAGATATTTTTAAATAATTAAGTTATTATTATTTTTAAGGCTTTATCTAAAGTATTTATTTTTATATTTATTTAAAGTATTAGATTATAGTATTTTAGTATAGATTTATATTAGAATATTTATTTTAGATTTAGAAAAGACTCTTTAGCTTTTATTATTATATAGAATTTATTAATAGTATTATCTTTATAAGTATTATACTTTATTTTTTTTATTAGATTCTTTATTAGTTTAGATAATAGTGTTAATATATATAAAAACTAGGATATAAAGTTATGGTAGAAGTTTATAAATTTTAAAAATAATTATATTTCTTTAATTAACTGTAGTTTAGGCTATTTTATAATAGTATAAATCTGGTTTAGGTTTATTATTATTTTGTTTAGACTTATAATGAATTTAAAATATTCTATAGTATTCATTTTAAAGCTATATTTATTCTACTTATAATATAAGTTATGGCTTTTTAACTAGCTTATAATCTTTTATATTTAGATCTTATAGGTCTATAGGTTATTTAAATATATAATAATATTATCTAGATATATTACTATATAGATATCTAATAGATTTAATATTGTTTTATTAATATATACCTAGAATATAGTTAGTATATTAATAAAACTAAATAATATTACTTAATATTTAAAGTGGTTATAGTAGATTTAGAAAATAATTTTTTATTTATTATTTATTTAGATTTTAATATGATGATATATATCTTTTAGATTTAATTTAATAAAGTATTTTATATCTATAAAATAATTTAATATTTTTATAATTAATAAAATTAAATAATAGTTTTTTATTATAATAATATTCTTAGCAAGTTATTTGCATCAGAGGGAGGATAAAAAGAAGTGGAAGAAAATATAAAGAATAAATNATAGTAATATATATCTTTTAGATCTAATTTAATAAAATACTTTATATCTATAAAGCAATCTAATATCTCTATAATTAATAAAATCAAGTAATAGTTCTTTACTATAATAATATTAAATCTTTAATAGTCTATATATAGTTAAAGCTTACTATTCTTTTTTAATATAAATAGAATAGAGACTTTTATAGAATTTTTAGATAGTTTAATCTAGTTTTTTTTTTATACTTTACTTAAGTACTCTTTTAAAATCTTATATTTAATTTTTATAAGTCTATATATAGATTTATATAAGAAAGTTATTTCTAGTTCTAAGTTTATAATATAGTTATACTTTGTATATTTAGATAGTATATTAATAGCTATCTTTAAGAATATATTTATATAATTAGATAAATAGTTTAGTAGTTAAAATTTATTTAATTTAGATATTTCTATATCTAGTAATACTTTTATAGTATATATTTTATTATTCTCTTTTAAAATATAAATAGTATATAAATATAAGTCTATATTTAGTATATTTTAAAAATTTATTTAGTATACTATATATCTAGCTATTAAGCTTTTATATACTTTATAAAAAGATATTATCTTTATCTATTTAGTTAGTATATAGGTTTGATATTTAAACTATTTTATAATTTAATTTATATTAGGATTTACTTTCTTTAATTAAAGTATACTAAGGATTATATTATATTCTTTAATATCTATTATATAAAAAGTATGCTTGCTAGTTTAGATTAAATTATTAAAGTCTATAACTTTTATATCTATATAATATTATCTATATATTTAAATAACTTATTTATTAATAGCTTTTACTTATCTTA